>JAIUJO010000084.1:1205486-1782986 GCA_023846275.1 Vanilla planifolia | reverse complement strand
TTGAGTACTATAGCTCCGAATAATTCAGAACAATTTAGTCATGTCAATTATCTTAAAACCCAAAAATGTAAAACGATTGTCATTATCATTTTTCAAAACTATTGGAAGTGTTATTAAGGATGAGCTTAGCATCCTCTTGTTTGATACTTACACTACTTATTTACATGTTATGACATAAAATTTTAATATTTTTTATTCTAAAGAAATTAGTTATATTATTTAGTTTTGGGTAATTTTATTGTGCTTATTATGACAATATTATTTAGTAATCGAGATATACCTTTTAACATAAAAAATTCCTGTTATGATTGTCAATATCAATGATTTTGAAAATCTAAATTCTAAAATTGGAAGCATTTAGAACTGCAAGATTGAGTTGTAACACATGAATCTTGATTAGGCTTATGGCTTAAAAATGAGCTTATATGTTTATTAATATTATTAATTTTTGCTCTTATCCTTATTTCTTTCATACTATGAATGCTTGATAAGATATGGATATGATTCATAAATATTAGGAGTTGGTGGTTAAAGATAGAATTATTAAAAAAGACTTTTTTATATGATGTATTTTGGAATATCATAATAAAAGATGAATGTAAGAAAAAGAAGAATCTATTACCATTTATTACATAGATTCTTAAATTTAAGGAGCTTCATATAGAAGATAAAAAAGGGTACATATATTCTTAAATTTAAGGAGCTTCATATAGAAGACAAAAAGAGGTCTAAGTAGGGTCAATTTAAAAAAGTGAATTGTGGCTACTCCAACCCAAAACTAGTATATCATAAAGTAAATTTTTGTTTTAAGGTGGTGTGGCTATGACTGCCTAAGCCATTAAGATGTGCTTGTAATTTAAGAAAACTTAACTGCAAAAGGGGAACTTGGAGGGGCCAATTTAGAGGATACCAAGTAACAAAATGAGATAAAATATGCGAAAGAAGGAGGGTTAAAGCTTTCAAGCAAGGATAGATGTTACAAAAGGGAAGTCATCTACACAACTTTTTGAGGTAGGATAACGCCAAAGTTCATGTAATAAATTTAGCTAATATCTAAGCCAAGATAAAAAGGAATTGCTTTGTGAAAAAGTTTATGGAACCTTGGAAATTCATTATGTGAATTTTTAGTCATTGTTTTTCATGAAATGTGTTCAAGAAGGAGGAAATTCTTTCTTCTCTAGACTAAGGAAGATTTATTAAGTAAATGAATGGTTAAATTTTCACTGTTTCTTATGTAGTGTTTCAAATTTAGCTATAAAAAATGCAGATTACTTTTTTTGCCTATGAACGGAAAGAAAATTACATGATCACATAATACATGTTTGGCTTTGATTATAGATATATATGGAATATGATATTAGAATAGAAATTTGATGATGTAAAGCACTCCTTAACATAGACTTTACCATGTAAAATAAGTGGAAATTTACATGGCCATGTTTTCTTATTATATGTCACTAATTGTTAGGTTCCTTAATATAATTCTTCTTCTTTCTAAGTAGAATTAATGTTTGATAATATAGATTGAATGTAATATTTACTTCTTGATTATTGCAAGAATAGACAATAAGTTTTGTGCCATGATAAATATAAAAATGTGTAAAATGTAGAACTTATTATATATTTTTCATTTAAACTTATTGTTTGAATGTATTTTTGATGTGAGGCACTATGATTGTGTTTAAAATTACTCACAAGTTTAGTTGATAACATGATATGTTATAAATGGGTACTTTATTGCAAAAAGCATGGATTAAAAATATATGAAATGTAATGTGATATATGTTATACCATAGATTAAGTAATAAAAAAGTTAAAGGTACTTGGAAATAAGTAAAAAAATTCTAGATAATGTTGTAGCCAACCATTTCTTTGTTTAGGGTCTATTTGTGAAGCATGGAACCATGCACTTAGCTAAGTTATAAGAGGCATTGGTTCAACCTTCAAGAGAACCTAAATACATTCTAAGATGTGTGTCGTTCATGGTTACTAGTTAGAAAACATTAGAAGGCTCAGTTTAAGCCCTTAGAAGAAAGCTAGGTTATGCAAAGATGCAATTAGCAACTAAAGAGTTTGATTATAGCTAAAATTGTCAAGGTTAAGGTAAGACATTATGGTAAAGTTTTTATGGATAATTCAAAAATTTTAGCATAGTTAAATTGTAACATTAAGGTGCTCGGATATGAACATGTAAGGTAAGTGTAGCCTTAGAATAATTCAAAGGCATAGAAAAAATCAATAAAAAAAGAAACTTTACCAAAAGATTCTTTTGAGAAGCTCACAAAGTACCACTAATGAACATTTATGCAAAATGAAAATAAATTATTAGTTAGCTAGGCTCTTAGCCAAGACTTTGCAAGAATGTGGAAGAGCTTGGAAGAAGATAGAAGGCTGTGCTTTGTTTGGCCAAGTAAGTATTATGCAAAACATTTTAGTTAGACCCTGAATTAAACAAGTTATTTGGGTAAGACAACATGTAATTCTATTTAAACTCTTAAGTCACATGATGACACTCTTGATGGTGATCTGAGGAATATGTTAAGGCTTAGGAGAGGCCTTATTTTTACTATGATGAATACAAATGGCCTTGGGATCATAAGGGTCATAGTGAAACTTGTGTGAATCGAGGTTGAGTTGTACTAGCTATAAGTTAAATATATAACCTAAGGATAAAAGCTAAGTCATTATGAACTCTATGGTTAGCTTAGATAAGAAAGATCCAAAACAAAGTGGGGCAAGATTAAATATAAAAAAATGGGCTAAGAACTTTTAGATAGCTAAATTAGGATTTAATAAGAACCCCAAGTTATTTAGATATAATGAACTCGAAATTATTAACACTCACTATGGAGATAGACTTGTTAGGCACCCCACACCATTGGTTGGTGTTAATTAAATTTGAGTGGTTAAGCCTATAAATGGAGTGTCAATTTCATGGTATGAACTTTTATAATTTGTAGGAAGCCATTATATGAATAGCCCTTGAAAGAAACAATTACACATTTCGTTTCACAGGAAATACCATCGTGTGCATTGTTGTATTGGGGACTACTTGTGGTTCATGAAGACTCTTAGAATCCTACATAGATGCCCATGTGATTATCATTACCATGTCGAATACTAGATTACACTATTTGAAAGAAGCGACAGGGGTTGTCATGATTTTTATGCATAAAAAATTATATTATATTATGAAGTAGTTGCTAAGTATCTGGTTTGTCATTTTGTAAAGAAATGCATGTTGAATTAGTTACCAGAAGATGATAGCCTTTTGCTGTTTAGAAACTAATGTCATTCATTCATAATATTTATTCTATTGTTACATTCATAAATCATATTAGTGTATAATAGTTTTATAGTATGGCTCAAAAATTTCTTATTGAGCCACTAAACTCTCCAATTTATATCACGATCAAGTTGTTAAAATTTGAGTAATAGTCGAGGAAAAGATTATCAGAGTTAGTGAATTTGGTGAACAATTTATGTTATTTATTTATTCATGAATAATAATATTTTTTACACTTATTCTCATAAATTCTATTTTATTAGATATAGGACTGTATTTGATTATCTTATCAGACTTGGTTCTTACTAGTTATTTTTTCCTATCAGGCTTTGGAAATTATTCATGATATTTCTCTAGATTAGATTATAATTGTGTGATTTTATTGATTTTGTAGATATTTTATTTATGTTTTGGTATTATGGAAGACAAAAACTATTGGATTCCTAACATTATAATATTTTTCTTGGAATTTATAAGTACAATATGATAATATGATTCTTTATAATTTTGTTTGCTCATGTTTTTTTAAACAAATTTTAGGTTTGGTAATGTAAGAAAATTTGAGAGTTAGGCTAAGGCAAAATGATATATATATGTATATATATATGTGTGTGTGTGTGTGTGTGTGTGTGTGTGTATGTGTGTGTGTGTGTGTGTGTGTGTGTGTTTGTGTGTGTCTGTGCATGTGAGTAGGTGGGTTTGTGTATGTGTGTGTACGTATATGTTTGTATGTGCTTGTATCTATGTGTATATAATTGAATCTTTTTTGTTAAGAAGAAGTAGTTAGATGATCGATTGAATATAAATGATGCAAGTTTATTTTTCTTTTAAAGGTTGATTTTTGCTATATTATGAAGTGGTGAATGTTGTTATCCTGATGGCCTCGTGGACAATCAAAGATATTTTGTATGTGAGGTTTTAACATAATCATAAAGCTTGGATATATTTTGTCTAAATAAGTGATGAAGAGGAGCTTCAAAAAGACGTTAAGAAGTTCTATAAGCTTGATTTTATGATGTTGACTCCTAACCTTGATACTTTATTTGATAGCAACACATCAAGATATCTTTAATGAATTTGGTTGAGTAAATTTTTAAATTTTAGATAGTTAATGTGTTTCTTTATGGAAGATGTTAAAGAAAAAATGTAGTAAATATTAAATCTCATAAAAATCAAATTGGTTGGAGTGGCAGGCCATCAAAACAAATATTTTGAATAATAATATCATGATCATCTTAAGAATAATTTTTCTTAATTTTTTTATTTTTATTTCTATAATATTTAATTAAATTTAAAAAATAGAAAAACTAATTCAACTAAAATTAAACTATTCTAAACATATGTAACAATTTTTCAGGCGTGGAGCATTAATGTCGAACCCATTCGCTATAATAATCAGATTGAGGCATCACTCCTGAACTTAGATAGCAATATCTTGAATCAAGGCACTACTCACTACATTCATAAATTAATTAATCATGTTATTGGAGGTGTAGTGACTAACTCATGAATAAACTTGATAACACTTATCGTGAAATCAAGCTACTTTTGAAGCAAAAGAAGTGTCTTATAAGAAGAAAAAAATAAGAGCAAGTACACGATTTAGGACTACAATTTAAAGCTTTTTCCTCATAGCTAACTTGTAAATTACTATGGTGATGTGTGCTATCTAATCATGTAATTTTACAATTGAATGATGATTGCCACAATTGCCTTTTTTAAGAGATAATTCTACTAATTGTCTAATCTCTCCATTAAACGATTGCATGGTCCGCATTTAATTTACAATTAAAATTACTTTTTCATATTTGTTTAAGCTTATTGCAAAGTTTTTTTAAACATTTTCTTAAAATATTTTTGTAAGAAACCAATATTATTTTTCTAATAATTTACCCATTCTCTTATTGAACTACCCTTGACATGATGAAAAGAGCTCATTTGCTTAAGATGAATGTACAAAACTTAAATGAACTAAAATGAGTAAATTAAAAGGAAGGAACTTAATGAAGCATAAGCCAAAAATGTTTATATTTGAAATTAAGAGTTAATAACATGGAGGATACGTGGCAAGCTTAAGTAATAAACAAAGAAAAATAATAGTAAACATGGAGAATTTTTTAGTTTTTAAAATCATAAAAGGGTACATTTTGGCACAAGTTTCAAAAGAACTTCACAAATAAACATCAAAGTGATAGTGTGGTGGTAGCATTTTTCAAGTTTGTGTTAGCATGGTGACACTTCTAATATGACTCAAGGAACACCTTCTTGTACGTATGATTCTCTCCCTTACTAGGCATATCTCATGTGTGCATTAGCCTCGTGATTTTTCTTTTATGTTGAATGTAGGAAAGTTTTTTATCCTCACTAATCATGATAACACTAATCACTTTTTTAAAGTGTAAACAAAAGCTCATGTTTGATGATGATGTCTCTGAAAAGGTTGCTCCCTTCAAACTCTCTCAAATAGGTAACATTTTCAATTGGATGACCAAACATAAAATTTCAAAGAATAGAAATTCAAAACAATTGGCATCTTTAAACTATCAGAAAGAGGTATGCATGTGCTCCTAAGATTTTCACTAAAATTGGAAAATATTTGATGTTGAATGTACAATATTTGGATAACTATAGTCTTTCAAATGATGGTCCTCAAATGCTTCCAAATTTTTGGCTCAATACTAAACCTTTGTAAGCTTTAGTGTGGATCTCATTAAAGCACATTCCAATAACCATGGTCAATAAGTAGGCTCTATTCTCAATCATGTTAATAATTAGTAAGTCTTTAAAAGTAATGCTATGATAATAAACTTAATAAGGCCCCATGGGGCTCTGGTCTTCATTTTGGTCAAACTTGCTAAATGACTTCTTTTATATATTGGAATCTCTAGAAAAATTGAGTGCAACAATGGATTACTAAAAAAAATTAACTAATGAAAATTTTCCCAAATATTATTGAAGAAACTATAAGAAATGATTCTCAATGGTCAAATGCAAGCAAGAAAAAAGTTCTAAACCCCTATGTGTAAGAAATGAAGAAGATGAGACAATTCCAATTATTGAAGTAATAAGCAATATGAAACATCAAACTTTGGTATCCATCAATGTAGAAAACAATATCAACACCCACTACATCACACAACATCAACAGAATAAAAAAAACATAATTGTACTATGAATAATCTATTCAATGACTACATGATCAATTTTGATTAGCAATTCTAAAGTAAGAGTAAAAAATATCAATCTAATTTGAAACTTACAAAGGACATGTAGCTTAAGCATCTGGTAAACATTCATTATCTCAATTACTCGAATAAGGATCTCTAGGAAAAATTAAAGGCTCTTGAGCTCTTTAAGATAGACTCGAATAGCTTCACAGTGGTTAATAGTAACAAGTCAATAAGAAAAGTCACTAAATGAAATGTGAAAAAAACATTTATCTAAATATGACTAGAAGGAGCTTTTAGGAATCTCAAAATATAAGCATTGTAGATTGTAATTGATAATGTCCTACTTTTTAATGCAAAGGATGTAGTTAGTTTTGTAGCCACTTAATGCTGAATAGCATGATCAGATTACACAAAATTAAGTTAATTGCGATGATGGACTGCTTCGCAAGTAATATAGAAATGGACATTCTTTGCAGGAGACTAAATTTTTACTATTGTGAGGCAACATTTCTAACAAAACATATGTGCTTTAGTTACAATACATACAATGTTAAAAATTGAAAATCAGGAATATTTTCTTCACATGGTGATATGTAAATGATGTGTTACCATTTTGTGTATGCCAAATCTTTTATTTATAGAATAGATCCTTGGAAAAATTTATGATTGATGATGGAGTCCAATTGTCTTCTCTAAATGGAAGGGACACCAAAACCACTTGTTGAAAAATATAAACATCACTCTTGTGGGCAGAACCTTATTGAATCATGATTTGCTCAAAGCTTTCCTAACATAGTGGCTCAACATATGAACAAGTTCTTACTACACCAAACCATATCATTGATCATTTCTCCACCAACAATTAAATGTAAACAAATTAGATTCCTAAGCACTTGGATTGAAAGCGTAGAATTCTCTCCAGTGGTTGCTTAGCATTGGAGTCTTCCAATTGCTAGACGAGGAAGGAGGGCCCTAAGTTACAAGTTAAAGAGAACTAAAGCCCATCATAAAGGATGGAGTAAAATTTAATTTGGTCATATATTTTTGAAGATTGAAGAAAAAGAATAACATGTTATGGATAAGGGGAACAACTTCAAAGAGTTACAATTGAGTTGTCAATGCCAAGACTAACAAATGTTAATATGAACTAAACATAATAATTAAAATTGAGATGTAAGGGAAAGACATAAGGGAATACTAAGGGATACTTTTTTGGAATTCTAAAGGATATTTAGAATTCTAAAGGCCACCAAATATTACAAAATAAAGACCTAAAATTCCTCAAAAAAAATTAAAAAATTGACTTAAATCACTACAAAATTAATTACCATTATTTGTTCTCAAACTGGCACTTGCATTTGAGGTAGTAGTAATGGTGAAAGGTGAGGTCATGAGAAATGCACGATGCCACAATGGTCAATCGTTGCAACACATTGGGTTTCAATTTCAATAAGTAACATCAATAGAGAGTCCTTGACACTTCGAGTACACTTTGGTGTCTATGCAGATTGAATAAAGGAGGAGTTGATGAGTCACCACTAATGGCAATGGTAACGATGGCCGTCAAAGGTGGTTGACAGAAAAATCCCCAATACTACATTTTAAGCCAATTTTAAATCTTTTTTAAGCAAAGTTTATATTGAAAAACTTGTGGGATGATTAAAGCGAAGGCTTATACTTAATATAAAGGTGAAAATCTCTAAAAAGTTTTTAATTATTCTTTAAATAACTTAAACTTATCTATATATACAAATAAATTGATGTACTAATAAAAAAATAAAAAATATGAAATAAATGATGCTCTTCTATAATTGATACCCACAATGATTATGATAACAAAAACTAATGAGAAGTATAGTGGCCAATCCTAATAGGGCACCAAGTTCGAATGGAACTAAAACATCTTCAAGTTAAACTTCTACATGATGTGCTCAAAGCTATTGCATCAGATGTATAAGAGCTAAAAGATAGGTATTGTGTAGCTTAAGAATGGTGATAAAATCACAAATATCTTCCACATAATATTCAATAATAAGCAAATGATGGGTAATATATAAGTACTTAAAGATCCAAGTGGGAGTTGGGTCTAAAAGAAAGATTTAATTGCTAAAAATGTTGTGGATTGCTTAACAACTCTCTATTCCATACTAAGAAAACTGAGAGGCGCTTTTCTTTTTTATTCTTAGACCAACTAAAAAGTAATATGATGCTAATTCTACTAGTTAATTAGGAGAAAATGCAACAAATTATTTTTTTGATGGATTCTTCATTTGCTTAGAAATTGGATGGGTTTGAAGTTTTATTTTACAAGCATTGTAGGTCTACATTTTAATATAAAATTTATGACTCTACCAATGATTTTCTCATTGGTAGCCCATCACCTGAAGAACATATTAGTGCTAATATAATCTTTCTTCTAAAGATTTATTGTAATACAACTTTCAAAGACTTTATGACAATTGGATTTATAGTTTCTCAAAAATATGCTAAGTTGTTAGCTAGCCTATAGTGTTTCCTACCCACCATCATCTCCATGGAGCAATCAACTTTACTAAAGAAAGGGATATCACTAAAAAAATGTTACCTACATAAGAAATATACTCTCATAAGAGCAAACCAATGATTTAGATGAGAAGATCGAAGCTAATAGCTCTATTGTCAAGGTAGATTTCAAGAATGTGTTTAATAATATATCGTGAGAAAAATAAGTACTTCACAAGTTTAACTTCAATAGTTAATTTATTAATCCAATCATGATTATCTACAACATAAGCTCGTTGAATGTCATTTTTAACAAAAGAGGAAATGGTTCCATCTTACTCTCCCATTAGCTAAACATTGTAACCCTCTATCCCCATTTCTTCTCCACCTTGTAGCTAAAGCATTAAGAAGAGGTTTAAACAATCTACATATACAAAGTAAGTTGAAGCACTAGGACACTTGAGGTGGTTGTTAACCATTGTCCCATTTGTGCTTTGTAGATTACTTTATTGTCTTCTAAAGAGGTGACAAATGCTCAATAAAAAATTTCTACTTACTCCTGTCTGATCTCTAAGGCACATCAAGTTTATAGATTATTGTACAAAGGATCTTCTTTATTAGATGTGCAAATATGAAACACAAGTAGGAGAACATCGACAAGGAGCTCCTTTTGAAAAGATATTATCTTCAAATCACTCAACTCAAAAGCACATTATTCAAAGTTAGGAAATAAGAGGTCCACTCAAAACATGCAAAAGGAAATACTCTCAGTGGGAGGTAGTATTTGTCAGTAATGTCCTCTAACTAATAATACTTTATAATCTATTGACATCTTATCTTCTCAATAATATTATTAATTTTTTAGAAAGTGTGATAAATGGTTTCCTTTGGGGTGATAATGATTTGCAAAGTAAGCACCATTTGGCTAGCTAGAATGAGATTTGTTTCCCCTATCAAATGTATGGATTACTAGTTAAGAAATTGTAAGATTTTAATGATTCATATAATGTAAAGCTTTTTTAGAAGCTCTATACCTCAAGAATTATCTATTTTATATATATAAGTTGTAATTTCCTTAATAGAAAATGTTATAGAGCTTGCTCAATGTTTTGGAATCAAATAAAGAAAATCATTCTCACTATTTTGTATTTTATAATACTTGAAGCAAAATAGACAATGATGACATCAATTACTAGACCCTTACCAAGGATGGTAAGCTCACTATCAATTTAGAATAGATAAGGTTAGAGATGATTAATTGCCTTACTCATAAGTCATAAAAATAAAATAGAATAATTACCAACCTTCCACAATTTCTCTACTTATGTGGGGAGTTCAATATAACTAATTACCTTTTGATAAGAAGTTGAGGGACTTGAATTTGAATTTATAGGCAAATGCTTTTTTTGTGTATATAGGAATTCTCAAATGAATCTTATGGAACCCATCTAAAATTAATCTTGGTATTAAACAAACCCAACCTCATGATTCATGAAATGCTTCGACAATGGTGGAAGTGTAGTCACCCAATCTCAAAGTTGTTAAGGGATTTATTGTTCTACTATCTCTCGTATGCTAAAATATCTAGAAGATATAAATTGAAAACAATTCGATGAGCAAATATTCCCTATTCCTTGATAGAGTTTAATATAATAGTTATGTTTTGAAATGTTGTCTAATTATCTAAACAAGTTCAATAGATCCTCAAATAGTAAAAAATTCATTGCTTCCTTGGTTTTTTGAGATCAATTGAACAATTAAAAAGTTGTTTAATGCACTCCCCTAGTAATGGAATTAGTCAAATTTAATTCTAAGGGATTGACTGGAGTGAACCAAGGCCTTATAGGCTGTGTTCGTGTGATTGGAAACTACTTGGTAGAGCTATTAAAGCACTCTCAATTTACATAGTATCTAAAAAAATATATAAGTTGAAGCCATTGAAATACTATTTGGTTTAAATTTATGGTATAATTTGGCATTATGTAAATGTCACTATAGAATCAAACAATTAATCAATCATTATAATCTTGCATAAAAGCATTGGAATCACTTACTGTAGCTTAATTCTACTAAGTAGAATGAATCAATTTCAATGCAACGTAGTTTAATTTTAACACATATTCAAGAAAAGAAATGTAGCAACAAACTAGTATGCTTAAATAGCTAATAATTGTATTCATTTAGAGGTTTAAGTTAAAAACAAATTCCGAAAGTTTACAAAGCTTTAATTAAGCATGATGAGGAGAGATGTTGATATGGTGATCATAAGGAAATTCACCCAACTAATTACTCCATAATCAAAGGCATGAAATGTGTTCACATGATCATTAAGGTTGACTTGGATTTGTTCTTGGGGGAATTATTAAGATTTGGGGCTAAAAAGAATGAACATAAATCTTGGAAAAACACTAAAGTTTATCATATAACTTTTATTTTAGCTTAAGAAATAAATTTTTATTAACTACTTTGGGTTCATATAAGTCATGTCAAGTTAATCACATTCTCAAAAAAAGGAGTGAACCTATTTTTTGTGGTTCATTTCATAGTAGGAAAACCAATGTTGATAGAATCTCTTAATTTTAACAAATGATAACTATTCTTCTTATATCTAAGATCATGACTTTTTTGTTTAAAAAATTATACAATTCCAACCCATTCCAATATAGTCCAATCAAACTTGAACTTGATTCTAGTAAAAATGAGAAGAAAGGTTCATACAACTATGACAACTTTTGCTAAAGTAAATTGAGTATATATTGTATTACTGTTACAATAATAAGTTTTTTTGTAGTTTTAACATGATAGAAAATTTGTGATTTAGGAAGCTACCTAATCAATTTTACATTCTTTTTAGGAATAGGTTATGCAAAGAACGACAAAATAGCCATCTCTTTCTCAACAATTTCATTGTCAATTGATCTAATAACAAATTTAATTGTTCATCAATTTTAGTTCCACATTTTAGTTACACATCCTCCAAATCAACCATATGTGAAGACTAATTCAATGGCATTAGTTAAGTATGATGGACTTAATTAGAAAATAAATTGGACTCACTATTTATTTAGAATCATGAGAGATTTTGCTTTGATTCTATGCACCTTTATCATGGCTTTGAATCATCTTAATATGGTCATTAATGACTAAACAAATAGATGACACTTATCGATTATTTCAAAATGTATGGTTGCATATTTCATCACTGTATTGAGTTATATCTTAAATCATAGCAATATAATCACTAGCTTAGTAGCTACCTAACGTACAACATTTTAGAACGGTCCAAAAAAATTTAATAATGCATCAATAGTATGTTTGGATTACTCCAAAGTCGAACAATTTCTTAGCATGTACAATATGATTCCTTAATTAGCCTAGTATAACATTTCACATCGAGACTGCCATCTTCAATGAACATTTGTTAATACTAATCAATCATATCTATCTTTTATGTTTCCTATTTTTGTCAATGCCATTTTAATACTACCACTCATTAGAAATGATTAGACAAATATGTTGAATCTAATTTTTTTTTCGTACATCCTACAATCATGAAATTTTTAAATGTAGTACACTATACTTCATAGCAAGATTGTCATCACCTAAATATGTAGCATGGCACGAGCCATTTCTACTTCTTTGAAATCCCTTTGATTTGTATCAGATTATTTATTTACAATAATGCAATAATACATTAATGTAACTTATCCATTAAAGCACATTTTGTCAATTTTCATTGTTCAACTCATCAATTAGCTTTGTTTATCATTCATGAATCTTGTCATAAAATGTTTAGCAATATGGTTTTCATCATACAATATGATAAGTCCTTAGACCAACGTCAGTCATTGCACTCTTATGTGTTCTTATACAATTTCAATGCACTCTTATGTGTTCTTATACAATTTCAACGCACAAGTTATGTGGAATCAACCATAATCGTTATAGATACCTCTATGCATTAGACTCATTCGAACTAATAAATTGAATTGGTAATATTGATACTCCAATGAGACACTCCAAATCACTGAAGAGTATCTAGTTTGCAAATGACATTCACATGCATCAACACATCAAAAGCATATGGATGTTCATCTTCACACACACATATCAATAGCAGCCTTTAGAAGCCTTGATAAAAAAATAATGCATTTTAAGAAACTATAACTATTGTAAACTCCAATATGTACTAATATTTTTTTTTCATAAAAGAAAAGGTTGAGAAATGGATTATAGAGCCTTGAAATTGTGTAAAACATGATTAAATAATTTTAAGAGATGTTAAATACTTATAATAAACTTAAATAGAACTATAAAACTTATGATTAATATAATCATCCACTAATGCAATTACATATCATCATTTAATTATTCAATATTTCAAAAACCTCAAATTTTATAATTATCACCAATAAAGCCATGTAATCATTAAGGAAGCTATATGGATCATTTATGTCATTAACATATCTTAAAAAAATTATATAAGCATTTGCTATCTGCATTCATATAATGTAAAACATCATGTGTAAAATTACCTATTATTTCTTCTTTGATGAGAAAATTGTAGAATGTTTTTTTTATTTTAGAATTATGTAATAAGTTAAACTTCACCCTTTAAAAAGTCATTGATTAGTTATGCTTTAACATTTAAAAAATATTAGTAAGGTTGTGACATAGTTGCATTCCATACATCACACAAATATTCCACTTGGAGACATACCAGTCCACTAAGATTTATGCCATTCTAAGTTTGGAACCACTACTTTTAGTAAGCCTATGGAATAATTCCTATTGTGGGATACAATTACAATTAACCCTTATTTATTGCACTTCTTAATTTTCATTTTATAAATTTTTAAGTTATTTGTATTTATAATTTAGTTTAAGTCATTTGGAGATTGATTAGTAGCTTTCCAAATACTTATAACTTTAAATTCTATCCAGGATATTCTTACAGCAGTACGATAATTTTGTTAGGAAAAAAATTGTTTCAAAATGACTTTGAAATGACTTAACATTGAGTGTTTGAATGCTTTTTGCTACTACTCTTTGTAATCTTTTACCTTTACCATTACTAGTGTTGATTTGTTTGGTATACATGACCCACCTTAACTCTTTGAACTCATTAATCAGCTCAACACACACACACTTACCAACATTGATCTACAATCCATGAAATTTCCTAACCAATCAACACATGTTGACCTGTTAGCTCATGCTGATTTGTAAATTAGACTTGGAGTGCAATTGTTTCTCTTTGCCTGTGTTGCACTAATCATGTAATCCGTCTTCTTGCCTCTCACTACACAGACACTCAAAATGCCCATGCCAATTTGGGAAATCTTATGCTAAATTAATTTTGCTTCATTTTAAGGAAATTTTTTTACTAAATTCAAATTATTTATTTTATAATTTATGAGGACTTTTTTATTTCTAGAAATTTACTTTAGAATTCTAATGTGTTATGTACTTTTCCAATAATAACCTTTTATTTCTTTTGCTAACAAATTATCATTGTAGCTTTGAGATCTTTGTAAAGAATGATGCTTACAATGTTGTAAGCAATGTAATTTGAATGAAATAATAAAGTGTTGCAACTATGCTAGTTTAGTAGAAGCATTTTGTGTATATTCAATGTAATAGTGTGATTCTGGAGGTAACCTAATGGATAAAAAAATGGAGATTTTAACAAATTGTTCAATATTCATAAGAGCAAAAAATCTCTAAGAAAGTTCTCAATCACTTAACCACAACTTTTTGGAAATTAATAATCTCATTTAAATTTCTAATTTTTCTTAATGAACAAGTGATTTTCTTGTTTAGCATTCTAAGAACTCCACTTTTGCACCATGATAATTCACCATTAACTTGAGTATTTTGGATGTTGGTTATTGAAACCACTTTTTCTTTAGGCTAACATCTCTTATGTTAATGATCAGTTTATGTTTTATGTTTCTAAGAAAGTTTTTACATGTATAATGAAGCTAGGATTTGTTATTGTAAACCAATAGCATCTTTGGTTAGGCATTTATAAGGATATGTTGCATGAACCTAAGAACCTTTCAATTATCAATGACCTAAAAATAGGTTTTAACATGTCATCACATATTAACTTGGTATCAAAGGGTGCTTAGCTATAAGAATTTTGTATAATTTGTAATTTATCATTAAAGTCACATCTTTTTATTATATGCATTTTTAATAACTAAAATTTATTAAACATTATATGAAAAAAATAAAAAAAAACAAGAAAAGCTTATTTTCAAGTTTGAAGCTACAACATTTACATATGTATATGTTCTTTTGTTAATACATTTAATGCTTTGTTTGTTTTTCTTTATCTTTATGAACTCAAATTACAAACCTTTTTTCAAAGCTAATTATTTACCACTATTATGTCTACAAAATAATATAAAATATCTAATCCTTTACAAGTTAGACATTTGCAGGCCTTATAACACAACCTATAATTATAGAACTAACTCATTCTATGTAAGAGCTAAGAGCAACCTTAGTAACATGCATAGACCAAATGGAACAATGTAGTGAAAATAGATGTGCTGGAACTCATAGATTAAGTTGGTCTATGATAAGTGACTCTGAAGTGATGGAAATATCTTTTGAAAATGAACCTAACCAAATGGAATGTCAACCTAGTTGTCAAGCTATCCCACATACCCATGGTAGCTGACATAGTAGGGATAATGATCACTAGGTTAACATGGTTAAAATAAGGGTAGCAACATTTGATGGAACTTTAGAGCCTTAAGCATATCAAATTTGGATATTGAGAATACAATATTATTTTAAATGATATGATCCTAGTAATAATGAAAAGTGCTTATTTGCGAAAACTTAGGCCATATAACTTACTAGATTATTTATTCACACATTAAAAAAGTAATATTTTGATAAGCAAGCATTACCTTGATCATGGAAAGAAATCAAAATTTGCCAACAAGCTAAATATTTATTAAGTTCTTATTTTGGTGAACTTTTGGGTAAATACCAACATTTATCTTAAGGTTGAAAGACTTCTAACAAATAAATTGCTAAATATGAGAATTATATGCTTTAATGTGGTGTCTTGGAACTAGATCAAGTAACATTTTTTTTATTTTGAGTTAGGCTTAGAGAGACTACTCAATTGTGTTATACATGAGAAATGTTATTAGTTTAGAAAAGGCATATAAAGTAGTTATGATTTAAAATATCAATTATTTGTGAGAGTTGGATTCCTTTAACTACTTCCTACTCTAAAATGAATATCACTAATTCCATAATTGTACTACTTGTACTCTATAAACAAACTTTGTCTCTTCACAAATACTTCTAACCCATTAGATTCAAGCCTTGGACAAACCATCTACTACTTCCATAACAGAGTGTTATTACTGTCACAAGAAAGGGCATGTCGTAGCCTAATATCCTAAGAGAGCCCTTGATGTAAACCTAAAAGAAGGAATGAAAAAAAGAATTAAAGTTAAGGAAAATGAGGTTATATAGCTAGATGAGGATGTTGAAGTAGAATTACAAGCACTAGATTAAAGAATTTAACATATTACACATCTATAATTATTATGAGATGTAATTTGATTACATTAGGAATAACTAAAAAATTTTTGGCAAACTAAAATCTTTAGTATGTTCATTAGAATTAAAGGCTAACCCGTAAGATTATTATAGATGACAATAGTTGTAACATTGTCATATCAGAAAAAACTTCCAAAAAGATAGGTTTAACATTCATAGACTATCTCCACCCATGCACAGTATCGTCGATCAACAAAACATCAATTTTAACAAAACAAATTTTTGCATTCCTTTCAAGTAAGTAGAAGATCATATTTTCGAAAGAACTTGGTTATTTGATTATGATGTTACCTTAAATGGAAGTGAAATTCTTGCACTTTTGGATAACAAGGAGCAAAGATCACACATTATCTTTTACCTCCCTCAAAAAGAATTTCTAACCTAAATACTCCAAAAAAAGATAAAGAGAAAGAAAAAGTAATTTCTCATTTCACTAGTTTAGATTATGAGGATATAATCAGCAATACTGTTAAGTAGATTGTGACAATTCATGAAATCCTTAGTAGTATAACCACCCCACCACCCTTGGTCAAACCCTTATTTAAAAGAATTTGTGAAAGTGTTCCTGATGACTTGCAAAACACACTCCAACTACTAAGAGATATTTAGAATGCTATTGATCTAGTTCTTAAAACTTCACTATCACATTTACTAAATTACTAATTTAATCTGTTATGTTAAGAAGAAATTATTTGATAAGTAAATGAACCCATTCAAAAGAATTTATTACAAAAAGTATTAGAGCATGTGCTGACATCACTTTTTTTTCTCCAAAAGATGATTAAACTTGATGCATGCACATAGATCATCATGTGATTAAAAAAATAATGATTAAGTAAAAATTTCCAATTCATATACTCTACTATTTTTTGGTTCAAAAAGTTGGAGCCACCATATTTGATAATATAGATCTCAAAATTGGATACTATTATGTTATAATCTACCTAGTGATGAATGTTATTTGTATTAATAGTTTTTGTTTTATGCCACCCATATTTTTTAGAAATCATGGCAATAATGTGCATTTTACTTTTTCATTAATGTGTCCACCACATTTGAAGCTCTTTGTGCATGTGTTTCTTTTAGTGACATTCCAATGTGCTTATGTTGCTTTATTTAAATTACTTAGATCATCCTTGACCCATCAAATTTTGCTAAAAATGTTTTATCAAATAATCTATTAAGTCATACAACTATTTGATCCAATATTTTGAACCATTCAATGGGTGACTAATAGCAATAATAATCATGTAGCATCAATTTGATCCACATTCTAATTCCACTCAATGTTCCAATTTTACTATGTAGCCCACTATCAGGCTTACTCAAATTCATTGAAAGATTAGTAGTTCATTTCTTTGTCTTAAAATATCGAAATAGATCTAAAATACTAAAATGATTCATATAGTTCTAGATGCACTCTATGTTGTGTGACTTATCAAGATGGGCATGAATTTATTGGAATAAAATTTAGAATTTCCTTAAAGAATATTTAAAGAAATACTTTAAACTAATTTCGTAATAAACTTCAATACATATTCAAAAGTGATTATTAACTAATTCATTTTTTTTAAAACATATTAATTTTATTTTGATATACATTGATTTTGTAATAATAAAGTTTAATGAAAATTATGGAAAAAATCAATAAAAATAAAAAATATACATAAATGGTTATTAGGTATTTTGATTTATAATCAAGCCTACACCTACTACTGATAAAAATCAAATAAAATATAGCAATAAATATAAGTTTTTCATTATAAGATGATTTTGTTTAACTCTTATAATAATGAAACAATAAAAATAAGCTACTATGATCTTATAACATAATAAATTTGAAAAACAAGTAAAACAATTCAATGACACAAAATTGAATTTAATACAAATAAAAAACTAATGATTACAAAATATTTAATGAAATGTAAGTGTTTTAATCGAATCCACTAAAAATAAAAAACATTGAGAACTTCATTGATTTGAGTGACACAATGTAAAGACGTGAGAATGAGCACTAGGTGCTAAAGACTTGAATGTCAATACATGAAATATTTTTTCAAATTTTGTAAAAATTTTATTAGTTATTTTTTTAAGAATTTACTTATTTATACATATCTTTAATGGTTAGTAATATTTACCAAATTGATTAATTAATGAATAATAATAAATTATAAAATCTCAATAAGTAAAAAGAGCTGTTAAATGAGCTATTACATTTGAGCTGCTCCATGAGAAGCCTCCTTAACTTATTTATACCAAAATACATAATTAGATGAATACATTAAATAAGTATTATTTAAAAATTAGGATTTGATCTCGACTATTATAATTGAATTGGGATTTGATGTTTGGATCACAAAATTATGCCATTAAATGATATACATAATTATGTGTTTAAAGATGGATGCGAATATAATTATTTGATCACATAATTATGCAATTAGATGGAAAAAATAACTACCACCATTCTAATTACGTGAAATAGATACAAGTTTTTTTCTATATTACATGAACAATGGATCATTATGGCTTCATATGAATTTTCGTACAGTACATAATAAGTGTATTGTTTGGTGTTTGCTACCCCTAGTTTACTTTAAAGTACTTCCTCTATTACCAATACATTTTTGTTTAATTAAATATAGATTTGTGTGTTATATGTTGAACTAGAATTTCATGAAGATAAAAGACATATTTTGTTTGGTTACCCTTGCGTTTGAAGTGTCAAGCCATAAATACTAATCATATGGTCATAATAGACTTGATTTGAGTTAATGCATTTAGTTTTAAAAAATAAGACATGTATTTTTTAGGATAATAAATTAGGGGTCTTCAAACTACCTTGGAGAATACAATAAGATTCAAAGATAAAAGAAGTATGCATCCAGTTTGTAAAAAACATTATTATAAAATAGAATACTAACTTGTTGATTATAATGCACTTCTTTATTCACTTTCAAATCCTAACTTAAGTAACTAATTTATTGAACATTTTCATGATTTAGGAAACTTACAAGTTCTTATTTTTTTACCCAATCCTTTTTTTATTAAATCCATCTAACAAATATTTGCCAAAATTCATGTCAATTGATAAACTTTAAGTAAACTAAAAAATTAATTTTATTAAATTTTCCTAATTAAAAAAAAATAAGCATCACCCCAAGCTCGCTAAGTTCAAATCACTCAGGTGTCTTAAGTGCTAGTGAACCTGGAGGTGTCGTGATGCCAGACTAGCTAAAACCAAGGCTAGTTAAGCCCAAAATTTGTTAGAGGTGCATTTATGAACATGGTTGACATAAGACAGATGATTGATTAAGGTTGAGCTCTAATAAAATATACAAATGAGGGTCAAGTCAGAGCCATAATCATGAAATTATTTATAAGCATATGAGTTGCTTAAGTGTTGAAATCCAAAACACACTTGCATTATGCACCAATGAAAGGTATTGTAAAGAGAAAACTACATTTCTTTTTGACAATGTGAGATTAACATTAGTCTAACTGCTCAACACCAACAACATGTGTTATTTCTTACCTTTCAATTTTTGACTAGATTATAAATGTTCCATCGACTATAAGCACTCGATCATGGCTCAAAATAAAATGACCATGATCACTATAACTTCATTGGATTACTTCGATTATTTCTACCTTTTGAAATAATCTTCTCATGAATTAGATGGCCCAACACTTTCCACTTTTGTATCCTATTCCTAAGATCATTTTTGCCATAGATCTCATCTTACTTGATTAGATGGCCAAGATCTAATCTATCTTCATCCATTCATCAAGAACTAATCTCCTAAAATATTTGATTTAATAGTCTACAACATCTCTAATAAGATCTATTGATGTTGGCTGATCCCACCTAATGGCTAATTCCTTAGTTATTATTTGAGCCATTGTGTTAACCAATTTAAAGAAATATTTTTAAGTATTTTGAAAGATCTTTTTATGCTATTTGGAAGCATTATTTGAAAAAACTTTTTCTATATAAACCTAACTATTATTCATAAAATGACAAATAAACCAGAACAAACATTTGATATCTTAATAAAGCATAGTATGACATTATACTTTCATAAAATCCCTTGATAGTAACTACAAGTTAGTTGTTCACAAAATGTGAAATTCTTTCAGCTAATCTTATCACTTATAAGCTTTCAATTTCTTACTTGTCATGGTAATTTTAAGTTCATCATGTTTGCTTCAATTTATCAACAAGCATCCAAAGTTGTTCAAATTTATCACAAATTCTTCTTGTTATATTTTTCCATTTTCTTTTGGGTTGGGTAGCCTAGCGTTTATAAAAGCTTCAGTTTAGTTTGATGTCATAAAAAACAAGTTGGTGTTAAGCTTGTAAAATCTTGTGTTATAATTGAACATGTAAAAGCTAATAGGTTGGAGGTGAGTTCTACAAAAAAAAACTCAAGTTGTAAACTTTTTGATAGTGGTGATTTTTTCCACCTTATTTGTGGGTGAACGTAGGATCTAATTTGGTCCAAAAAATATAAAAATTTCTTTGTAATATTTTTTAATATTTATTTTTTATTTTTTTAATCATAAAAATTAGGAATTAACTTATATAAAATAAAGATTTTTCATAAACATTAATTATTTATGAAGAATTTTTAAAAAAGAAATAGAATCTAAAATAAAAAGTATTTTAAAACTCATAAATCACCCACTCATGTGGGATTTGTATAATTAATTTTTTTTTAGTTAGTATCAAAGAGGGTTCTCTATAAACAAATGTGGGTCAAATCACTTGGGTGAACCATCATGTATGTTTTAATTATCTATTTTGTTTTCTTAATTATTGTTTTCATTATAAAATAATTTCAAATTCTAACTTATCATTTTTTATTACTTTCTAAAATATTTGTTTATTAAAGTTTTTCTTAAATTAAGTTTTCAATATCTCATCAACCATGATTAATATTGGTGCAACACTCTATGAAGGTCTTCCTCAATCTTTCTATCATTATTTAAAGATAAGTTTTATTAATTTGAAAGATAGATTTAGAGTTTTTATCCAATCAATTGACTTAAGATATGAGAACGTGCTCAGAGAATTATATCATTTATTTAGAGATTCATGTAGAAAAGAAATCAAGTTATTTAGCGTACTTTGTAGTGATCAAAGGAGAATGATATAATTAAATGCCATAACACTCAACTACTGTCATCATCATATATCCCTAAGTGAATTTAATCAAGTTAAGAATTTTTATATAGCACATAAAGTTTGAAAAAAGTTAGAAGTAACCTATGGAGGTACTTAGTAAGTTAAAAAAATAAAGATAAACCTTTTTACACATGATTCTGAGCTCTTTAGAATAAATTTGAGTTAAACTACAAATAATATGCTTATGTGATTTACTAATATTACTGCTAGATTAGAAAATTTTAAAAAAGTGCTTGCTAATATAGATCTTTTAAGGAAAGTAGCAAAGATTCTATCCAATGAATATGATCCTCTTATCACAACAACAGAGGTAGTAAAAGACATAACAAGCTCATATTGGATGAGTTACTCAGAGAATTATTAACAACAGAGATTTAGATGAATAGAATAGTTAAAAAAAGAGGCCTCATAAGCAAGCAAAGCATGGAGTAAGGTACTAGGAATCTTTATCTTTTAAGGCTAACAAAGATAATATAGGAACAATATCTATCTTTTCTGTGGAGTTCGAGGAAAAGGTAAATTTTCATCTTAAGGGTTTAGATAAAAATTTAACAAAAAGTTTTATACAAAAAAAGGAAGGGAGGTGATGAAGACCCCAAGGTGCTAAGATTGTGATCAAATCAGCTATATTATACAAAATTATCAACAACTCAAATACATCAGAAAAAGAAAGAGAAAAATAAGAGAACGAAAAAGAAGAAAGATTTTTCGAGCTACTTGGTTGCTTGAGAAGAATTAGACTCCACAACTTCAAGTAATGAGGAGGAAGGAATGATGTGCCTCATAGCAAATGATGATGAATCAAGTACATCAAGTAAAGAATAATAGATTAAGATAAGCTCTTGGCCTTGTGAAGTTTTTGAAAATAATTACATAGAAGTCATTAGTGTTTTAACTTCTTTAATATTTATACATTAAAAATTTAAATTTTTTTTACAAAGAAACAAATAATTATTTTTTATTTTTTTATGAAAAGAGATTACAAAAAAGTTATGTGATGAAAATGATTCCATAACGATTGAGAATAGTTCTTCAAAAAAAGAAATTATGAGTTTGAAAAAAAAATTTATTCTACATGTAAAATTTTCTAATGTTTCACATGATGTTTATTTTTGTAAACATAAATATATGTTTTTTAATATGCCTTATATTTCAAATATTTCATACTTTTGTAGATGTAGAAAAGGACATGCTTTTAATGATTGCCAAACTAGGAAAAATATTTTTAGTCCAAAACCTTGTTTTAGATGACTATGCCAAGCTTGTTTGGGTTCCTAAGGTTAGAGAACATAGAATTTAAAATAAGTTGTCTTCATAATCGTTCTATAGAGATATAGTGTTTTGAGACATTCATATGGTTGAAGTAATACACTTTGGAATAATACATAGAAATAAGGAAAATAAAGTTACATTTTATGAATATTTAATAAAAATTTGATAATTTATGTCGCTATATATAAAGAAAAAAATAAAAATCTAGCTCTTGAGCATTGGACAATAGACGCATGACATATGACTAGAGAGCTACTCAAATTTACCTCAATAAGACATTGTCTAAAAAGATAGGTAACACTTGAAGATAAGTCTGAGAAGAAGATAATCAGAATTGGTCACATAGTATATTCTACATTAAAGAAAACAAGCAAGCTAGATGTTGCTAGAGTTCTTCTAAAGCCAAGCAAAACTAGTTGAAAATGGTGTGAATTGTGCAAAAAAGGAAGGAAACTTAAATATTTCTTTTAAACCTGAAAATGACTTAATTACTAGTAGACTTTTAGACATAGTTTAGTTAGAATTTTTTAGACTCACATTTCAGGAGGGAAAAATAGAATTGTGATTATTAATGATTCTTCTAGGTATAATTAGGTTGTATTTCTTAAGCATAAGAGTGAGACATTTGAAATCTTTATTAATTTGATAAAAGAGGTAAGAGAGAAAAGCTATCTTAAATTAAGTTGTATTCAAAGTGATAATAGTAATGAGTTTAAAAATGAGGGCAACAAATTACATGTGCTAATTCACACCAACAAAATGAAATCATAAAAAGGAAAAATTAGACCTTAGTAGAGATGGATAGATCTATGTTAATTGAATACAAACTACCAAAATATGTTGGGGGCATGAAATTAACAAAACTTGTTATACAATAAATAGAACTAATTTAAGACCAATATTTAATAAAATATGCTTAAGAGTTATTTAAAAATAAGAAATTAAATGTTAGCTACTTTCAAGTTTTTTGATATAAATGCATTATTCTTAATAATGAAAGAATCAACTTGTTTGATGGAATGGTATGACTAGAAATTTTCATAGGATACTCTTCTTTTAGGAAAACATACAAAGTTATCAACATGAATACTCAAAATCCAAGTTTCACATTAAATGAAATCAATTATAGGGGAAGTTAATCAAGAAGTTTTAACTAGAGCCGTTTTGAGAGAAATTAATCATAATGTATTTTTATCTTTCAAAAAACTATTATCTAGAGAAGAAGCCCATAAGGTTGACTATTAAGTTTATGTAGCAAAAGGAGGGTGAAATTAATTTGAGAGAAACCAAGTGTGTGAACTAGTTCTTAGGCTTAGTGATAAACAAGTGATTGGAACCAAATTGATATCTAAAAATAAATTAGATAAAAATGAAGTGATAATTGGAAACAGAGGTAGACATATTGCTAAAGGTTTTAGCAAAGTTGACGGTATATATTTTGAGGAGTCATTTATATTAGTAATAAAATTAGAGGTCATTAAACTTCTCTTAGCATAATCATGTCATAAGATTTTTAGATTATTTAAAATGTACGTAAAATATCGAGTTTAAAACAAGGTAATAAAAGAAGATATGTGTGTTGAACGAACCCCAAGTTTTGGGATCCATGCATATGATGATTATGTGTATAAGTTTAAGAAGGCATTTTATGGCCTTAACTGAGCTCCTCATTCATGATATCATAGATTTAGTAATTATCTAATTGATAGTGATTTTAGGAAAGAAAAAATCGATAACACATTATTCTTAAAATCTTTAAATATCCATATATTACTTGTACAAGTTTATGTTGATGATAAAACATTTGGAACCATAAATGAATATATGTTTAAGATGCATAGTGATTTAATCACATGGGAGTTTGAGATAAGTGTAATGGGTGAGATGAATTTCTTCTTTGGATTACAAATTATGTAACTAAAAGATGAGATTTGTATTTTATAAACTAACTATTTAAATTATTTTTTCAAGAAGTTTAGATATGAAAATATGAAACATAAGAAGATTCTAATGAATCAATCAGTGTATTTAGATTTAGATAAAATTGAGAAACACATTGATAAAATACTTTAAGAAGAATTTGCTAGATCTTTACTATATTTTACGATTAGTATACTGAACATCTTATTTAGTACTAGCTTATGTACTAGATTCAAAAAAAATCCTAAGTAAATCTATCTAAAGGTGACTAAATTAACCTTCAAATATGTAGAAAGTATAATGAACATAGGTTTAAGGCATTATAAAAATATTCATTCAAAAGGTCTTATAAGTTTTACAGATTTAGACTTTGTAAGTTCTAAGGTAGATAAGATAGAACCTCAGGTACATGTTAATTGCTAGGAAATATTTTAATTTCCTAATCAAGAAAGAAGAACAAATTGCATAGCCATAATGACTATAGAAGTTGAGTATGTAGTGACCAAAAGTTGTGTTGCTCAAGTGTTATGTTTGACACAACAATTTGAAGATTTTGGTTTAGATCTCCTCCATACTCTCATTAGAATTTATAATACTAATTCCTTGGCTTTATCAAAGAACTAAGTTCATTATTTTAGGAGCAAGCACATAGTATAAGATGCCACTTTATTAGTGATCAATTAGCTAAAAACTTGGTAAAGTTCACATATGTTCCTACCAAAAAAGAATTGGTAGACATATTTATAAAATTCCTTCCAATTGATCAATTTCAAATCATAAGACGACAATTAGGTCTAACAAAACTTTTATAAATTATACCTCCCTTTTAATAATATTAAAATGGTTGAATTATTAAGATTTAAATAAGTGAGAAGGAACGTGTAGTAAGGGAGAGCATGAATTATGTGGGAGAAAAAATGTTTTATTTTTATTACCACATAGTGAGCCAAGTCCAACTTGGCTAGGTAGCATAGAGTTAGGAAAATAGTTCAAAATAAGCCAACAAATTAGTCAGGGTGCATCCTAAACTAGATTGGGCCAAGAAATTGTTTATACACCCATGAAGGGTGTTATAAAGAGGAAACTACTTTTCATTTCAACAATATGGGACTAACTTTCATCTAGGAACATAGTGCTAAAAATGTGCTCTATTTCTCACCATTCAATCCTTGATTTGACAATAAATGCTTCATCCACTATGAGTAGTTGATCCTAGCTTGAATTTAGGTAACCAAGATCATGTTGGACATCATTGAAAATTTTCTATTATTTTTGCTTTTTGAAATAATTTATCCTTAAATTGGGTAACTCATCTTCCTCTATGTTTGATTCTTATGAATGTGATCTTTCTCATCTTTTCCAATGATGAATCAAATGAGATCGTGTCCTATTAGATCAGTTGGACAAGATCTATTCCTCTTTGATTTAGTCATCCAGAACTCATCTGCCTTTAAAGTCTTTCATATGATAGTTTAGAACCTCTTAGATTGGTGCTAATGGCACCAATAAATCCAACATAATGACTAATTCCCTAGACATTAATTGAGCAATTACATTGGTCATCTCTAAAAAATATTTTAAGCTATTTGAAAGTAGTGTTTGAGACAACATTTTTCTTGACTTTTTAATTGGTATGATCAAATTTTTTCTATATAAATCTATCCTTTATTCATGAGATGTCTAATAAATATGAACTATTCTTTGAGATCTTAACAAAACGTTACAGAGTATTCTACTAGAAAGTTCATTAGT
This sequence comes from Vanilla planifolia, assembly GCA_023846275.1. Taxonomy (NCBI): domain Eukaryota; kingdom Viridiplantae; phylum Streptophyta; class Magnoliopsida; order Asparagales; family Orchidaceae; genus Vanilla; species Vanilla planifolia. Next base: position 1,756,324 of record JAIUJO010000084.1, on the reverse strand, counting down.
AATACTTAAAGTTTTTATCATAAAGAACATCATATATAGTGGTAAAAAACACAATACATTAACCATCAAATACTCCTTGAAATGATCATCAAACTAATGACTATCTCTTTATATTGACACTATCCCCATTCTACAATATTGTTGGACCATTCCATCTCTTTATGGAATCATTTGGTCACAACTTATAATAGTAGGTCTCATCTTTCTTAATGGCACTTCCATAACTATTTAATTTTTGTCCCTCTTTCTATCCTTGACAATAATTTTATATTACACTCCTTCCTTAAGTATCTTTGTTATTGATTTCTTTCCTCTTAATATTCTCCACTTTTAGTACATTAAATTTTTTGTTAAATAACCCTTGGAGTAAAAACCTTATAAAGATTTGTATTTCTTATACATACTATTGCAAATGAAATCCAAAAATCTTTTGGCCAATTTCATAAAAAACTACTCCAAGAACTACTTATTGAAGTAAAAACTTCATATGTTTCTAATTTTGTTCGTTTATTATTTTTCTTTCAAAATTATCTTAAAATTAAATTAATTTTATTTTTAATATGTTTTGGTATTTCTTTTTGTGATATATCCTCTTCCAATTCTTGTAAAATTTTTATTTGAGGTTACCTTTCATTTTTTTCATTGATATTTGACTTCCCCTCCATATTGTTAGTTCTTTCAAATAATAGTATTTAAGATCTTATACAAAAATATATTTATGGAAATTAATTTCATGACATTAAAAATAAATTTTGTAATGCACTTGCATTATTTCAACAAATATTAAGAAAATATTAATGGCTTTTAGCTATTTTGTAAACACTGCACCATATAAGAATTTAATCATTAAAATTTAAAACATTATGGGATTACTCCAAAGCAACTCTTCCTTTACTTTCCAAGTAGCTACTCATTAGTATAACTTCTCCACGGGATGCTCTTTTCTTAATTTTGTTGATTTCTCTTATTCAGAATGCCATTGTTATTTCCTTATGAAATAATTTCGGATGCACCACCATGTTGCTTCAATCATATTTTCATATAAAAGTACCATTAGCAAAAATTTTATTAGGATTGAAAGAAAAAATATATGATGTACTATGACAATGATAATGACAACCATCTTGTAAGTAATAGAACAATTTATTTCAATAATCTATGAAAGCACGAAATTTCTCATCTTAGTTATTCTGTTTTTCCAAACATTATAATACATTTCATCGGTTTTGTTTGTGAATGTACATGAACCTCTTCTTAGAATGCCACTTTCTTAATTTTATTATCATAATTTTGGTAGAGTAAATATATTCCTTTTGAATTCACGTTTTGATTATTTAGATCTTCTTAATAAAATATAAAATCATATATATATATATATATATGTGTGTGTGTGTGTGTGTGTATAAATTAAGACATTTTTAGTTTGTTCATACCAATATAGAAATAATTAATGCATTGTATTATATAATATTAGGTCTGGTACCATCTCTATTCTAGAGTAATAATTATTATCGTAAGAAAATTAATTAAAAGTGAAATACTTACTATAGTTTTCTTAAAAACATTATTTTCATAGTCCTAACATATTCTTAAGTATTTTAAATATTCACTTTCATTGACTTTTATTTTGAGCCTAGAATATTATGTTAGATATTAGTTGAGCATCATATGGATCAGGAAACCTTTTCCAAAAGTATGTTAATAGTTTCGAACCCATATGCAATACAATAGTGTTTTCCATACCCAATAAGCAATACTATTAATCAACATATATTTGACTTATTGTTTCATAAAAAATGTTGCCTTAATAAGAAAAGTTGAATTTTTTAGAATCGCTTTTTTAAACTTGCAAATATTTAGGTTTTAATCCTCCTCAAATCATGATGTTTGTATAGGACAACAACTTGTTTCTGTCAATATGACACAATGGTCAATAGTAAAGTTCTTCCAACTTGTTATGCATATAACATATATCTCTTAATTATCCATTTAAATATTTAATTAAGCTTCATCTATGTTATACATTATAAACGTTTTGACTCCTTACGAAATGGTATCAACTTTTACTTTTTTCTTGGTGATATAGGATCTCCAAACCACAATGCCTAAATAATTAAAGCTATTCAAATTATGTTATTGTTTGAATAAATTTATCATCAAACTAATTATAAATAAGAAGTTTTAAGCTCTTTGGAGAAGACCAAATATAAAAAGTTTGGAATTTTTGGGTGGAAGTGTTACATGAATAAGTAAGATTAGAATTGGAGATTAGAAACCAAGTTAATGGATTCTATCTTTTTATGATATCGTCAATATAAATGGACATATAAACCATTTAACAAGGGAAGCTTATTGTAAAGGAATCTACTCAAGTGATGTTTGATGGAATTATGCATCAAAACAAAGTGGTAGATTTGGAACACATGGAAGATTTTGGAAAAATAATAGGCAAAAAGAAAAATAAGGATATAATAACATCATTATCAACATATATCTGACAAATTATTTTTCCAAAAATATGGTCATAATAGGCAAAATATGTATTTTTGCTGTAAATAATGACATTCTCATTTAGTCAGAATCAACCCCTCTACCTACAAATATTTTTGTTTTAATCTTACACATTATCATGCTATTTTAGGACAACAATGTTTGGCTATCAATATGTAACTATTACTAATATAATAATATTCCTTCTATTTGTTATAGATACAACATTTATCTCTCAATTGTGTATCTAAATACTTAATTGTGCTTCTTCAATGTTATGAATCAAACAATGCTGCACTCCTCTTAAACCATTGACAACCTTTATTACTTTTCTTTTGGTGGTGTAGGATCAAAGATCCATAATGTCTTAATAAGTCAAGACATTCAATTTATCACAATGTCTTAATAGATTTATTATCAAACAAATTATGAATAAGATACTATATTACTTTGGAATAACAAGAAGCCTAAAAATTGAAACTTAGGCTTTCTTGGATGGAAGTGTTACATCAAAAGGTAGGATAGAAATTTGAGATTAAAAACCAAGTTAATGGAGCCTATCTATTTACAAAACTCTTCAAATAGATAGACCTATAAGAAGTTTAACAAGAAAACCTTAGCTGTAATGGAATCTATTGAAGTTGTGTTTGATGAAATTATACATTAAAAATTAGAAGATTTGGAAGACATGGAAGATTTTGAAAAAAAATTGGATTACCAAAAAATATTATGGTATGACAAACTTAGTAAATTTATTCTTAAATAATATTTTAGGAAGGGAATTTGTATAGGACTTTGTTCAAAAAGGACTACACTGATTAACATCTTACATTCAAAGATTATGTAGATAATATCATATTTGGATCAATCAACCTCGATTTATGTGAATGAATTAGTAAGCTTATTTGTGTTGGATTTGAGATTGGCATAATGGGCGAGTCTTCCTATTTTGTTGGATTGCATGCTAAGAAAGGAGAGAAAGGAATCCTTGTATCTTGCATAAAGGTTATAAATGATAAGTTAAAATTTCAAAAACAAGGATTTGGTTGCATCAAAGTAGTTAATATCAATAAAAAATCATCTTAGTGATTTAATTTGAAGCGACCTATGATTTTGAGTACAAACCCATGCCTCTATTTAAAAAGAAATTATGTATGTTGCATCAACTTAACAAGTTTTTCTTCAAAATACAAGTGAAGCCTCGAGGAATGAATTTTATTTTGTGGGCTACTAGATGATTTTAACTTTCTTTTTAGAATGAATGCTTTGGAATTATTAGGTAGGATATGTCAACACAATATAGTTATAAAAAATAAAAACAAAATGATCATTTGGTTATTATTTAAAATATGGAAAGGCTGGTGCAAAAGGGTTATAATCAATTGAAAAGGTTAAATTTAGATGGAACACTTGAACTAATCATAAGGTTTAAGGAAACATTGTCATTACTAGCTTTTTCTTGTTACAAGGTCTTTGAACTATACTGTTAAGAGCACATTCACAAGTGTTTTTGTTTAGAAGGAAGTGTTTGTAGAATAATTGGATTTCATTCAATATTGTCCACATAAAAAACATCTACAAAAGCCAATTAAACACTTGAATGATTTGCGACAAGAATAAAGATCCTGGAATGACAAACTTAATAGATTTCTACTCAATCATTATTTCAAGATGGAAATGTAGATCGAACTTTCCTCATCAAGAACTGCACTAATGAACTTTTTTTAGTCCATGGTTTTGCAGACTATATCTTTTTTGAATCAACCAACTTGGCCTCTTGTGAATTATTTAGTAAGCTTGTGGATGTATGATTTGAGATTAATAATTGCTTAAGTTACCTATTTTCTTTGGTTGAAAGTTAAATAATATGAGAAAGGTACTCCTGTGTCTTAACTAAAGTATTTAAATGAGATGTTATAAATGCTTGACCTTTAGAGCCTTAAACCTATTTCTACTTCCAAGATTCCCAACAAAGTATTAAGCAAAGAAATAAAAGGAAACCAAATAGATTTCAAGTTATACCAAGGGATGATATGCTCTTTACTTAACTACGAGAGGACATAAGAAAGTTTTAAGTGTGGGACTTTTTTAATCAATTTTAGTAAAGCTCCAAGGACTTTGATTTAGAATCTATAAAATGAATCTTTTGGTACTTGTTGGCACAAAGGTATTAGTGTTTTCATATCACAAATTTAGTTTACGTCATTATCTCATAAGATAAATCTACAAAGATTATGTAGGTTCAAGAGCACATAAGAAAAGTAATGTAGGTATTTAATCATGTTTTTGAAACACCTTAAAGTCATGATATATTAAAAAACATGGAAATATTTCTTGCAACTAATGAAGCATAATATATAGTATTGGGAGGGCTTTAAGAACAAATTTTTTGGTTAAAATGGAAACTAGAAGATATGGGATTACATTCGCAAAAACAAAATACTCATAAAAAAATACTCAAAAAAAAAATACTCTGAGGACAAAAAAATTGATGTTAAGAACCATTTCATCATGAAACATGTAGAATGAAATGTAGTAGACATATAATTTGTTGCTAACAACATGCAACTCGTTGACATCTTAATTAAGTTGATTAGGAAAGATTTATTCTATAGCATTAGAAGACTTTTTTATGATAAAAGATTATGATTTGCTTAATATTGCTCAATCTGGTGCTTTAGAGTGGGCAAAAACTTGTTTAAATCTGACCACTAAAAATTTTTTATGTTATGAAATTCTCTTATTACATTATTCTAACCTGAGAAATTTTACTAAGAAATAAAAAACTCTTATATTAGTTTTTAAAATAATCAACATTGAGTTTAATGTTGAAAGAATTTTGAAAAAGAATTTTTTTTAAGTCTAGTGTTGTTAAATCTTTTGTCCAATAGAATCAATTTTCCTAACATATTTAGAGCTAAGAATTTTTCATCGACATAATTTTTTAGATTTTAGTGATGTTACAATATTTCATTTTAGATGAATGATAGTAATTTTTCATCATTATAAATAATTTTTGTTCATATTTTATTATTAAAGTTTTGAAAATTTTAAGCAAATTATGATATTAACAAATTTATATTCCTTAAATAATTTATATTTTTAATTAGTTAATTATGCATAAACCTTAGAAAAATCTCAATTTATAAAAATTTCACTAATGTTTTTTGTAAAATATTTGTTCTAATTGTAATTTTAGTTAGGACACCCTCTAATCATAAAATATTAAATGAGTTAACTAATTGAAGTCTGATGGAGTAATTTTAATATTTCTTGCATTAAATTTTTTTATCCATTTTAAAATACATTTTTACTACACATGAACATTTGATAAATTGATATCTTAGAGAAGATTTATTAAAATTGTGTTGTCCATATATTAGAGGTTATTATTAAGTTATTGTTATAATGTTGTATTTTTGTATTTTATTTTGATGTCGGTAGTTTATATTCTTTTGTATTTTTAGATAATTAATTGTTTAAGTTTTTTAAACATTGTTTTGAATAATTTTAATATTTTATTATGATAATAATTTTGTAATTTGTAAAAGTTTTATCCATTTTGAACTTTGATGAATTTTATTTTATCTGATAATTATCATTTTTATAATATAATTTTTTTTGTTTAATGATTTCTTTTATTTTTTTTACTAGTTTTCTCAACCCATTATTTTTGAAGCTTTTATCAAACTCATATTATTAGAAATGTTATGGGTTGAGTCAAGTAGAAATACAATAAAACTTTAAATAAGTTATTAAATCATTTACATGATTTTCTATATTTTGCTATAATTTTTAGTTAATGTTAGATTTTGTCTTTGCTATGTTCTAATAAATATTTTCAATAATAAAAGTACTTTATTTTCTATGGAGTAATTTTTTTTGTTACAAATATTTACTTGTACAAGAATTATTAATTTTAACATTTTTACTTTTTTGAAAATCATTTCTACTGATTAATGCATTTGACACTTTGACCTCTCATGTTTTTTTTTATTATGTTAATGTTTTTATCATTTATACATTTGTATATGGTGGTATGCATGTTCATTTGTTTGTCTAAATTATTATTATAACTTTTAGTTGAATTGCTTGTAATATGAACAAAGATTTCCAACATTTAGTTAGCTTAGCAATTTTAATTATTTTTAAAATTTTTTCGACAAGTACATTTCATAGTTATGTCATTAGATGTATTTGTTTAATGCGTTTAATTTCGTTCATTAATTTCAATTTTGCATTTGCACAAGCATGTTGAAATTATATTCTATTTCCTATAATTTTTTATTCGAAATCTTCAATCATTTTCTTTCTCATTTTAATTTATATTTTGTCACGAGAATGTTATGCAATAATTATTGGTATAATACTTCTGAGTTATTTTGTTATAATTCTTAAACGTACTGAGCACTCTTTATTCATAAGAAAATTATCAGTACTTATTTGTTGAGATATTATTTTGATTTATTTTCATATATTTTAAAATTTTAATTATGATAACAACATCTTATATTTTTTTTAATTTATTTATTTAATTATGTAATTTAAAAAATAAAATAATGAATATGCTCTTGAATCATTTTACACGACTTCCATCCAAACAAATAATTGATTAAAAATTTATTTAGAATATCATTTTAAGATTTTATACCTTTCTTAAGCTACATTGCATACGAGTTGTTTGTACCTATTTTTTACATTTGTACATGAAGCATTTGTAATATGCATTTTTTGTTTGCTTTGTAATATGCGTTATCTTTAAAAACTTTTATTATAAATTAATTTTTGTTACTAATTTTCTAATTTTGTACACTTTTTTAAGGAGGATAATTTTGATAATTAAGTTATAAATTGTTTCTTATATATTAAGTATTCAATTGACATGATTGTTTTTATATATTTTTAGGCATGTTATCTTTTAATTTCAACAAAAAAAATTTTTTTATTACATTATTGTATAGCTTTATGACATATCATGTAAATATATCATATATTTTAGAAATATTTTTATAATTGTGATGTGATTTTTTTTATTTTTTTATTTAACCAACGAATTTTAAATTACAAAATTTTTTAAAAATTTAAATATTTTAATTGTAATAGCTTTTTTATTTGCTATAGCAATAGGAAAACGCATTGTTGAAACATTACCGTTATTGCTTATCTTGTATAAATATAAGATAATCTTGTTTTTAAAATTTTTTCTTGCAATGCAATTTCTTCAAAATTATGTTGCCTCGACATTTGACATATTTTTAACTTCTATTATACTTTTTTTTAATTGGCATGATTTCACATAGCTTTGTATTATTTAATTTATGTTTTGACATTTCTGCTCATATATTTAATTTGTTAAATGGGTTTGCTTGGATCACACCATCTAATTATTTTAAATCATTAAAACATTTTCTATCAATATATTTAATATTAAAACTTTTTCTTTTAAATTTCGTATTAAAAAACTTATGAAAATCATTTCAAAAATTGAAGATTTTTAATAAATTATCTATTTCTTATTTCCTTTAATGTTCTTATTTGAAAAAAAAATATTTTTTAATGTTATTATTACTTATAGTATTTTTTAAGGTTCATAATATTTCTTTCTGAATGTTATTATATTTTCACAAAACTTTTGAAATTATATTTTTGAATAATTATTTTTCAAGTGGCAAATAACTTTAACATCTAACTTTCTTATTTGTAAAATGTCATTTATGACACTTGCACTAATAGAAAATCTTTATGACAACAAAAAATATTTTAATATTTAATATTTATATGTAAAGAAAAATTAGCCTTTCAGAACATAGATAGTATATTTGTAAATATTTTATATTTTGGCTATATTTTATATCTTAAAAATTACTACAAACTAATTTGAATATTTATGATATAAAGCTATATTTTAGGATATCATTTTATCAACGTAATTTTAATGTTGTTTCAAAAACATAAAAATCATTTAGAGATTTCTTTTAATCATTTTACCTAAAGTTTTGTAATTTTACTTTTTTTAATATTATTTTCAAAATTATTTTATTTTTGTTGGTTTGTTCATTATTGAATTTTTATTGTAACAACTTGATATGTGTTTTAATTTTTTTAAAAATTTTATATTGAGAAGTTTGAAAGCATTACCTTTCTATGGAAATTTGTGTTCATTTCTAATGCACTTGGTAATAATTAGATAAGTCATTTTTAATGGTTTTTTATTTAATAATTCTTTTATTTTTTTTACATTAACAATGTCGTCTTTATTTAGTTACCTAAATATTTTTTAATACATTATACATATTCTTTTAACATTGAGCTGTACTATTTAGCATTATTTCAAGACTATTTAGTTACCTAAATATTTTTTAATACATTATTTCAAGACTATTTAGCATTTTCATCCCTTACAACATTTTTATTTAAATGATATTTTTTTTACTATTTACATTATAATATTTAATTTGTGGCTTTCTTTTCATTTCTCTTATTCAATATGAGTAGCATTTTTTTTCTATTTTTCATAAAACAATCTTTTTTATTATTGAGCTAATTTTTCATTAGTTCCAACACCAAATATTTTTTAATTTTTCAATTTCTATTATATGAATTTTTTTTATTTTTTAATTAATGTTATTTTTGTTAATATGTTTAAATTATAGGAATTTGCAGAAAAGTTTTTTAAATATCATAGAGCTACGAATTGATTTACCTACATAGTATTTTCATTTTTTTTTTAATAGTTTAGCAAATATGTAGTGCCAATACTTGGTTTTGTTAGCAATCACCACTCTAATGAAAATATTATAAATAATGTGATTGATTGTTCTTTAATTTTGTTAACGATCTTATGTGCAACTTTACTTGCATTAGCATATTTGCCATTAATTACTATTAAAAATCATTTTTTCCAATTAAAACTAATTAATTTGAATATTTTAAAAATTATTATATCATAATTTCCATGAAGATTATATATTTTAATCAAAATTGAAAACTTATTTCTTTTTATTTTTAAGACAAATTTAATCTTTAAATTACAAAAAAGCTTAATAATTTATTAATAAATAATATTTTTTTATTTAAGAGATAAGAAATATGTGAAGAAAATGAAAGTGACACTTAAAAATAATTAATAGAATAAGATTAAAATAATAAAAAAGATTCTAGCAATTGATCTATTTACATTTTTTTTGTAATTTTTTTGCAAGTTAGGCATGCCTATGAATTGCCAATATAAGTGAATTTGTCAAGCAAAGAAATAAAAAATGATTGTTTTATAAAAAACATCCATCTAATCAAAATTGTGATGGAAATGACAAAAAATAATTTACATAAAGCTGGGAAAAGAAAAAACTACTTTACTTATACAATATAAAAGCAAAAAGTTCATGTAATTCATTAGACATATATAACATTCCAATTGAATAACATATAAAGAACTAATTAACATATAATTACAAATAAAAAAAAATGCAATATTAAAAAAAAGAAAAGAATTAAAAAAATAAAAAACCATGAGGCACAAAACATATAATATTACAAATATAGGCGCAACATAATATCAATAAAATGAAACAAGAAAACATGTTTTACCAAATAAAAATAAAACTAACGGTTTTTTATGTTAAAAAAAATAGTAGACACTACAAAATATTTGAAAAATCACAAAAATATTGTATACAATTTTTAACAAAACATTACACATGTATTGAAAAAAATAAAAAAATACAAAAAAAAATAATAAAAATAACAAAACATATAGTTTATCAATGATAATTGAATATTACATTAAAATAATATATATATTTTCCATAGAAGTAGGACAAATATTTTATTACATATAAATATGAAATCAAGAATTATGAAGAAAGAGGTAGGATCAGATTTTTGCAACTAGATTTAGATATTACTCTTATGTCATAATGATAAAAAAAATGGTGGACAAATAATAAAAAAAAGGAAGCATGGCTAATCTTTTTGCTCTTGTCAAATTGCATGTTTGTGTACAAAATCTCAATGATGGAGAAATCAAACATTATAAAATAAATTTCATATTTTCATTCATAAAGTTTTATAGCATGTTAACAGTAAGAATCTATCTATCAGAATGCTAACCTTCATGTATAAAAAACTTTCCTTATACATTATCAATTGAAAAAGAATAAATCGTACAAATGTAAAAAAACAAAGAAATGATCACTATTAACCTTGTAATACAACTTTTCTTATACTAGTTAACCCAACTAAGAAATTATGTTATGTATTTATACTCTTAAAAAATTTCATTTAGTTCAACCTTTATTTTAAGGATGTGACTAATTAGTTTATCAAAAATAAATTCATACAAATAGGCAAATAAATGTTATGTTTTGTGTTATATTTGAAATTTGGGACAAGAACATTTTTTTAGTAAAAAAAATGTAACTTATTTTTCTTTCCATGCTCTAGTTAGATTATGCTTAAGATAGATAAACCAAGGTGGATATGCGTTCAAAAGATAACATTTAAAAGTTTTATTACTGCAATAAGAATTAGAATTAAGAGGACATTATTGAGATGTTGATGGGTTTCACTTAGAGTTAACTTTGGTGGATAAATATTAGAAAGTTCTTTAGGTTTGTATTTGTATTAAAGAAATTCAAAACTTCACATTTGAATTTAGCATTGATGAAATGTAAAAATTTAGTATTGAATAATAAGATGGATATTTTAAGTGATAAAAGTTACATGACCAAAATGCCAAGCACTTACTTAGCATAACTATGTTCTTCCAAAGTGTAATTTAAATGTAGCCATACAAATCCATCACATAAACTAATACTTATGTAATTTCCATAGTTAATAGTAAAACGATATTTTTATGTTTTTTTTAACTTGAATGGCTTCATCAAGGTTCTTTGAAATGGGTCTAAGAGGTACAATAGGATTAATATTTTTAAATTTAATTAAGATAATCCTAAATAAAAAATAAAGTTCTTATTCATAAAAATTATACCCTACAAAAAAATTAAAATTTAAATATATTAAGAGATTACACTAAATAATTAAATAGATTTTGAAAGTGAATTATGTAATTTAATACATAAATATATAACATGAATCATTCTATAATTTGAGTATAATAAAAAGCCATGTAACTATAGCATAATTTGAGATGCTCATGTCTAGAATATTGAATGCAAGGGTTGACATCTTCCAAATACTAAAGTTTTCTTAAGACAACTATAAAATGGCCAAATATTTTGTAATTTAATTTGTCATAAAATAGAATCTAATGTTCTAAAAGATATAGCTAACATAAAAATAATAAGCCAGAAGTGTTACAAGAATAGCATCAAAATTTAGTAATATTTTAATGAAAATTGTTATCAAAATTTGTTTTCAAAATAAGTTACAAATAGTCTAAGAAAAGGATTTGACCCTGTGTAAGCCATTTTCAATTACAACTGATGTTGTAGTAGTTAAGATGAAATTACTTTGCTATGTTAATTATTGGTTTTGAGGTAAAGGAGAGAAGTCTCTTGAAACTTTAACTCTTGTGGGTGCTACTTGGCCGATATAAAGCATAATAATGTTGACATATACATGATAGCAAGGCCATGAATGGAGTTGCTAAAACACTATTGCTCATGAATAATTAAAAAAAACACATAGTAAATGTGTTAACATCATGCCTTAATTCAAAATATAATAATGTCAAAACATAATGTGGGTTGCAGTAAAATGTTAGAAATGACAGAAGTAAAGTCAAATGTGGTAATGCAACAAGTAGTGGTTTTGAATCATAATGGTTATTTCTTTAACATAAAATAAGCTTTGATAAAAAAACAATTGACACTTTAATAAGTTTTTTAATTATAGTTTTTCCACCAATTATGTAATATTAATTTAGCTGTATTGCATGATCATATGACCAATGCTAAGTTTGACGAAGATTTACTTAACACACTAGATGACAATGTTTCTCGTTATAGTGTTCATTAATGTAAGAGAACTTAAATTATGATAATAATTGAGTTGAACAATTGAATTTTATTTACTATTATTAGTTTATTATATTTTTAATTTAAATATGATTTTAAATGTTTCATATAAGTTTCCCATTATATTTTCATTCTTTCTTACAAATGATACAATGTTTGCGTGTTTTCATTGAGAGTGGTACTTTAGTAAGCATTTCTTTCGAATTTATGTTTAAAATTACCATCTATTTAAAGCCTTGATGTAATAAATATAAGATTTCTTTTTTAATATTTGTATTATATTTCTAGAAATAATATTTTATTTATCTAAAAAAATACACACCCATAGTTTGTTATCTAGGTATTTTAGGTGATTATTTAACATCTAAATTATGATTTCAATTTATCTCCATCATTATTGTCAACCTTTTCGTCATTACCTACCATCATAAATTCTATTATAGGAGTTCTTACTACCTATCTTACATTAATAATGTATGGCCATATCCTCAATCCCTTGAGTCCTAAATCTCATAAATCGTTGGGCAATATATTTATTTTAGCTATGCCAACCCAAAAAATTGTTCAAGTTATGAAATTATGTGCATTGATAATCCCCATTATGATCATGTTGTCACTAAGAGTGCATATATGGTTAGCCTTAAATACTACATTAATCATAATAACCCTTCTCACAAGAAACAATGATTTGGTATCCTAAGCCCCATCGTTGTTCATCATTTTTTTTATAATTTGGCTTTATTCTTCATGTTTGGGATTTTTAGTTAGAAGTGATTATGACATAATATAAATTGGATTTGTCTCGTTTTTTAATAGCTAGAAATCATTTTCATTCATATCTTTGACATTCTCTTAGACTTTAAACAATATTTGGCATGATTCACTTTTTTTACTCATCTAATAAATGTTTTATACATAGCTCTATAGGCTATTCAGTGTTGCTTCTAACTATGTAATTTGTGTTTTATCTACTTTTCAAGCAACCAAAATCATTCATGATTATTATTGTGAGCTTCTCGTACAAATTATTCTATACTATATTCTTGCATCATACAATATTTTCTTGATAGTTAAAAAATTTGGTTGGGTAGATTTTTCCAATTTTATATTACATTGTGCTTGTATAAGTAAGATACATTGAGATATCTAAAAGGAATAGATTTTGATTGGCACTTATTAAAAGAAATTTAAATTTAATATTTGTTAATTCCTTTAAGGATAGTATTTAATTATTGAAATGTTTTGGTTTTCACATATTTGTTTGATTCATATAAATGGATGTGATTTTGGGAAGAATATGACAATCAATCTATTTTCAAGTCATTATACATGTAAATTAAAAAAAGTTTTTTTACTTTATCATTATTATATTTTGATTTACTTCAACAACTTTACTAATGTTAATCTAGCAACGTCCTTTCATAATATTTAGTTATTATGCCATATTATTTTTTGTGAATTATACAAAATATTGTATTATTTCTTTTAAGTGCCGTAGTAATTGTGTAAACTATATTACATTATTTTTATTGAGGGGACATGTAATTATCATTGTCAAAATGTTAGTGGACTTTAGTGGAATGCCTCTTACTTTGTGATTGGTAAAAATATAATGTTTTGTAAAGCTAACTACAAGATAGCTAAGGGAAAAATAGTTGTGGTTTGAAATGTCATGCTTTTGTTGGCATTAGATAGTGGGATGCGATTTAGAGATTTGTTGAGAAAAGTAATTGTTTGGTGATTAGTTTAAGAGAGTAAAATGGTGGTTGAAGAGATATAGGTGTTAGTAAAAGTAAGAGTTTGTTTGGTTTATGACACTCCTAATGGATGGTCTCTCATCCTCGATCAATATCTTTTACAAGAGATTTTATTATCAACTTTTTAAGTAGAAGTTCTCTCACTTTCTATTCTTGTCTCTCACAAGAAAAGTTAGAATCTCTCAAACTATGGTTGGACACATTTTTTTTATGAAGGTGGAACTATACAAATAAAAGAAATTTCATTTTATTTTTTTCATCTAATAAGGTGCTTCCTTTTTATATGGACCTTAAATCTTCATCAATAATTTAAAAAAAATATCAAATTTTTTGGATTAAGTAATTCATAAATTGGTCCTACATTTTAGGTGGTGGCAATGATGAGCGATGAAACAGTGGAGCAATCGACATGATGCAAATAGATTGGTGCCACCTTTCAATTTTGCGTTTGCATGAGCAAAACTAGTAGAGATCTGCTAAAGCTTCAGACCCACTTTTGGGTAATGTGGGTTCAAAAGAGTCAATTCATCAATAAGTCGATGCATTCATTGATCAGGTCGATAAAGGTCCAGTGGGTTTTGAGGTCGATGTGTTGGCACAAGTCATGTGGTGGTTGGACAAGTGGCTTCAGTAGCTTTTAACGATAATGCTAATGGCAGCAAATGATGGTGGAAGATGGATGATAATGAAAACAATAAAGAAAACTAAATTTAAGTAATTCTAAGCCAATTTGAACCAAATTTTGTACCAACAAACTTTTTGAACAACATCGAGTTGATTAAGATTAGACGTAGGCAAAAGTTTTATCGAATTACCTATAATCCTTTTTGTTGCTTTTAATTTTGCTTTAGTTTTTTTTTTAGTTATTATTTTGGAATAACAACATTTTCAAATAAAAGTTCAACAATTTTGAAAATGACTTTCAAAAAGTTTCTTAAAATGTCATTCAAGAAATAAAAAAAAAATTCTTTGGCAAAGCATTTGTTTTTAGTTAGATTGTGTTTGAATAAAAGAATTCTATTACCAAAGCTAAATAAGTTTTTTGAAAACCAAGTTCTTCAAAAAGTTATTATGATTAAAAAGAGATTATTATACTAATATTAATTTGTTTTGTAATAAAATCTTGATTTAAGCATTGATGTATGATTTTTAATTTACATTAAACAATTAAATGAATTTTACTAATATCATTATGATGGGAAAGCGTGCCAAATCTAAATTAAATTTTGATCAAGTTTGAAATTGCATAATTTTTTTTTTCTTGTGGACATTATCTTCACCTATTTCTAAAACAAAAAATTTTAGATTTTTTATTTTTTAATGTTTTATATATTTTTATCATTCATGTTACTTCTTACATGTGTTGACACATATTTTTTTAGTTGTAAATGTTTCAAATTGTTAATATAATAATTATTTTTAGTTTATAATGTTTTATATATTATTTTTTACATACATAATACCAATCCTTTAAAATTATTTAGAACTTCCTTATAACAATATGCTAAAATTGAGATTTTCATTATATAACAATTTTTTTGTGCATTATAAAAATTATTTTTATTGTAAAAAATTTATTTGAAATATTATCATCCATATTAATGAGCTTAATGTTTTTTTAACTTTTTTAACACAATGGGCCAACTTTTTTACATTAATATATAACTTTCTATTCCTTACATATTTAAAAGTTTCTTTTTTCAAAATAGAAATTTAATGTAGGTGCACTATTATAATTATTATTTTCTTCTAAAACTCATAATTTTTTTTATTTTTAATTTCACAATGATTAATGAATTATTTATAAATTTTGATTTTTTTTATTCTAAATTTGCATTAATTTTATAATTAATTTTCTATGATTAAAATTTTTTTTGGATTAATTATTTGTTTATTGCTAAATGATTGATAGGGTCACATCCATTAGATTTTAATTTTTTAAGACTCTTTTATACCATCTTTTATCTATGCACGACCTTTGTAAATAGCAAGCTTACAAAAATACATTTAGAGAACTACAATGTCATATCATCAAGTTGATCATTTTTATTTATACTATTTTTAATTATTTACAATATTTTATTAAACAAGATAATATTTTCATAATACATTCGTTTAAGTGTTATAAATAATGTTTTGAAAATATAATTTTATTTAATATCTTACATGCTTATCTTTTACATTTTTTTTTATAATTTTTATTCTGTTAATTTATTTTTGAAGGTTTGATTGTTAGGAATAATTTTTGAGAAAATGAAACAAAAAGAAGTTTCAAGATTTTCAATAACATAATACTAGAAAATTTTAAATTGGCTGTAAATTTCATTTTTTGCACAAAAATATTTTTTTAATATCTAAAAAAATTCTATTAATGTAAAAGACTTATGTTTAATTAATGAAAAGCTTTATAAATCTAAATCAAATTACTTTTTTTAAGTTTTTTTTGGATAACAGCATATCCTTGATTAATTGATCAAAATAATTTCTTATAATTTATAAAGCTTATTAATATATTCTAGTTAAAATTAAATATACTTGATTTGTTTTCTTTTTCATTTAAACTTTTGGAAAAATATGTTCATTTCTTGTAACTATTATTACTATGATAGAATTTTTAAAATCTTCAAACTTTACTATTTTTAATAATTTTGTATTTATTCTAGCACTTAATATTTACATTTCTTGCTGAGAAATAATGATTTGACGTAAAATTGTGTGAAATTATTAAAACTTTATAAAAGGATCTATTATTTTTTCGCTAACAAATTTTAGAACTTCTAATTTAAGAAAAAAATATTAGATAAATGATGAAACTATTGCATGGATTATGCATAAAAGTATTCTCTTTTACTTATTATAATTAATCTTTATTTTGTAATGACTTTTTCAAATCAACTCTACAATGCAATCAAACAACATCTCAAAATATTTAATGTTACATAAGATAAACCATTTGGAGGGCTCATCGATGGAATCATATGTCTTCTTTATCTCTATCATAAGAATTATTAAAGGTGAGCCATACGTTCTTATATCTCTGTATTCTTTCATGATATTTTTATCTTTAAATGTATCTAATTTTAACATTTTGTATTTCTATAATAATTGTTGAGTTTTTCTTTGTAAATTTTTGAAATTATTATTTTGAAATATTTTTGGTAAATAAATTGTACTTTTTGTTTTCTTAATAACGTGAACATTTGATATCTCAATGATTTTCCTCTATGTTAGTATTTCTTTTAACTTTCAACATATTAATCAAAATTTGTATCTTTTTATTATTAATATAGTATTTTGTTAGTCAATCATATAAATATTTAGAATATTTTCATTTTAAGGATTTGGGTATCTAAATGATTTTTAAAATAATAATTTAATATTTCATAATACTTTTCTAACATTTGTTTTTTAGTTGTAATGACAATTTCATAAAAGATATTTAAGATGAAAAAACTCTTTTGTGATACATAATTTTGAATACCCACTATGTTTTTAATTAAATTTAGTATTCACATATTATTCAAGTAATTTTAAGTTTGTATTCAAATAAAATATAAAATTTTTAATTATTTATTGATTATATTTTTTTATCATAAAATATCATTGAATCACATTATTATGACACTTTTTTATAAATATATTATATAATGGAAATGTTTCTCTAAAATAATTTATTATTATTATGTTATGCTAATTCTTTTGAACAACTAAACTTCTTTTTATTAAGAAATTTTTTAATTTTATTACATTCATGTATATTTTTATTTTGAAAAAAAATCTAATATATTATTTTTGGTACATGTTTGAGTTTAATATGTCACCCAAATGATTTAAAAAATTTTATTTTGTTTATTATCTATCTTACTTTTTAACATATTTTTTTTACTATTATTACATGTTATATTTTCAAGAAAAGTTTTAGTACAAAATTATGTAAAATATTTTCATTAATATTTTAATTTTTAAATTATATTTATTGTTTATAATTTTACATTTCTTATTAATGCTTGATTTTTTATTATGTTTTGGTAATACGGTTAATTTCAAAATAAATATTAATCACATTAGTTAAAAGTTCAATTGTTTAAATGTCATAATAGTTATATTTAATTATATTTTTCCAAACTTGCAAATATCTATATATACATATTTGTTATCATTAAAATTTATGAAAATACTTTTTAAATAATATATTTTAAATTGGTTTTTAAATATTAGATGTTTTTTCCTTACTAATTTTATTTTATTTAAACATTTTTATAATAAAATAATATTTAAGATTGAATTATCCAAAAAATCTTTCCTAACGTGTTATGCGAACTAGCTTTAAATATTATAGGATTTTCTTTATATATTTTTTAATTTTTGGGCCTTTTTTTAATTCTAATTTTTATGAACACATTTATTATGTATTTTTTACTATAACATTTTACCTTTGGTCATCATTGTTTTCACTTCCTTCGGTTTTTAAATTCCTTCTTTATTATAGTATTTCTAATTTAATATTCATTACTAATATTTCACATTTATTTTTAATAAAACACTATCTTAAAGTTCTATTGTTACTTTTTTTACAATTTCTAATAAACTAGAATACTTAACATGATTGGATAACTAAGATAATCTTTTCTTTCTATATTATGAAATATTTTTTTAATTTTGAGTAATCTTTTTCTTAGTTATTATTATGTTTTCATTGTTGCATAATTTTATATAAACTTCAATATTTTAGGATTTTGTTTTGCAATAATGACATAAAATTTTAAAAATGCATAAAAAGCTCTCATGGTTTGGTAACAAATATTTTCATGCAATTGAAATATAGCAAACATATAATGCATATATGTAAGTTTTAAAATATATTTAAGATATTTAAAAGTATAAAAAATTATATTTCTTTGCTAAATATTTAAAGAAATCAAAATTAAGAAAATATATTAATAAGAAATAGTTTAAAAATTTGAGAACTATATCAATGGATTACAAACATTCCAAACAATGAAAAGAAAAAACAATATCTATTATTGTTGGGCATTTAAAATGTCCAACTCATAACCATAAATTTTAGAAAAAAATTGAATTGCCATAAAGTGAATATGAAATATCAAATTTAAATGAAAATGAAGTTTTAAAGTGCAAAAAAATAATAAATGATAAGGCACATAAAATATCATAGGAATTCAACAAAATTGTGGATATAAGTTAAGATAAAAAATAATATTCTATTCAACAATGTAATGAAAAGTTTTTAAGAAAAAAAGAAAACAATAAGCTTTGCCAAATGTATGTGTACTTCGAATTATTTAACATAATTTTTCAAACTACATGAAAAAACTATTTTAAAAAATTATAAAATACTGAAAAACAATAAGAATGATTAATGAACAAATACTTAAAAAATTTGATGTTACTAATAAGAAAACTAGAATTTTTTTGTGCTGAACAAAAAAGACAAACAAAACATCATTGTCAAATGTCAAGAATCTACTACAAGTTCTTTATTACTAAGAAATTCTATTTATTAGAGAATTATAACCAAATCAAAATAAGATAAAATGATTATATTCATGATTATACCATTCAAAAAGGGTATTATTAGATTCATCTAATTAAGTAAATATAAAAAATGAAGTAATTTTTTTAAAACTAAAATATTTTTTGCTCAACTTTTTGACAGTATTTTTTAGATATTATTCCTAATTTGTCTATATAATATCTTTATAAAAACATGATTAAAAGTATTTTTAATGCAAAAAAAAAAAGATTATGGTCATTTCCCTTTTCATGCCTATGTTAAATAACCAAATTGTCTTGCTTTTGCATGTCCTGAAGCAAATGAGTTTGCAACCACTTATTTTATAATGCATTTAAATTTCATGAACCATAGTCCCCAAAAAGATCTTGTTGTTTTGGATTTATTATCACAAATAGAGACATTATGCTTGCCTTATTTTCGTATAATATATCATTATGATCCCTAATTCACATTTTTCTTTAAGCTACACCTTTGCAAAAACTATTTTTGTTACAATATATGCATACATGCATATGTATCTAGCTTACTCTTTTATTTGGCAACTACCATTTTGAATTATCTAAATTTCTTTGACATTTGTACACTTTTTAGCAAGATTTCTTTATTTCATTTGTATGATTTCATAAAATAAAAATAGATATACCTTATGTTATTTAAGAAATAAAGCGTGTCGTTAATAAACCATTTCATTAAGTCTATTATATGCACAACCATTGTAATATGCAATTGCAGTTTGTTTAAAATAGTTTGACAAAGTATATGGAATTACGAAGCAAATTAGTAATATACTATTCATCAATTAATTTTGACTTCCATATTATAATTAACAAAAAATATGGCATTTATTATCTTATAAAGGCTAAATTAAAACACATAGTTCAACTTTGTTGATTCCTTAACATTATTTGTAGTAAGGGTTTTTGTTTTGTGCCACCCATATTTTTTAGAAATCATGACAATAAAGTGCATGTTACTTCTTTCTTCTTTGTGTCCACCACATTTGAACCTCTTAGGAATTGTGTTTCTTTTATTGACATTCTAATTAGTCTACCTCGCTTTAGTTAAATCGCTTAGATCATCCTTGACACATCAGATTATGTTAAAAATGATTTGTCAAACAATCTATTGACACATAGAACTATTTTATCCAATATTTTAGACCACTCAATTGGTGATGTTAAAAATGATTTGTCAAACAATCTATTAACACATCAGATTATGTTAAAAATGTGTTTTCCACTCCATGACCCTATTTTACTATCTTGTCCACTATCAAGTTGACCCAAATTCTTTGAAAGATCAATAGTTCATTTCTTTCTCTTACAACAAAGACATAAAACTAAACTAAAATACTAATATGATTTGTATAGTTCTATATGCAGTCTATGTCGTGTGGTTTCAGAAGATAGATGTGAGTTTCTTGGAATAAAAATTTTGGTAACTTATAGAATATTTAAAGAAAATAGTTTAAACTAATTTTTTAATAAACATGAGTACATCTTTGAAAGTAATTAATAACAAATGTTGATTTTCTTTTAAAACACATTAATTTTATTTTAAAATATATTGACTTTTTAATAATAAACTTTGATGAAAATTATGAAAAAAAGCAAAAAAAATAAAAAAATACATGAATGATTATTAGCTACTTTCATTTAAAATCAAACTTACACTTACTCCAAAAAAAATCATGTAAAATTATGGTAGCAAATATAAGCCTTTCATCCTAACAAGGTTAGGTTAAACTCTTATAACAATAAAACAATAAAAATAAGCTATTACGTCTTATAACATAATCAATATGAAAAAAATAAAATAATTAACACACAAAAAAAAGAAATTAATTAAAATAAAAAACCAATGATTGGAAAATGTTTAATTTGACAAAATGATTAATTTTCTTCAAATTTTATAAAAATTTCATTAGTCAATTTTATCTGAGAATTCACTTATTTATAAAAATTTTAAATGGTTAAAAATATTTTCCAAATATATTGTATAATCAATAATAATAAATTATAAAAATATAAATAGCTCAAAAAAAAAAACTATTAAAAGAGTAGTTATGCAAAAGCTATTCCATCAGAACCGCCGGTAACCTCATTATACAAAATCCATGATTAGACGAATAAATTGAATAAGCTTTACTTAGAAATTAGGATTTGATTTGGACTGTTATATTTGAATGGGGTTCTCATGTTTGGATTTAAATCTGATATCTAGATCACAAAATTGTGTGATTGCTTGACAGTCTTGATTAGGTGTTTAAAGGTGGATGTGAATATGATTATCTCATCACATAATTATGTAATTAGAAAGCAAAATAAGTCCCACAATTTGAGTTACAACCACATGAAATAAATACAATTTTATTCCCACAATGCATGAATGATGGATCATTATGGCTTTATAAGAGTTTTCTTACATTATGTAATAATTGTATTATATGTAGTTAGCTACCCTTGGTTCACTCTAAAGTAGTTTCCACTATTGCTAGTACATTCATACAAAATTAAATCAAGATTTTTGAGTTATGTGCCTAACTGAAATTGTTTGAAGAGTTTTTGTGTCATTTTCTCAATCCAATAAGTGCATCAAATCATATTTTATTTAGTTACCTTTGTGTCTGATTAGTTAAACTTAAATGCTACCATTTTGTCCAAATGTGCTTGATTAGGGTTAATCATATTTAATTTTAAAGTAAAATTCATATATCTTTAAAGATAATGAATTAAAGATATTCAAAGAACTTTGGACTATTCAATAAAATTCAAAGATTGAAGATATATGTATCAAATTTGCAATGATTTTTTATTATAAAATAACATATCAGCTTGGTAATTATAATACACATTTTTGTTCAGTTTCAAATCTTAATTAAAGTATCTAACTAAATCAATTTTTTCATCATTTAAGAAACATATAGAATTTCATTTCTTTATCAATTCTTGTTTTGTTAAATCCATCTAATAGATTTTTGCAAAAGTTTATGTTAATTATTAAATACTGGGTAAACAAAAAAGGTTAAATCTATTAAATTTTCCTTATTAATATAAATTTAAGCGAGAACTCGAGCTCTCCTAGTACAAAGAACTTGGGCCTACCAAACTAAGCAGGCCTGGAGGCATTGTTGAAGACTTGCCTAGTTAGCCACAAAATTAGTTAGGTTGCATTCATGAATTTTGTTTAGATAAGATAGAGAATTGATAGGGGCTAAACAGATAGATATCAAGCCAAAACAATAGCCATGAAATTACCTATAAGCATACGAGTGGCCCAGGAGATGAAATCCTAAGGACACTTGTATTATGTACCCATGAAAAGTATTGTAAAGTGAAAACTACTTTTTTTTTGGCAATGTGGAACTTGCATTAGTCCATATATTTAGCAGCAAAAGCATCTACTATTTCTCATTATCCAATTTTTTATCTGGCTGCAAAATGTTTCATGCATTCTAAGCACTCATCCTTGGCTCAAAATCAAATGACCAAGAGCATGTCTGGATTCAATAGATTGCTTTGATTGTTTCAACCTTTCAAAATAATCTACCCATGAGTTAGAAGGCTTAGCACTCTCCAGGTTTCTATCCTATAGTTGTAATATTTTTTCCTTTACAAATGATGAATCAAATGATCCAGATCTCATCTTACTTAATTGGATGGCTAGATGTAATCCATCTTGATCCAACCATCTAGAAGGAATCTGTTTTAGTAATCTTTGATTTAGTAGTCCAAAACCTCTCTAGTATTATCCAACATTGCTGGTTGATCCCACCTAATGACTAATTCCTTAATCATTAGTTGGGTCGTTGTGTTAAACAATTTGAAGAAATATTTCAAATTGTTTGGAAGAGCTTTTTGTGCTATTTGGAAGCATCATTTAAAACAACTTTTTCTTAAGTTTTTAATAACTTTGATGAATTTCTATATAAATCTAACCATTATTCATGAAATGACTAATAAATATGAACAAATATTTTGGATCTCAACAAATTGTAGCATGGTATTCTACTATAGCAAAATATCTTCATAGTAACTACAACTTAGTTCTTCAAAAGATGTCAAATTCTTTCAACTAATCTTAGTACTTCTAAGTTTTCAATTTCTTACTTGTCATAGAAATTTTAAGCTAATTCTGTCTTCCTTTATTAATCAACAAGCATCAAAATTTGTATAAACATATTATAATTTTTCCTTCTTATTTTATTTTTTCTTATTTTTTTGGGTTGGGTAGCCAAGCATTTATAAAAGCTTAAGTTTAGTTTGATGTCATTAAATACCAAGTTGGTGTTAATCTCACAAAAGCCTGTGTTATAATTGAACCAATAAAAGTTAGTAGGTTGAAGAATGGACATACGTTCTCATTTAAACCAAATAATCTAAAGATTTAGTTATATTATTTTAATTTTTATTCTAGTTTTTTATGATTAAAATGTAAAAATAACATAAATAAAATCAATGTTTTCCACAAATATAAAATTAATTTTGTGAATAATTTTTAAAAAATAAATATATATAAAAAATAAAAAATAATTTTAAAACTCATAAGTCACCCTTATGTGGCATTCATATACATGTTTTAATTTCACTTAATATCAAATGGGTTCCCTACAAAAAATTGAGTTAAATCACTTAAATGATCCATCATGTGTGTTTTAAGTATTCGTTATGTTTATTGAATTATTATTTTTATTGTACGGTAAGTTCAATTTTTATTGTGCCATTTTTGTGTGCCTTCCAAAATATGTGTTCATTAATTTTCTTCTTAAATTAAGTTTTCAATATGTTACAACTCATGGTCAATATTGGTGCAACTTTAGATGAATGTCTTCTTTAACCATTCTATCATTATTAAAGCATAAAAATTTTATTAATATTTGAAAAATAGATTTAGAATTTTTATCCAATAAATTTACTTCAAGATTAGAAAGTGCTCACAAAACTATTAGATTTACTTAGAGATTAATGCACGAATGGAATGAAGTTCTTTTGTGCACTAAGTAGTGATTATAGTAGAATGACAATTAAGAGTTGTGGCACTCAACTACATTCACTTTAGTATATCTACAAGTGAATTAAATCAAGTTATAAATTTGTATACTGCATGTGAAGTTTTAAGAAAGTTAGAAGTAACTTATGAAGGCACTTTGTAAGTTAAAGCAATAAAGATAAATCTTTTTACACATGATTATGAGCTCTTTAGAATGAATTTAATAGAAACTATAAATAAGATGTCTATGTGATTTATGAATATTACTAATGAATTACAAAATCTTGAAAAAATACTTTCTAATTTAGATCTTACAAGAAAAGTGGTAATGATTTACCCAACAAATATGATCTTCTTGCCAAAGTAATTAAGGAATCCAAAGACATAACATGCTCACAGTAGATGATTTACTTAGAGAATTATGAATGACAAAGATGAGATGAATAGAAGAGTTGAAAAGAAGGCCTTTATAAGTAAGCAAAGCATGGAGCAGGGTAAAATGAACAATTAGCCTTTAAAACTAACAAATATAATATAGATACGACATCTATATTTTCTACAGACATGGAGGAAGATGCAAATTTTCATGTTAAAGGCTTAGATTAAAATTTTTAAAAAAGATTGTAAATAGAAATTTGTAAAATACAAGAACAGAGAAGTTGAAGACACAAAGATGTTATGATTGTGGTCAAATCAAACATTTTATAGAAGCTTATCAACAATTGAAAAACATAAAAAATAAGTTTGACAAAAAAAAGAGAGCCAAAAAAAAAAGAAAGATTTTCAAGCTACTTTGAGTGCTTGAGAAGAGTTAAGCTCCAAAACTTCAAGTGGTGAGGAGGAAGTAATGATACGATTCATGACAAATGATGATGAATCAAGTACATCAAATGATGAATAGAAGATTAAGGTAAGTTGTTCGCCTCATGAAGGTTTTGAAAATAATTACATAAAAGTTATTAGTGTTTTAACTTCTTTAATAGTTATACATGAAAAATTAAAAAAATTTTACAAATAAAAATGAACATTTTGATTATCAAAAGAGATAGAAAAAACTTAATATGTTGAAAATGATTCTATGATCATTGGGAATATTTCTTCGAAAAAAATGAGTTTGAAAAAAAAATTGTTCTGTTGAACATACAAAATTTTCTAATATTTCACATGATGTTTAATTTTCTAAACATCAATATGTCTTCTTTTGAATATGCTTAATATTTCAAAATAACATACTTTTATAGTTGTAAAAAACATCATACCATTAAGGATTATCAAATTATGGAAAGTACTTCTAGTTTAAAATAAGTTATTTTCATAATCATTTTATAGAGATATTGTGTTTTGGAGACATTCATAGGTTAGACACAATACACATTGGAATTATGCATAGAAATAAGGCAAATCAAAATAACATTTTGTGATTACTAAGTAAACTTTTATAATTTCTGTAGCCTTATGTAAAGAAAAAATAAAAATCTAGCCCTTGAGAAATGAATAGTGGATGCGCAAGACATATGGCTAGAGATCGATCAACGTTTATCTCAATAACATGTGGTCCAACTAGATCCTTAACACTCAGAAACAAGTCTAAGAAAAAGATATTCAAAATTGGTCACATGGGATATTCGACATTAAAGAAAAAAGTAAGCTAGATATAGTTAGAGATCTTTTCGAACAAAAATAAACTAGTTTAAAAATGTATGAATCGCATTAAAAATGATGGAAAGTTAAATATTTCTTTTAAATCTAAAAATGACTTAACTACTAGTTGACATTTAGGGATAGTTTATTTAGATCTTTTTAGACATACACAATCCTAAAGTTTAGGTAAGAAAAAAGATATAAATTTATGATTATTAATGATTCTTCTAAATATAATTTGATTGTATTTATTAACAGTAAGAGTTTGACGTTCGAAATCTTTGTTAATTTAATAAAAGAGATCGAAGAGAAAAACTTTCTCAAATTAATTTGTATTCAATGTGATAGTAGTAAGGAGTTTAAAAAGGAAGGGCATCAATTTATGTGTTCTTATTCACATCAACAAAATGGGATTGTAGAAAGAAAGAAGAAAAGCTTGGTTGAGATGAGTAGAACTATGTTAATTGAATACAACTAATCAAAATCCTTTTTGACCAAAGAAACTACCACAACTTGTTATATAATTAATAGAATTAATTTAAGGCCAATATTTCAAAAACATTCTTACGGGTTATTAAAATTTAAGAAATTGATTGTTAGTTAATTTCATATTTTTAAATATAAATACACAATTCTTAATAATAAAAGGTCCAACTTGAATAAGTTTGATGAAAAAGTTTTCCTAGAAATTTTCATAGAAGCTCTTTTTTTTGAAAATCCTATAAAGTTTACAACATAAATACCTAAAAGTTAGATAAAATTATGAATATAATGCTTGATCAATCTACTCATATGACAAATAATAAAACTTTAGGTTAACAAATAAAGTCCTAAAAGAACATAGAGTTGAACAAAGATGAAGGTGAAAGAGAAACTAAAATAGAATAAGGGACTAGCCATAAATTATCTAAAGATTAGAAAGACCGAGCTTCACTTCCCAAAAAATCAATTATAGGAGAAGTTAATCAAGGAGTTAAGATTAGAATCTTTATGAAGAATTAATCATAGTACATTTGTATCTTTCATTAGAAATAGTAGGCATAAGGGAAGCCCATAAGGTTATCAATTAGGTTTAAGTAACCAAATAAGAGTAAGATCTTTTTGAGAGAAACCAAGTGTGGGAACTAGTTCTTCGCTTAGTAATAACCAAATGATTGGAATAAAATGGATATTTAAAAAATAAATTAGATGAAAATAGAGTGATCATTATAAACAAAAGTAGATATCTTAGCAAGTGTCATAATCAAGTTGAAGGTATATATTTTGAGGAGTCATTTCTAGTAGTAATAGGATTAAAGGCCATTAGACTTTTCTTAGTATATTCATGTCATAAGATTTTTAGTTTATTTCAAATAGATGTAAAATTTCTATTTTAAAATAGGGTAACAAAAAAAGATGTGTATAAAACAATCCATAGGTTTTGAGACCCATGTACATAATGATTATGTATATAGGCTTGAGAAAGGATTCTATGGCCTCAAGCAAGCTCCTTGTTT
Organism: Vanilla planifolia; assembly: GCA_023846275.1. Classification (NCBI taxonomy): domain Eukaryota; kingdom Viridiplantae; phylum Streptophyta; class Magnoliopsida; order Asparagales; family Orchidaceae; genus Vanilla; species Vanilla planifolia. The sequence goes on along the minus strand of JAIUJO010000084.1, from coordinate 1,728,438 downwards.
ATGGTATAATAGATTGAGCGATTATCTACTTGATAGTGGTTTTAAAAGAGAAAAAATAGATAACACACTATTCCTAAAGTCTTTAAATGATCATTTGTTGCTTGTACAAGTTTATGTTGATGATTAAATTTTTGAAAGCTTAAATGAAAATATGTGTAAGGAACTTAGTGACTTAATTGTGAGGGAGTTTGAGATAAGTATAATATGTGAAATGAATTTCTTCTTTGGATTACTAATTATGTATGTAAAGGATGAGATTTTTATTTTACAAGCTATGTATATAAAATATTTATTCAAAAAATTTGGGTATGAAAATTTGAAATATAAGGAGATTCTAATGAATAAATTAGTCTATTTAGATTTATATGAAATTGTGATATATTGACAAAAAGTTTTACGAAAAACTTGTTGGATCTTTTTTTATATCTTATAGTTAATAGATCAAACATTTTATTTAGTATTACTTATGTGTAAGGTTTCAATAAAATCCTAAGAAAATCCATCTAAAGTTGACTAAATTAATCTTGAAATATATCGAAAATATAATGAACATAGGTTTAAGGCATCCTACAAAAGTTCATTCATGAGACCTTGAAAGTTTCCTAGATCCAAACTTAATAAGCTCTAGTGTAGATAAGAAAAATAACTTAAGTACATATCATTTACTAAGAAATATTTTAATTTCATGGTCAAGAAAGTAGAAATGATTCCATAGCCATATTGATCATGCAAGTCAAACATGTTGTGACTAATAATTGTTTTGCTCAAGTGTTATTTTTGAGACAATAATTTCAAGACTATGATTTAGATCTCTCATATAGTTCCAATAGAATTGATAATGCTACTACCTTGGCTTTAGCAAAGAACCAAGTTCAATATTCTAGGAGAAAACACATAATGTAAGACATCACTTTATGAGAGACCAAGTAGTTAAAGGCATAATAAAATTCAAATATGATTCTACTTAACAAGAATTGGTAGTCATATTTACAAGATTCCTTCCAACTGATCAATTTCAATTCATAAGATTATAATTAGGTGTAATACAAATTGTATAAATTATACTACTTTTTTCATAGTATGGAAGATGGAGAATAACCATGGTTTAAATAAGTTAGTAGGAACATATAGTAAAAGGGAGTATAAATTAAGTTGGAGCACCAACTTTTCATTACCACTTATCATAATAATATATGTTTTTTACTTATATTTTTATCTTAATATTTATGTCTTGTAATTATCAAAAGGGAGAGATTATTGTCACCTTTGTGTTTGATGAGTAAAGCTACAAATATTTCCTATTTTATTCTACTAGGCTTGTTTAGTGTGGATTAGGACTTGTTTCAATGATCAAACCTAACATCTTTTAAGATACTAAATTAGTGGTCTCCAAAATACCTTGAGGTATTTAGCAAGCTTCAAGGATTAAAGACATACACATCAACTTTGAAAGCTTTATTTTTTTGTTATATGATAGAATATTAGCTTATTGATTATAAGCTACATCTTAATTAATCTCACTTTCACATCCTAATTTAAGCATTTAACTGTTCATCCTTTCCTCAATTTAAAAAACTTATAGGATTTTTTTATGATCTTTTTAATTTAATCCAAGTAATCTATCTTTGCCAACTTTCATGTTTATCTCTAAACATTTAGTAAACTAAAAAATTAATTATTTTAAATTTTCATAACTAAAAAAAACATTAGGCCATAGCCTAAGCTAGTCAAGTGCAAAGCACTTTTGTTTACCAAGACCAACTTGGCTTGGAAGCATCGGACTAGGAGACTAGGCTAAAACAACCCAAGAAATTTTTTAGGGTTCATCCTAAACTAGAGTGGGGTATGGTAGAGAATTGAAAATTAACAAACTTGAATTTTGCATGTGAATGGGGGTCTTTTTGGACCCATCACCAACAAATGACCTATAAGCATATAAGTGTCCTACATGATGAAATCTTAAGGACAAAAGGGGGAGCCAACCTCAATTAGTTCAACATTATGCACCCATGATGGGTATTATAAAGAGAAAACTATTTTTCTTTTCAATAGAATGGGACTAACATTTCTTTAACAACTCAATGCTAAAAGTGTGCTTTATTTTTCACCATTTGACCTTTTATTGAACGATAAATGTTTTGTGTACTATAAGCACATGATCCCAGCTCAAACTTAAAAGGCTTGGTCATGTTCGACTTCATTGAAAATTTTTTATTATTTTACCCTATTGAAATAGTCTATCATTGAGTCGAACGACTTATCTTTGTCCATGTCTGAATTCTACGAGTAAGATCTTTCCCAACTTTACTATTGTTGAATCAAAGGATTCATATCTCATACAACTGGATCAATTAGCTCAGATCTAATCCACCTTGGTCTAACCTTCCAAAACTCATCCACCTTTATAGTTTTTGTTCTAATGATTTAGAACGTCTCAGATCAAAGCCCATGGAACCAGTCAATCCCACATTATGATTAATTCCCTAGACATTAATTGAGCCATTGCGTTAGTCATTTTAGAAAAAATATTTTATGTTTTTTGGAAGTAGTTTTTTAATCAACTTATTCTTAACTTTTTAATAGCTATGATCAAATTTGTTCTATATAAATCTAACCTTTATTCATGATATGACTAATAAATGTGAACCGAACTTTGAAATCTTAACAAAACATACACATTTTCTACAAGAAAATTCATTACTAATACTTAATGTTTCTATCATCAAACAAAACATAATAATTAAGAGTCACAAATATAATACATTAACCATCCAGTACTTCTTGAAATTATCATCAAACTATTGACTATCATTGGATAGTGACACTGTCTCCATTCTACAATATTTTTACATGATTCCAACAATTTATGGAACCATTTGGTCTCAACTTAAAAAAATAGGTCTCATCTTTCTCAAAGGTACTTCCATAATTATGTCTTCCTTTTCCTAACCTTTACAAAATTTTTTTATTTCAATCCTTCCAATAGTATCTTTGTTATCAATTACATTCCCCTTGATATTCTCCTCTTTTAGTACATTAATTATTTTGTTAGATAATCCTTGTGCTAAATACCTTATAAATATTTCTATTTCTTGGACATTCTATTGCAAATGACATCAAAAAGCCTTTTGACAAATTTTATAAAAAACTACTCCATGAGTTATTTATTTAAGGAAAAAAACTCATATGTTTCTAGTTTAGCATATTTATTATCGTTTCTTAAAAATTCCCTTAGAATTAAATAAGTGCTATTTCTAATAGGTTTCGATATTTTTTTTAAGACATGTTCTCTTCAAATTCATGTAGAATTATTATTTTAGGATTCTTTTCATCTTTTCTTTGATATTTGACTTGCCCTCCATGTTGTTCGTTCTTTCAAATAATAGTCCCTTTGATCTTATACAAAGATATCCATATGAAAATTTCATTTCATGGTATTCAAAATAAATTTTGAAATGCACTTACATTATTTCAACAAACAATATATAAATCTTAAAAGCTTTCTACTACTTTGTAAGCATCCCTCCATATAAGAACTAAATCAATCAAATTTAAAAAATGTTGGGATGTCTGTAAAGAGCTCTTCCTCTGCTTTCCAAGTAGCTAATAGTTAGTAACTTCTCCACGAGATGCTCTTTTTCCTTATTTTGTTGATTTCTCTTGTCAACAATGCCATTGTGATTTCCTTATGAAATAATTTAAGATGCACCACCATGTTGCTTTGATCACGTTTATGTATAAAAGTACCATTAGAAAAAAGTTTTATTAGGACTAAAAGGCAAAATACATGATGTACTATAGCAATGATAATGAAACTATCTTGTCAGTAATAGAACAATTTATTTCAATAATCAATGAAAGCAAAAATGTCTTGTCTTTGGTCATTCCTTTTTCCAGACATTGTAATGTATTTCATGGGGCATGCCTTTAAAATTACATGATCCTCTTCGTAAAAGTCCACTTTCTAAACTTTTTTATCATAATTTTTTTTGATAACAATATAATAATAATTTACGCATCTTACTGTACAATACTATGTATGGTGTCATCTCTATACTAGAGTAATAATTGTTTTTGCAGGAAAATTAATTAAAAGTAAAATACTTATCCTAGTTGTCTTAAAAACATCATTTTCATAATCCTAATATATTGTTAAGTATGCCAAATGTTCTCTTTCATTGACTGTTTTGAGTCTAGAATGTTGTGTTACACATTAGTTGAGTATCACATGGATCAGGAAAGCTTTTGCAAAAGTATGATATAAGGTTGGAATCATTGTGCAATATATTAGTGTTTTCCATACCACATAAGTCATACTATTAGTCAACATATATTTGACTTATTATTTTTTCAAAAATGTTTCCTTAATATGTAAAATATCAATTTTTAGGGTTGAGAACCTCATTTTCAAGCCTACAAATACTTGGGATTTAATTTTTCACACATCATTATGTTAGTTTAAGATAACAACTTCTTGTTGTGAATATGCCACAATGATCAATAGTAAAGTTTCTTCAATTTATTATAGATATAGCATATATCTCTCAATTATATATCTAAATATTTAATTAAGATTCCTCTATGTTATATAGCATAAGCTTTTGCACTCCTTAAAGAATTGGTATGTACTTTTACTTTTTGCTTGGTGATATAGGAACCCCAAGCCATAATGCTTCAATAATTCAAGCTATTCTTTTTATGTTAATGTCGAAATAGATTTATCATCAAATGAATTATAAATAAGACATCATATGTATTGTGAATAATAAGACGCACAACTATGAAAGCTTTGGCATTTTTTGATGGAAGTGTTAATCAATATGTAAGATAAGAATAGGGGATTAGAAACCAAGTTAATGGATGTCATTTCCTTATGATATTCCACAAATAAATAGACATATAAACCATTTAACAAAGGAACCTTAGTTGTGAAGGAATGTACTCAAGTAGTTTTTGATGGAATTATGCATCAAAATAAAATTGTAGATTTGGATTACATGGAAGATTTTAGAAAATAAAATTAAAAGACAAACAAAAAAGAAAAATAAAGATATAGCAGCATTATTATCAATGTATATTTGTCCAATTATTTTGTCAAAAATGTGATCATAATAGGTAAAATGTGTCATTTAGTGGTAGATAATGTTATTCTCACTTAGTTTAAATCAATCTCTCTACCTACAAATTTTTTTGTTTTAATCTTACACATTATCATGCTAGTTTAGGACAACAACATTTGGTTATCAATAGGTCAACTGCCAATATAATAATGTTCCTTCTATTTTTTATAGATATAGTATTTATCTCTCAATTGACTATCTAAATATTCAATTGGGCTTCTTTAATGTTATGTATCAAACAATGTGGTCTCCACTTAAAACATTGGTAGCTTCTATGACTTTTCTCTTAGTGATATAGAATCTCCAAACCATAATGCCTTAATAATTAAAGATGTTCTATTTATCTCAATGTCTCAATAGATTTATTATCAAATGTATTATAAATATCATACTATCTTACTTTGAAATAACAAGAAGCCTAAATTTTAAAACTTAGGCATTTTTGAGTGGAAGTGTTACATCAAAAAGTAGAATAGAAATTGGAGATTAAAAACAAAATGAATGGAGCCTACCTGTTTATGATATTCTTCAAATAGGTTGACTTATAAGCAGTTTATTATGGAAACCTTAATTGTAATGTAATATGCTCAAGTTGTGTTTGATGAAATTATTCATAAAAAAGCATTAGATTTGGAAGACATGGATGATTTTAAAAAAAATTAGATGACCAAGAAAGATTATAGTATGACAAACTTAGTAGATTTTCATACATTATTTAATAAGGGAAATTAGATAAGACTTTGTTCAACAAGAACTATGCTGCTGAACTTCTTCAAGTCATTGATTATGTAGACGATGTCATATTTTGATCAATCCACTTTGAATTACATGAATGAATTATTAAGCTTTTGGGTGTAGGAGTTGAGATTAACATAATTGGTGAGTTTTCTTATTTTCTTGTACTACTAGTTAAGAAAGATGAGAAAGACATCCTTGAAAAGTCATCTTAGTTATTTAATCCTAAGTGACTTGTTTTTTAGTACAAACCCATGCCTCTCTTTAAAAATAAATCACACATGTTTCATCAACTCAAAACCTTGTTCCTCAAAATACAGGTGAAGCATTGAGGAATGAATTTTATTGTGTCGGTTGCTGGATGATTTTAACTTGTTTGTTAGAATGAATGATTTTGTTATTATTAGGTTGGATATGTCAACACAATATAATCATAAAAAAATGGGTATTAAAAAATAAAAAAAAAATTGATGTGATTTTCATTCAAAACATGGAAAGGCTAGTGGCAAAGGGCTATAATCAAGTGTAAGGACTAAACTTAAAAGGAGAACTTGAACTAATCATAAAGTTGAAGGAAACAAGATCATTATTAGCTTTTTTGTATTATAAGGTATTTAAACTATACCAAATTGATATTAAGAGCAAATTTATAAATGTAAAGGTGGAAGTGCATGTAAAATAACTGGATTCTTGTCAACATTGTTCGCATCAAACTTATGTGATTTGCAACAAGAACAATGATCCTGGCATTGATAAACTTAATAGATTTCTACTCAAACATTAATTCAGCATGGGAATGTAGATTGAATTTTTTTCATCAAGAACTACAATAACGAACTTGTTCTTGTCCAAGGTTATGCAGGCAATATCAATTTTGGATCAGCCAACATGTCCATTGTGAATGATTTAGTAAGCTTATAGGTGAAGGATTTGAGATTAATAAAATGGGTGAAGAGACCCATTATCTCATATTTAAAATTAAACAATATGAGAAAGGTATCACTGTATCTTAAATAAATTATATAGATGAGATCTTATACATGCTTGATCTTAAGAACCTAAACCTATTTCCACCTTCAAGAGTCTCCACCAAAGTGTTAAACAAAGACAAGAATGAAAAACAAATAGATTCAAGGTATAAGAAGGGATGATATGTTCTTTAATTAGCTATAAGAAAACCTAAGAAAGTTTTTGGTGTAGGACTTTTTTAATCTATTCTATGATTTGGAACCTATAAAAAGAATCTTTTTGTAATTGCATGCCACAAAGGTATTAGGGTTTTCAAATAACAAATTTTAGTTATGTCATTATCTAATAAGTTAAAGCTACAAAGACTATGTTGGTTCAAGAGTACATAAGAAAAGCATTGTAGGTATTGAATCATTTTTTTGACACATCTTAAACTCATGAAAACATTGAACAATTATTGCTTGCAACCAATGAACCATAATATATAGCATTGGGAGCTTTTTTAGAAAACATTTTTGAGTTAAAAAGGAAACTAAAAAATATGGGATTACAATTGAAAAAAAAATACCCATAAAATATGACAATATGTGTGTCATTTTCCTGACTCAAAGCCTTATCTAGTACTCTGAGGACAAATAAAGTGATTCTAGGGACCATTTCATTAGGAAGCATACAGAATGAAATTTGGTAGACATTTAATTTGTTGTTAACAACATGCAACGAGTTGGCATCTTAATGAAGCTGCTTCAGAAAGATTTATTCCATAAGATTAGAAGATTTTTTATGATGAAAGAAGTAGGGGACATTAATCTTGGTTTTAAGAGTAGTTCTATGAGTAAAGGAGAACACATCCATGTGCTTTTATTACTTGCAAACATAGCTTCACTTCATAATATTTAGGAAATGCTTTCCTACACTACATTCAATTACTTTATGATAAACTTTGAATGTAACTTATCATAAAAAAAAGAGGTTATTGGTCTAACGAGTAATAATCTGAAATATTTTGATAATAATAACCTATTCCAATAGCATACTCATCGACCATCAAGCTTTGCTTCTATGCATGATGGTGAACAACACTGGAAGGAGATTAATGTTGGAAGGCATCTCAATTGATTTAATATGTGGGTGTAACCATTTGTGAAATAACAATGGAAAAGAAAATTGTATGATCAAGAAACTAAGTGTTATTTTTGAGTAAGACATTTTTCCTATCTTGTAAATTAAAGAAACTTGTGGGTCAACTACACTATGCATGACTTTTCAAATTTGAAATGAAAACCTTTGCATTACAAAATGCACCACATGAACATATTTTATACAATAAGATTACCAAGTGGAGAAAAGAGGCAATTTTAAGACTAAACTATTTCATCTAAGCTAACAAGGGAATGTAGTAAATTTGGATGGAACAGTGAATAACAAAGATTAAGGCAATATGATGAAACTATTCAATTTGGGGAAAACCATTCCATAAAAAAAGTATAAGAGAAACTCAAACAAATCAATTGATATAGTTAACAAACACCTTATAGCAAAATCATTTAAATTAAAATTAAACTTTTGAAAATGTAATACATCAACATCAAATAATATTCAATTATAATGAATATTATGAATTTTGTATTGGTGATATTCTCACCATAATTAAGTCAAACAAAAAATAAAATACAATATACAAATGTTAGTTTAGACCATTTAATCGTCTTATTCACGTAGACTTATGTAAAATAAAAAACATTTATGGTACAACAAAATTTTATTCGTTTCTATGATCAATTCACTTTTACTTACCATAGGAAATTCATGGAATTCATATGGTATACTAAAGTTCTTTCATACCAACTTTATTGACTATAAATGGATATCAAACCGTATGATTATTATGTTGAATTATACATTTAGACCAAAAAAAGTTTTTATTTTATGAAATTTTCTTATCACATTATTCTAACTTGAGAAATTTATTAACAAATCAAGAATTCTTATATACTTTTTGAAAATAAGTAGCATTGAGCTTGAATGTTGCAAAAAGTCTGAAAAAGAAATTTTTAAGTCTAGTGTTGTCAATTCTTTTGCCTAATTGAACCTATTTTCTTAACATATTCATAGCCAAGAATATTCATTAACTTAATTTCCTATATATTTGTGGTGTTATAATATTTTAGTTTAGATGAAAGATAGTATTTTTCAATTATTATGAACAATTTTTGTTCTTACTTTTCTTATATGGTTTTGAAAATTTTAAACAAATTATTTTATTAATTAATTTATATTCTTTGAATAATTTATATTTTTAATTAGTTAATTATTAATAAGTCTTAAAAAATCTAGATTTATAGATATTTTATGAATTTATTTTATAAACTATTTGTTCCAATTTTACTTTTAATTTTAATTGAGGCACTCTCTATTATTAAAATAATAAAAGAGTTAATTAATTACAAGCCTAGAAAAATTTTAATATTTTTTTGCATTAAAAAATGTTTATTCTTTTAAAATACATTTTAAATACATATGAATATTTGATTAATTGATATCATAGAGGGGGGTTTATTATCAATATGTTGCACAAATATTAGATGTTATTTCCAAGTTATTGTTTTCATTTTTTTATATTTGAAATAAGGTACATATTATTTTGGCATATGTATTACGTTGAATATTTTGAATATTTTATTGTGACAATAATTTTATAATTTGTAAATCTTACATCCATTTCTAACTGTCATTAATCTTACTCTATGTGATAATTATCCTTTTTATAGTGTAAGTTTTTGGTTAAAGCTTTCCTTTATCCTATTTTACTAATTTTCTTATCACATTATTTTTAAAAGGTTTATGAAGCTTATATTTTTAAAAATGTTTTTGGTTGATGTCAAGTATAAATACAATAAAAAAAATTCAAATAAGTTATTAAATCATTTACAATATGATTTCTACATTTTGTTATAATTATTAGTCATTGTTAGATATTTGTCTTTTTATGTCCTAATGAAATATTTAAAAAATAAAATTTTTTTTTCTACTTAATAATTTAATGTTATTAATATTTACTTGAGCTAAAATTATTATTGCTTTTAGTTAAAATTTTTGCATTACAAAAAATATTTTAAATGCTTAATTGGCTTAGTAATTGTAATTATTTTTTAAAAGCGTTTCCAGATATACACTGTCATAATTGTGTCACTAAATGAATTATTTTAAAATGTAATGCATGTTCTATTGATTTTTTAAAAATTACTTTATTAGTTTAATAATTCAGATTTTAAATTTGTTCATTAATTTCAAATTTTTATCTGCTCAAATATATTGAAATTATATTATATCTTTGATTTTTGTTTGAAATCTTCCATGATTTTTGTCTCATTTTTTCATATTTTATCATAAGAATTTTATGCAATATTTATTGGTATAATATTTTTTGAGTTATTTCTTAATAATTGATAAAGATATTGAGTACTCTTTATTCATAAGAAAATTAGTAATACTTATTTTTTTGGTATATCATTTTGAGTTATTTTCATATATTTTAAATTTTTCATTATCATGACATCTTACATTTTTTGAATTTTTTTATCACATTGTCAAATTAAAAAAATAAATAATTAATATGCTCAATAATCTTTTTATGCCACCTTTATCCAAACAAAAATTTATTAAATATCTATGTGCAAAGGCATTTCCAGAAGGTCTTAAGTCTTCCTTAAGCTTCATTACATACGAGTTGGTTGCACCTATTTGTTACATATGTACACTAAATTTTTAGTTATTATGGTCTTTTCTTAACGATTTTATTATAATTTTTTTAATTCCCAATTTTTGGTCACCTTTCTTAGAATATCTTTGATAGCTAAGTTATAAATTGTTTCTAATATATTTATGTATTGTTAAGCTTATTATCTTTTAATTTCAATAACAAGATTTTTTGTTACACTATTATGCAATTTTATGATATATCATGTAAATATATTGAATATTTTAAAAAAATTTATATAATTATGATGTCTCTTTTTTGTATTTTTTATTTCAAATTATCATGTTTTATTTAGCCAATTACTCCTTAAATTATTAATATTTTTTAAATATTTAAATATTTAAATATTTTTAATATTAATAGCTTATTTATTATACTATAGCAATAGGAAAACTTTTTGTTGAAATATTATTCTTATTACTCATCTCGTTTATATATAAAATAATTGTCTTTTTAAAATTTTTACAGAAATGCAAATTCTTTCAATATTATGTTGTTCCAATAATTGACATACTTTTTACTTCTATTATATTTTTGTTTTAACTGGCACAATTTCCAGAAGCTTTGAATTATGTATTTTATGTTATGGCATTTATGTTCACATATTTAATTTTTCAAATTGTTTTGCATAGATCATACAATTTAAATATTTTTTATCATTAAAATTTTTTTATTTATATATTTAATATCAAAACTTGTGTATTAAATAGTTTTTCATTTGACAAATTTTATAAATCATTTCAAAAATGAAATTTTTGAAATAAATTATCGATTTTTTTAATGTTTTTCTTTGAAAAATATATTTTTTTAATATTACATTTCTTTATAGTATTTTTAATGTTTATGATATATCTTTCTATATGTTTTTATATTTTGGCAAGCTTTTGAAATTGTAGCTCTAAATAATTATTTTTTAGGTGGCAAATCACTTTAACATCAAAGACTTTCTTATTCGTAAAATATTATTTATGATACATGCACTAATAGAAAATCCTTATGATGACTAGTAATGTTTTAATATTTGACATTTATACATAAAGAAAAATTAAAGTTTCACAACATATATAATATATTAATAAATTTTACATTTTTATTATTTTTTATATTTAGAAATTACTAAAAACTAATTTAAATATTAATGATATAAAGATATATTTTAATATATTATTTTGTTGACATAATGTCAATGTTGTTTCGAACGTAGAAATTATATGCTTGCAAAATTTTTTATTCTTTCATATTATAAAAAAGAAATTAAATTGTAATTAATTAGACATTTTTGTGACATTTTATTTATGTAGCTTTGTTCCTTATTGAATTCTTGTTGCAACTATCTATATATTGAACTTAAAGATTAAACGTTAAAATATTAACTTGTTTTGACAACCATATACCTTGTAATTTTTTCAAAATATTTACATTAATAAGTTTGAAACCAATACATCACTAGGAAGATTTGTGTTCATTTCTAATGCATTTGGCAATAATTATCTAAGTAATTTTTAATGCTTTTGTTATTTTGTAATTCTTTTTTTTTTATATATACAAATTTGTCTTGGTTTAATTAATTAAATGTTTTTTTAATATATCATTATGTTCTTTTAACTGATATTTTTTTGTTAAATATATTATGATATTTAATTTATAACATTCTTGCATTTGAAGTATTTTCATATCTATTTTATAATTATTTTCCAATTAGACATGTCCATGTATGTGGCAACATAAATTGATTTATTAAGCAAAGAAAAAAGAATTATTGTTACATTGAAAGATCCAACTAATCAACATTGTCAAGGAATTGGCAAAAAATTGTTGACGTAAAACTAAGAAAAGAAATTTGTTTTGTGAAAATTATGAAAACAAAAAATAGTAAAAACTAGAAATTTATCTACTTTATTAAACATATATAGCATTCAAATTGTACGATGCATAAAAAGATAATTTACATAGCATTACAAATAAAAGAAAAAAGCAAAATTAAACAAGAAAAAATGAACAAAAGAATAAAATGAAAACAAAAAACACATAATATTACAAATATATTCACAGCACAATATTAATAAAATGTGACAAGAAAAAAAATTTTACCAAACAAAAGTGAAAGCAAAGTTTCTTTAACGTCAAAAAATTAAAATAACAAATGCTACAAAATATCTAAATGTCATCAAAATATCGTGCATAGTTTGTCATGATGTACTGCATATATATTCAAAAAATTAAAAAGTTACAAATGAAAATTTAAAAAAAAATAATAAAACATATAATTTATTAGTAAGAATTTAATGCTATATAAATTAAACATATATATATATATATATATTACATAAAATCATGATAAATTTCTTATTAAAGATATATATGAGAACAAGAACTATAAAGAAAAAGGTAGAATGGAGATCCTTTTACTAAATTTAGATCTTGCTCTTATACCATAATGACAAAAAATAACTAAAAAGTAAAAGAAAAGGAAGGACGAACAATCTTTTTTCTCCTCTCTAATTGCTTGCTTGAAACCTAAAATTTCAATGATAGAGAAATCAAATATTATAATTCAAATTTTATATTTTCATTCATAATGGTTTTTAACATGTTGATAGTAGGAATCCATGTATCAAAATGATAACTATCGTGTATCAAAAAATTCCTAATACATAAACCATTTCAAAAGAATAAATATTACAATTGCAAAAAACTAAGAAATGATCATTATTAATCTTCTAATACAACTTTTCCTATATTAGTTAACCATACAAAAATATTTCATACTTCATGTATTTATACCCTTAGGATATTTCATCGAGTACAACTTTTATTTTTAAAATGTGACTATTTATTTTATCAAACTAATTCATATAAATTGGCAAATAAACCTAATTCTTAAAGTTATATTTGAAATCATGGGCAAGAACGTTTTTTTGGAGTAACATAAATTCACCTTATTTTTATAAAATGCTTTAGTTAGATTAAACCTAAAAATAGATAAACATAGGTGGTTATGTTTCAAAAAAGGTAATGTGTAAAAGTTTTATTATTATATTAAGAAGTACATTTAGAACATTATTTAGATGTTAATTAGTTTCACTTAGAGTTGCCATAGGTGGATAAATTTTAAAAAGTTCTTTAAATTTGTATTTGTGTTAAAGAAATTGAAAACTTCACATTTGAGCTTATCATTGATGAAATGTAAAGATGAAGTATTGAATAATAAGATGGATATTTTAAGTGATAAAACTTTCAAGACCAAAGTGTCAAGCACTTATCATAACTAAGTTCTTTCCAAATATAATATAAATGCAGCCATAAAAATCAATCACATAAAGTATTATATATGTAATTTCCATATGTAATAGCAATACGATATGTTTGAGTTTCTTTAATTTTTAATGGCTTCACAAAATTTCATTGAGATAGGTCTAAAAAGTGCAATAGTATTGATATTTGTAAATTTAATTAATATAATCCCAAGTAAATAAAGAAGTTCTCATTAATAAAATTATAGCTTCTTAAAAAAATTAATGTAAAACACATTGAGAGTTTTGCACACATTAATAAATTAGATTTTGATAATGGATTAAGTAATTTAATACATACATGTGTAACATGAATCATTTCATGGTTTGAGTATAATAAAAACACATGTAACTAAGGCATAATTTGAGATGTTATGTTTAGAATATTGAATGCGATGTTTCACATATTCAAGGTTAATATGTTTTCATAAAAAAATCTAAAATGGTTAAATATTTTGAAATTTAATTTTTCATAAAATAGAATCTAATCTTCTAAAAAAAATGCTAATGTAAAAAATAGTATGTCACAAGTGGCATAAAATAGCATCAAAATATAGTAAAGTTTCCATGACAACTTTTTGAAAACTTGCTTTCAAAATAAGTTATAATAATCTCAAAAGAGGATTTCACTTATTTAGAAGTAGTCAAGATGCAATTACTGTGCTATGTTAACTATTAGTTAGGATGTAAAGGAGGCAAGTCATTGGAATCCTTTATTCTTATGGGAGCTACTTGGCCAATACGAAGCATAATAATGTTGACATATACACAATAGTGAGGTCATGAGTGGAGTTTTTGAAACATTATTGCTCAAGATTAATTTCAAATTAACCAAGTGTCAAATGTGGTAACATTATACCTTCATTTAGAATACAATAAAATGAACCCACAATGTGGGTTTTTGGAAAATTTTAAAAATGACGGAAGAAAAGTAAAATGTAGCAATGCAACAAGCAGTGATTTTGAAGCATAATGATTATTTCCATGCCATAGCCAGTTACAATTTCAACTTAAATAGAAGTATTTAAGATGTAATTACTTTGATATGTTAATTACTATGTTTGATGTAAAGGAGACAAGTCACTTGAAACTTTTACTCTTATGGTTGTTACTTGGCCAACAAGAAGCATAATAATGTTGACATAGAGACGATAGTGAGGCCATGTGTCGAGTTACAGAAACATTTTTGCTCAAGAATAATTTAAAAAAACACATATTAAATGTACTAACAACATCCTTGCATTCAAAATATAATAATTCGATGCCATACTGTGGGTCGTAGAAAAATGTTCAAAATGAGGAAACAAAAGTCAAATATTGCAATACAACAACTAGTGATTTTGAATCATAATGATTATTTCATTAACTCAAAATAAACTTTGATAAAAAAAACAATTGACCTTTTGATAAGATTTTTAATGATATTTTTATCCACTTGCTACATAATTTGAATTTAGTTGTTCTGCAAGAAATTAAACTACAATCTATTTTTATCAACCAGTTATTTGGTAGTTTAGTCAGTTTTTCTTTTGAATTTGGGTTTAAAATTACATTCTATTTAAAACCCTACGATAGAAAAAATAGAAAGTCTACTTTTAATATGGGCATTATATTTCTAGAAATAATGTTTTCTTCATCTAAAAGAGTAGACAATCATAGTTTGCTATCTAGATATTTTAGATGATTATCTAATATCTAAATTATGACTTGAATTTATCTTCGCTACGACTATCATCCTTTTCATTGTTATCTTTCATCATAGATCTTATTATAGGAGTTCCTCTTACCCCAACAACATTAATAATGTTTGGCCATATACTTAGTCGCTTAAGTCTTAAGCCTCATAAACCATTAGGCATTATATTGATTTTAGCTAGGTTGCCTCACAAAATGGTTCAAGTTATTAAATTAAGTGCAATGATAATCCTCATTTTTGCCATGGTGTCACTAAGAGTGAATAAGTGGTTGTCTTTAAATTCTACTTACTCATAACTACTTTTCTAGCAAGAAACAAGGATTTAGTAACCTAAGCCACAACTTTATTCATCATGTTTTATATAATATGTCATTATTTTGCATGATTGGGGTTTCTGGATAAAAGTGATAACCCCTAATACAACATAAACTGGCTTTGTTTCGTTTTTAAATAGCTAGAAATAATTTTCATTCATTTCTTTGACCTTCCATTATTAGACTTTAAATAATATTTGGCATAATTTACTTTTTTTTACTCATCTAATAAATTTGTTATATATTGCCTTATGAGCTATTCAATTTTTCTTCAAATTGTTTAGAAGGACATGTAAAATAAGCTTTGTTGATGTCATCAACCAAAATGGTTGGAAATTCATTTTGATTATGGAAGTGGGTAAGCTTTGTGTGTGTGTGAATGCAATATAAAGAGACAAAATTCTTGTTACACTCTTTCTAATTTTTGTGTGTCTAATGTGCATATCCATATCATTGAAAATGTATGTTTGTATTGAAAGATGCCA
The DNA here is from genome assembly GCA_023846275.1 of Vanilla planifolia. Taxonomy (NCBI): domain Eukaryota; kingdom Viridiplantae; phylum Streptophyta; class Magnoliopsida; order Asparagales; family Orchidaceae; genus Vanilla; species Vanilla planifolia. Next base: position 1,712,066 of record JAIUJO010000084.1, on the reverse strand, counting down.
ATCATATTAGTATAATGTAAATAAAGATTGGGTTTGTTTAGTATAAGACTTGAGATGTTTCCAATGCTCATATTTGAATATTCTTTCTTTCTATTCTACTCACTAAATAAATTTTCACAATACAATTACATCATAAGATGAATTAATTGCCCTAAGTTCTTAGTTGTGTTAGCTTTTTGAATATTCTATGATATTAAAGTGGACAGTGTGATTTTGCCCTCTGTATTACAAATTTCATATTACGTTGCTTGTCTCAAGATGTAATTCATTTCATGATTTTATAGGGATCAGATCGCATAATGTGTAAGTTATTTTCAAAAGTAGCCCATGCTTATTTAGCTTCCTTATAATAAAAAGCACATTAGTATTTGAATCTTCATTTCAACATTGTTGCCACATTCAAGAAAGTTGAAGGTTTATTTTCGTTAGCTTATTTGGTAATGCATAAATTATTGAATATTATCCATGCTAACGTTAACAACTTTAAAGGGCATTTGGTGCTTCATAAGTGTCATCTACATTTTAGACATAGCTTTTTTTATCTTAAATAAACCCAGCTAGAATGACAACTAAGCTACACATCACAAGAGATAATATATAAAACATTCATTGAGTTAGACCAATTTGCATCATTTTTAATTAAATGTTTCATCCTTTGCATGTTAGCTCATGTGTTGGATTTCATTTTTGATGCATCTAAGGATTAGTTTTTTATTGACATGTAGCTAGACAACAAACTTTTGTTATTGATTATCTTCCAACTATGTTTTACATAAAAAGTTCATCATTTTCTTGATTTTTTAAATACCCAGGCTATTTTGTTCTAATGGGAAACTAATTTTATTCCAAGAAGTCTAGTGATCCTTAAGATTTTCTTCAAAAATCCCTACAAACATCCCTTTTTTAATTTTTTATAAAACTATGTTGGGAGTTCAGTTATCATTACAATGTATAATGGAATTGACAGATAACAACCTTTTTCCACCTAAGGAAATTTACTTTTACTTTTTGCCATCAAATTTTCGAAGTAAGCTACTTTCTTTTGACTTATGTATAGTGTGTAGCACAAAAAAGCTAAAGGAAGATTTATTTAATGCAATCTTGGCCCCTTACAAATTTGATTTACTAGCATATATTCATTTTTTATACATGTCCTCACTTTTTTTTATAACAATTTTGTGCAGTGTTTGGAAAGCTATAGAAATTTACTAAGATTGATAATAGTTTTTGGATGTCTTCTAGTAATACTAATTATTGTTTTTGCATAATCTGGAAAAGTGATAGATATAGATAATCTATTTTGCCCATATAATATCATTCTTTTTTAAGCAAAAACATTATTAGTTCTTCGTTTGAAGAATTCCATGAATGAGATGAAAAGAAAGGAAGATAGGGGATTACTCTAGTTAAGACTGATTGAAGGTTGACAAATGTTACCTGGTGATTTACTAATGATAATAGATATCCATGTATTACAAAGGCAATGGTGAGCACCTTAAAAAGCTTCTTATTAACATTGTACTTCAACAATGTTTGATAAAGAAATTTCCATGAAATGTTGTAATTCAAATTCCTCAAATCCATTTAAATGAAAAAATTGCCACTTTATTTTTATTGTTAAGAGAATATACTAATTACTAAACCAATAATAAGTTGTACACAAGATATCTTCATTTATAAAATTTTTTTTCTTTAGAGAAATCAACCTATTAAAACTTGTTATAGTTAATCAACAATGAGCTTTGTGAATATTACTTTCAAGATTTTTGAAGAATATTTTCTCTAACAAATCAACAAAGATTTATAGGTTATGAGATTTAGGATTATATATAATGTTTAGACCTAAAATCCTACAAAGAATTGGAGATACTATAAACATTCTTTAGCTACATTCAACACATGTGAAATTAAATCAAAATAATTAGTTAAGGAGTTTCCATTAAGACTATCAGGGCCTAGAGTGCTACCTAAATTCATATTAAAAGTTATCTCTTTATTTCCTTCTTGATGATATCTTGAACTATTCTATTGTTTGTTTGCTTTTGTTAATTAGGAAAGAATGTAGTGAAACATATTTTCACCTTCAATTACTTAATGATTTTGAAAGTGATTGATTACAATTATCATTATTTTGTCCTCTTTGTTTTTTTCTTCACTTCATCACTATTGTAAAAAGAATGTTGTATTTTTTTCTCCTTCTATTAACCATCTAATTCCTTCATTCTATTTCCAACAAAACTCCAATCTTTGAAAATCTTCCGAATTATAAGAATTAACAAGTTGCAACTCATTCCACTTATCATTTTCCTTGAAGAATTACTTATTTGTGACTCACCAATCCTTATGTAATTTAATTGGATCAAAGATTTTGGTAAATATTGATTATTTCAATCTATAAGGCATATTCTATGCCAATTTTATTTTAAAGCGAGGGCCATCTTCCCAATTTAGTTTAAAAAATAATTCTAATTATTCTCCATTGTTTGTAAAAATGTACATTGATTCAAAAACGTTTTATAAAATTTAAATTTTTTGGGAAATGAAGGATGGACTTTGAAGACATTTAGTAAAAGAGGCACATGTCTTGATCCAGTTCTTACAAGGTGATGCATTATAAAAGTTGAAAACAGTTCTACCTATTTCTCAATAACCAGCAACATATTGCAGAAGCCCATGAAAGCACCCGACTCGCTCTGTGGGAGGGGCTATGATGACATCCTCCATATTTTATGACCTTTTCTTACCAATATAAAGGAATAACTAAAAAATGACTACTACATAAGATGACTTAGAATTATGGAGTCAACAAACTCTTACAATCGTTTTAGTTTAAGCTTTGATAGTCCATTTTAATCATCTAAAGATGAGATTTCATTAGAATACTTACCCACAATCCATGGATTTGTAGTGTTGTTGGCAATGTGAGATGGCTTGCCCATAATAGGTTTTTTCTAGACACCATGCTTTTATCTTAGTTGTAACTATAGCTAGCTTTAGAAACCTAGCCTTAATGCTTGATATTGCTATGGATGAACTATTTTTCATTAATGTCAACATTATAGTTGAAGTCCTTCCAAAGAATCTATATCTTTTTTTGTTGATTTTAATAACAATGCTAGAAATTGAGGTTAATAGCAAAACTTTACATCTCAACCTTGTAAGTTATAAGTTCCAACAAGACAACTTATCTAACAATATATATTTTAACATAATGAATAATCACCTAGCTAAGCACTTTTTAATAGCATCCTAAATATTTCAAAATAAGTTATTCATCATGACCAGCATTATCTACAATTTGGATAAATGAAAGAATCCTCTAATACTTTTTGGGCTAATTGGTTTTTTTTAATGTTCTATAACATTTTCTCATCCATCTTCCATTAATATTATGGATATGCTCAATTATTTTTATTGTTATTAATACTTTTCGTTGGACATCCATAATGCATTTTTTCACAAAAGAGCTAACAATTGAAGCAGGAATTTTTGTAGCTTCAATATTTTCTTATTGTTGGTTATTTTTGTTGACATCTCCTTTGTTATTTTTTCCATTAATTGCATGACTCTATTCCTCGATACAAACCATGAGACGATCCTAAGTATTACCAAATTATTTTTAATTCTTTCCTTGAGTTTGTTCATGCCTATGTTTTTGGCATCCTTTGTCAAATTTAGGTAAGTTATCATACTAGATTTTCTAACAAACGCCATTGTTTAAAACACCTTTAGTAGAAATTCTAATTATGTTTGGAAACTCTTTTTATAACTCCACGTCAATATGCACTCAAGAAATTTTAGGATGTGTGAGATTCAAAATAGCAACATCTACTTTCAAAGGAACTTGTTAGTGACGTTATTAAGTGAAGTACAACAAAGAATTTGTTAGTGCTTCATTATGTTCCAACCCAAGCAATTGTTCTAAATTCAATTAAAAGGAAGGGTAGAAGCCATACACAAATGAGATGGACTATTACAAGCCATACAACATCCACTCAAATTCACATTTGAATAACTTGTGTTCAATAAGAAACATGTTAAGGGATATTTACAAAATTTGCCTTAAATTTAATAAGTTCTCTTTGTGACACAACAAAGTTAATGAATTTTTCTTTGAGATCTTCCTTTTCTTTCTTAACTAAATAATCAATCAATTCAAAGCATCAGTATAAAATTACTTAAAAATAGTTGTTTTCATAGTAAAAATGCTTATTTTGTAGGTCATTTAGAAAAAAGACATGTGACTATACATCCTCTTAGAGTAATTCATTACTTCAAAAGTTTCATGTCTCTTCTAAACTCATGAATATGTTGTTCATGCTTGTTGCTTTCCACTTTTAAATTAGCATAATATTGATTATCTTCATATGTTCATTTACTAATTAATTAATGCATTTATATAAATTATCATCACATTCAACAAGTGAGATATCATCAATATATAAATTAGACATTGTACCTTTGAAGGACAAACAAAGTTCAAGTGCACGTGATGTTACTTTCTTTTTTTATTTCTTTTGCTTATTCTTCTCTTTATTTATAAAATAGTGATTTGAGTCAATTTATCTCCAAATAACTTACTTAAATATTGTATTTCATCATAACAAGAAGAAAAGTTGTGGACTTCTATCCCAATGCTATGAGACAAAGCAAAGAGTAAAAGATTTTATCCTCTTACAATAAGTTGAATATTTATACATGACTTATGACCGCTATCATCAAGAATAATTCTAGGATGGAGTATGAAATGGAACAAATTATAGTTTACATTTCAAGAAAAGCTTTAAATTCATTTTTCCATAATGCGTAATGTTTCCAAAGAGATAAAGGAGGTCAATCCACAATGTTAATAGATATTGGAAACAATTCACCATAAAAAAAATGCAAGAGAATGACCTTGTATTAACAACTTCTACATTTAACACAACCCTTATTACAATTGTTCAAAGGACTACACTTTCCATAAGAGGAAAGGAATTCTGGCGTTTTGAATTATTAAAATAAATGATTTTTGCTATATAACAATTATTTTGATCATTTGAAATCCTTCCTAAGATTTGTAAACATACTATTATTGAAAGAATAATAATTAAAAAAAGTGAAAAAATAAATAAATCAATGAATGATTTCAAATGAGTCTTCCACGAACACAAAGCCTTCATTAAATAATAATCAACCAAGCCAGGCTTCCACTAAACTAGCAAAGTTTGTCATATGGTGGGCATACTAGAAATACCTACAACTTCATCAAAGAAATTATGACCATTTAGGTTGAAAATAAATTTGCATAGCTGCTAGTGAACATTTGTAGACATTCTTAAATTAATTCTAAGCCTATCTATGAAAGTTTAATGATAAATTCACGATTGGTAAGAATTAAATTAATTCTAAGAAAGCGAAACTATTTTAAAATTTTTATTAGTAGAGTTAAATAAAAATTTTGGAATTAGAACTACATAACATTTCTTAATGCAACCAAATACTACCACACCCTCACTAAATTAAGTTTATCACATTTAACTATTTTAAAGCCCTTGCCAACTTCAAAATAATTCTACTACATATTCAACGTTTTTTTGAAAAAGCAAAGTACATTGTTCTACATAATTTCCTCATCAACTTAATGCACCAACAAAGTTTGTGGGAATGTTTTTATTTATTTTTCACATGTTCTACACATGACCAACATTTTATAAGATCTTATGCATTACATTTCAAGTAAAGGGAGTTTCTTTTAGAATTATAACTTCATTTTGTTTTTTTTTCTAAAGTAGCCATTTTTATGAGGTTGAGTCTGACCCATAATGTCTGAAGAAAGTTTGGCTTTAGCATTGTAAGAGAACAACTTAAACTATGTTCCATCTAGTAGAAAATACAAGTGGTTGTATGCTAGCACAAGGAGAAAAATAGTCAACATGAGGTTGAGTTTTTACCTTATGAAAATGGCTTGTCATGCTTTCTCAACTTGCTATGCGATCGTTCACTTTGGTAGAAACAAAACCAACTAAGGTGCTGTTGCTGTTTTTTCATTATTACCAACATTTTTTTTTTGTTTTCACTTGCCAAGAATGTGATTACTATTGCTACTGCAAGTTGAATTATTGGGGACCAATAGTTATTATCCTAAACAATCTACTAAACTTTTAAAACATGCAAAGTAAGATCTTTAGAACGTAGCACACACATGTTTTCTAAGAGCTATAGTTCTTGAGGGACAATCAAAACAGACACCCTTCATAAGATTTTTATTATGGTCATCAATTAGCATTTTTGATGCCAAGAAACCAATAAAAAATGGCTTGACACTTTTGGGGAGTCATTGTATCATTTCTTTATATGTGGAGTTAAGATATTACCTAACATTATATTAGAAGATCAAATTTCATGCAAAGAAGGTGAAAACGACCCAAAAAACAGCCTGTTTTCATCGATGCCTTCATTTGTTACCCACCACTAACCTTATTTGATGTAATAGAATATATGTGCCATGTTTTCCTAAAATAGATCAATGAATAGGTCTTAAAATTCTAATCTAGATCAAGAACTCATATGATTTACAAACGCACCTAGATCACGTACTTTGTGGCTACCCATTAGGTTCAACTTAACAATGCCACAATTTGTGGGACCTACAAATGAAATTAAATCTACCAATGCTACGTTTACCTACCATCACACTCTATTATGCATTGAACCTGATCTCATCCATGAAAATATTGATGTCACATAAACCTGCTAACTTCATCCATGATGCATCAACTCAAATTTGAAATTTGACCAAGACATCATCTAAACCACAATGATCTGAAGGCTATATCGAAAACACACCTACTTGGATCTCACTTGTGACACCATCGTTAGTGTGCCAATTCAATACTTTAATCTACAAAACTGAAACCCAAATATATTTCAATGGCCCATGTGAACTTGGCTAATAAAAAATGAAAATGCAAGTTCTTACAAAAATTTTTTTTGCAATTATTTGGACCATGTAAACTTCGGACAAATACAACAACTTTTTAGAAACCAATTTGTCAATAACTTTGACCAAAGCTTTGGTCCCTACTTTTTAGTAAATAGATTTTTTTAAACTAAAAGGGTAGCTTTTCAAACTACTTGTTTTAAGAGCTAATTACCATAAATTTTGTATTTTTAATCTCTATTTTTCATGGATAGGATTCTGTAAGTGGGAGACATACCATTCCAAAAAGATGATCCTTACATGTGTAAAATTCCACTTTTCCTATTATGTCTTGTTGAGGTTTAAGTTTAATTGCAATGAGAACTCAGCCATGCTAAATCAACTAGGCTTCAATATTGGGGGGAAGAGTGTGAGGCTTAAGCGATGAGACTGTGTATTAGCTTGTTTAACTATAACACTACAACATTGCCTTATAGTGGATGTTGCATAATGGTTCCTTTCACTTTAAATTTGTTTTACTTCATTGATTGACCTTTATTATGTCATTTACTTGCACATCATTGTCCCTTTTCACTTCGATTCTTAATTTTTCTTAGATTTCTACTACTACCTATTTTCAACTTCCTTGCTATTCTTAATTAATTTTTTTTATTTTGTTTGAACTAGTTTTATGTGTAAGTTACTTCAAAGCTCTATCTTTTCTATAATGCTTATTAATTTTTCTCAAGGCTTTTAAACTACACGCATGTGACATTTATATTGTTCTTTCTATATTGTGAAATTTGTTTTGTCAAACCCCTTTCAAAATACCCTTTCTTTTTGCCATTGAATTAGTAGTAGGCGAAGCATAAGGAATGCAACCCATGTAGTTCTTGGTCCCTTCTTTACTGAAGTTCCCATGGATAGCTATTTCATCTGGGTTTCCTCTCTAGTATTTACATTCTTATCTTGCCATTTTCTTTATTCTTAATCTATGGAGTCAAATCTCTACTTGTTCATTATAGTTTATAGCACTAGTTAAACATCAAATCTTGCTTTAGAACTTGATTATACCAGTGTTTGCAATGTTGATAGCAAAGAAATAGTGAACTAAACAATCTTTTGAATTTTCTTTTATTGACACCTAATTTTCAAAAAAAATAGGAACACAGCTTAAATGAGGAGTTTCCTTTTCTTTTTTCTAAAGGGCACAATTTATACAAATAATATGATATAGAAATTATAAACTGGAGCACACACACATTAACTAACCAGAAGTGACCCTCCAAGATCTTTTAACTTGACTACAATTTCTAGAAGACAAGTTAGAGAAATATGGTTTTAGGATCATCGAACTAGAACAAGCTCTAAATGAGCCCACCATTTCAAACCTAATATTGTCATGCATTATAATCAAATACCTCTTATAATCAACAATCTTTCTTTGATTGATAATAAGAAAATGATGATAATAAGCAAATGAATTCTATAAAATGTGACATTCTCATCCTTGGAGGCCTCATAAATCTTAAGGAATATATAGATATGAAAGTTTTTCCTTGGGTTGTTGCTTCCAATTATTTAAACTTTAATGAAAAAGGCAAAATAAACTCAACTATCTTTAACAATCATAGAAATCCATTCTCAACAAAGAGGATCACCACTCATCAAAATACATATGCATCTTATAAAAGAATCACTTAGTTTACCAATGACATGCCTAAAAAAAAGAGGAAACTATGTAATGAGTACATTACTCATTTTGATGGGTATATTTGTATTGTGGTGTTAACGAAGACCCTTTGGTGACATTTTTCTAATTTTGAGCTGGGCTTAGAGATATATGTAGAGGGTACTTTTTATGCAAATCATTTACACCTTAGAAGAGGCCTATATGATTACTGTTAACTATGAAACTTAGAAACAATTATCCAATAAAAATGTAGAAGCTTCATCCATGTTAAACTTTGAGCTGACCAATCCCAGATGTTCCACAATTAGTGTACCAAAACATCCCACTATGAGCCCTCCCTATCGTTAAATTTACAATGAAACCCAATCAACCTATTAACCAATCACCAAAAGGTAACTTGTTTCGATGTAAAAAGTAAAGTTACATGATAGCCCAACATAAAAAACAACAAGTTAGCTATATTGAGGAAGGCAATTATGGGGAATTGAACACCAATGTAGAAAAAGAGATCAAAGAATATGCTTCCATATCTTACTTAGCCAGCATTGATAACATGAGGCCATTGTAGTCAAGATAAGCTCCTTCACCAAACCAAAGGGAAGTGAAGATTGAAGACATATTACAATTTTTCATATCTCTGTCAATCTTAGAGAAAAGGTTTGTAAAGTTCATCATAGAAAGTGATAGTAACATTAACACAATTTCTACAAATGGTGTAGCATGCCTAAGACTTTGGATCATTCACTAACCAAACCCACACAATATGTCATTTATTAACAAAATATCCATGTGTCTCAAGAAAAAATAAACTATACCAATTAAGTTTGGCCAACAATTTGGATGATACTTTATGTTATGTTGTTTCTATGGCAATATGAAGTATCATCTTATTATGCCGATGGTTATATGACCATGGTACCATTATTTCTAATAAAGCCAACACATACACATTTACACATAACAACTAGAAATTTAATATACGTACATCAACACCTAAAGAACATGTCCAACCTATCAAAAACAACACGACACCCCAAATAAGTAACTACTATTAATGTACCTTGGTAAACTTGATAAAGAAATTATTGATAGAACTTCTATGTAAGACATAATAATACTTTTTATAATAATATCTCCCACTATAGAAACATTTTTATTTAGTTTTGCTAAAATTTTTACAAATGAACTCCAATGTTTGTCGCCTCTTCATGACATCCAATATACTACAGACCATATACTAGGTGCTAGCTTACTAAATTTTTCACATTATAAAATGAATCATTGTAAACATTAAGAACTCACCTAACAAGTGCATGACTTATTAGACAAATGATTCTTTTGAGAAAGTCAAAATCCATGTGTTGTTCTTACCCCTTAAGCCCTAAATTACGATGATTCAAGGAGAATCTGTTTCAATAATAGAGGAGTTAGCAAAGTGATGCAAAGTATAGGTTCCGTATCTACTGATTAGATGAACTATTGGACCAAACTAATGGAGAGACTATTTTATTCAAAATCAATTTAAAAAGTTGAAAGCACAAAGATAGAATCTAGTTAGGGGATGAGTAAAAAACTACTTTCAAAATAAAGGATAGATTATACAAGTGGTTAGTCATTCCCTTCACCATATTTAATACACTAAGCACATTTATAAGAAGAATGACACAAATATCCTAATTAGGAAAGTTTGTGATAGTTTACTTGAATGACATCTTGAACTTTAATGCTACCATTGAACATATATTAGAACACCATAAGAAAAGATTTGTTCCATGCTTAGGGAGAAGACCTCAACCAAACATAAAATGTGAACATTTATTTCTCATCATGAGAATGTTTTGGGCTTCAAACCCTAAAAGATCATGTATCATTTTACTATGACAAGTTAAGGCTATAATTGATTAACCAACACCTCAATCAATCAATGATTTTAATAGTTTTCATGGCCTAACAACCTTGTAAAGGAAATTCATTCAGTAGTTTTATTATCATCACTACCCTAATACATGATCATTTTAGAAAGAAATTTTGAATAGATCCTTACAACTAAGAAAATATTTGTGAAAGTCAATGAAGCTATAACAGAAAAAATTTATGCTTCAACCTCCACGCTATGCTTGACAAAGTGTCTATGTTTCATGAGTTGCTTAATACCATAATCAGTAATAAGGAAGTTTTTTTCACTTGGAATCTTTGGAAAACCATTTTTCATCATTTGCAAATAAAGTTAGAATTCTAATTTTCCCATCACCCCAAGCTTTTGATCAAATCAAGTTCATAAATCATAGCTTAGGAAATCAATTATGGTGTTTTGTAGAAGAAAACATAAATAATTTAGAACATAATTTAACACAAGCCTAGGAAGCTTATAATAGTTGCATCAATATGTCCATAAGATTGAGCCCCTTCGAATGCAATAACAAATATGAACCTTTTATCCTTTTTGACCTAATCTTATCAGCCATTCGAGCACAAACATAATTATTTGCATATACGGTAGGTTGATGAGCAAATTAAGGAAGCAATAAATATTAGTAATGAGTAGTAAAACAAATTAGCCAATGCACACCACAAGCTTAAAGAATTCTTCGAAGGAGAATTCCTGATGATTAGAATAAAATCTGAATGGTTTCCTCTATAAACTTTGTAGAAGTTACATACAAGAGTAGTCTTTCCATTCCAAATCTAAAACTTTGCATACATTGTGGAGGTATCAGATGATTACGACACTGGCAATACCTTCAATATCTCAAGTTTGGTAGCTTACACAAGGAGTTGATCATGATTTCTTGTGAGTTGTTTGACTAAAAAACCACACCCATTGAGAGTGACCACTTACTTGAGTGCTTACTAACCTATCATGGTAAAAAGAATAAGAAGATTGAAGGAGTAATGGATGAGAATACTTTGCAAGAAAAAAGTTTGAGTTATCTAAAGTATCTTTCTCATTGGAAAGTTTAACAAGAAAATAAGGATTCTTCGATCATAATGGAATAGTCTTAAAGATCAAACCTTGGCACATTAGAGATTTATGAGAACAAAACGGGAGTAGGTAACTCATTAGAAATGAAACTCTTCTACTTCAAGGGAATGAAAGAGGACACTAGTCAAGATTTTTAACGCCCAAAGAACATTAAGACATGTATCTAGAATTCTAGAAAATCATGCTATCATTTCCTCTTGTGCAAAGTCAAAATGGATCCTAAAATCTTATTCTATGCACTAAATTCACATCATGAATAAATAAAAGATACAAAAAATGGCCCATTGATCCCATTATTTTTTTGTCATCATCTGTTGTTTCCTCTATCACTCATCATTGAGTTGGCTAAATTAGACTTGTTGCTAACATGGACTACACTACGTAGAAATAGATTAGTGAATTGGTCATTTAAGCTCAATCCGATGCTTGAGTTTACATAACCCATGATTACACCAAGATCCATTAGGTTGTAAGAAGCTGCTAGATCTACCCAATAATAGTAAAGGTCACGTTCCTTGCGAACAAACTTAGACAATTAATGTGAAACTTAACCGACTACCGATGCTATGATACATTGATCTTAATCTAACCCATGGTACCATGAATATTACATTGGCCCCTCCAACTTTAATTGTGACGCGACTATCCAAATATGACCATGGACATTGCCGACATCTTTTCGATTCACATACCCAATGTGCAACACATTGACCCAGTAAATAATGACAAAATCCATGACATGTTCACAATGATCAAAACTACAAGGGCCTTAGCTAACCTAGGTAGCTTGAAACAAAAACAAACATAGCTTTTTTTTATAAAACTACTTAGTAATAGCTTCAACCATATAACTTTTGGTCCAAAATGAAAGCTCTTTAAAATTTGTTTTGAAAATATTTTAACCATAACTTTGGCAAATAGCTTATAGAAAATAGATTTTTAAGAAATCTATATGGAAGTAGATTTTGACCACCAAATTTGAATTTTTATTTCCTTCTTTATTTTCTTTTATTGTTCTTGAGTCATTATAAAATGGTAAGCCTATTCTTTAAAATGGTTGATCTTTGTAGGAGCAAAATTTCCATTATTCCATTGCCTTGTTGAGGTTTAATTTTGATTGTAACAAAAGTCTAACGTGATGACTTGTTAGTGCCTTTGTTTTGTGAGTAGAATAAGGTTTAAATGATGAGACACCATGATAATTTACCAATGATTATATGACATCACTTTCCTACTATACCTACATAGTCGTTCCATTCACTATTTTTTTTCTTTCAATTCATTGATTCCCTTTTACTTCATTTTTGTTAACTTTTTCATCCATTTTCACTTCAACCCTTCATGTTTTCTCAAATTTCTAGTCCTACTTATCATTGTATTCATACTCATCTCAATTTTGTTTTCATTAGTGTTTGGAATAATTTTACATATTGTTACTTTTTTACTTAATATTTTTTGTAAGAATTAGTAAAGTTTTTCAATGCTTTTAATCAACTACAATGTTGCCTTTACTTTGCTCTTTCGATATCATAAAGACACTTTTATCAAACACTTTTCAAGTACACCATCTTTGTGTTGTTGGTGAGGTAACTAGCCCAGCATAAATGTGACCTTGTGTTGCTCTCGGTCCCTTCTTAATTATGATTATTTTTGATGGGTGAGTCCTGTGTGTTGCATTTTTAGGTTTCTAGGGCTTATCTTCTATTTTTTTTATATTCTTATTGTATGAAAATTAATCTCTAAGTGATCAGTACAATTTTTTTCACTCATTTGGCATCAATTCAATTTTACTTTTTGTAATAGAAGATGATTAGATTCTTGTTGTCCATAAATTTGATCTAAAAAGCTTTATAGAGAATGTTATGTCTAATCCAAAAAGGTTTTGGGTGGCAATATGTTTTGAAAGCCTTTCCTTGAATGCTCTCTAGAGCAAATCTCTTTAGAGGAATAAACATCGCACTCGATTTTTCATTTAGGTGTGAATTCACTTAGATGCAAAAAACTAGGAAGATAATGGACACAAAGGAATGATGAAAATATAAATCTTTCCTTGAGTTCGATGATACTAAGAAGTGAATTAAGTAAGCCATATCTTTAACTAATATCATCTTTAGGCACATTATCTTTAGAAGATTTGGTGTGCTAGTTATATAAGAAATTATTGGTTTTTTCCTTGAGCATTATGAAAATCTAAGAGATAAAGAAGTAGGATATAATTAAAACCATGATCTTGAGGAGGTGATGAAGGATTACTTAGTTCTTGAAGAGAAGGATGCACATTCAATGGTGAACTCTTCTACATGGATCATTGTGAGATGTTCCTCAAGGCTATGTAATTAAACTACAAATGTGTGAGGGTTCAAACAAAATATTTGGTACATATGCACGATTCTTTTTTTAGGATTCTATTGAGAGGGCTACTGTGATTCATTTCATAACAATACCTAAGATCAAATGAGGGTGTACATGAACTTGTGTTTTGATAATTGACACAATGATAAGGTAATGTTTTATGTTTTATAATGATGATTATTGAATTCATGTTTCACTTGGAGAAATTATTAATTGTTTTTAAGAACTAGTACTTACCATGATTAATACCCTAACTTGTAATAATAATTACTAGCATACTAATACAAGAATAGTTTTGAAATCTATGCTATATGATGTTCTCTACAAATTTTGCAATTTTCTTCCATGTTTTTAAAAATTGTTAATACTTGTAGCCAAAAAAAGACATTTTGCCTAGTGTATGCCTTAAGGCTTGATAGGAAAGCTTGGTCAAAGGCTCTTAAACATTTTTCTATTGAGGTAGAGTTTAAACCAATTGATACATAATTTTTTATTTCTCTCAAACCGAACTTGTAGATGATCTATGACTAAGGAATCTATATAATGGTAAGATGATTTAGTACTTCTACAATAACTTTGATATAATAGAAGACTATAGTGAAACAAAATATTTCCTATGTAAGATGGATGATAAGTTCACTAAATGCAATATAAATATCATTTTTAAAACCAATATTCCAAAAACTTCATTGTCAACAAACTATATGTGTGCAACTTTCTATTGAGAATAGGTTAATTGAGTTCTAGCCACTAATCATGAAATATCACATACAAGAAGTGAATTTTTTAAGTTTCAATGCCAACCTTGATCAACGTTTCTCAAAGTGTACAATCATGCCAAAGGAGGGAGATCAAAAACAAGATCACCCTGTAGCTGAACGTTACTATTTAACGGTTGAATCATTTGGAATAAGAGAAACAATATTTACATTGATAGATATGATAGAACAAATTAAGGAACATAATATAAAGAAGAAGGTTAATCTAAGCCTTAAATGCTTAATTCCACAAACTCTAAGATGCAAGTGGTATTAGAGCCAATGCCGTAAGTTTGAGCCCTTAGTGTGTTGATATGGAAAGATTATTAGTCTAAAAAACTCATGCACATCTGGATCCACCAGCATAACTAGAGTGAAATGCAACATTCATATGTGCCTATGACTAGCTTTCTTTTGTTTGCTTGGTCCTTGTGGGTATGCATGTGGGTGCGTGTATGTGTTCTTCTATTTTAGGTTCCTTATCTTTGCTTTTTTGGCCCATGATCAATACACTATATGGCAAGGCTAAGTGCCTATCCTCTAAACATTTGCTTTTTGAAATACTATTGCTAAATCTTATACTAATATTACATCGTTAATATATAAAATAATAATAATACAACAAAAGCAAACAAAAACATTTAGGAAGGGGCATGTTCTAGTCTAACAAAAAAATCGTCATGTAGAGTAAATTTTGCAACCCAATCTAGAGTAGTGTTCCCTTCATGGTAAATATAGCAAACTTGAATAGAGTAAAAAGTCATAAAAAATTTATTCACATTAAAATTTTGCCATTTAGCGATACTTTTAGTACTTCTAGTGAGCTATTGTAGCAATGTAGGAGTTAGTCTTTATGTTGTGCCCTTGCTGTAAGGAATAAGTAAGGTAATAAGAGAAGTTCTAAAATAAAAAACATATTTTTCTATCTCAAATGATAATACCAAAACACATGCAATAGTTTACAATATAGGTAGGGTCATTGTTCACCATAATCTAGCCAGGATGGTGGAAACGTATATTGTGAAATAACTTGTAGCTTATGTAAGTTGAGGTGGCTCCAAAAGTTCCCTATCAAAAAATTCCTAAACTACAAAAAATTTAAGGGAAAATTTAGATCATGGAAGTGGATGAGAGTGTCAAATTCAGGTGCTGTTTGTTATTCTTATCTTATTGTATATGATAATTTATAGTAGCAACCTAACTAACTAATTGTTCGATTTTTATTTCCTTATTATTGATCTACATCTAGTCTAATAAATTCTTAAGCCATAAAAATGCATCCAATAGTTAAGTATTGTGGCAAGTTGGTAGTCATCGAAGCAAAAGAATTGAAAATTGATTGTGAATATTTATAGCAACATAAACTATGATTAATGGTTTCATCATGAGGGTAGTGTCATGGGAACATGATATCATTGTTTGTTCCCTTCAATGTGGCAAAAATTAAGTAGGCATAGTAGATAAAAACATTCACTAAATAAGCATTCATATCTTGCATTGAACCATAACTTTTATACCTTGTTTACTAGGAAATCTTGATTATAATTTAGATTCATAAAGCTATAATGTTGATATGACACGAATGATTTTTATTTTTCCATGTAATGCCAAGCTGGTGAGTGTCAATTAATCACCTTAAATCTATTATTTTTGGCAATCTTTTGTTTTCCTTAGGAAATAAATCAAAACCACAAATATTTTGCATATTGAATTATCCATTTCAACTTGAGGTTCTACCTCTAATTTCTCACGATGAAGAGAAAAATTATGAAACATTTCAAGTTCATGCAATTCATGTTAAACAATTCAGATTATCTAAGATTTTTAGTATATATGACTATCAAAGTTATTTCACCTTCAAATTGTCATCATTAAAATTGTGAATATTTGGCTAGTGATTATTCTCCTTACTTTTTATATATTCCTCTGTAACAAACATATTATCACCTTAAATAGAGAACAAGCTATGCAAACAAAAGCCTAGTACTTTAGCAAAACTAGTGCATGAATGAAACTTGTCAAATTCTCACTTAAACAATACATGATATTTGCTTGTGTGACCTGAATTCAATTAATAGCTACTTGATCATAGACCAAAACAATCTACAAACAAACTAAATATATTTTGCAAGAGTTAAATGAAAAATAAACTCCTAAAGAGCTTGGTAGTTATGTCATGCATGCCTAACAAGCTTAATTCTATGCTTTACAAGGCTAAAAATTGATTATCAAAATGATGCAAAAAACTACCCAATAATATCTAATAAAGCAACAAAAGTAGAATAGTTTCTTCAACTTATTTTTGAGTTAGGTTGGTAATTCTCTTTTTCATGTTCTATATGGTTCTTTTTAATAAGTTTTTTAATCATATTTTAATCCATCGTCTATGTAATATGAATTTAGTTGTTTGACAACATCATAAAATCAATACTAAGCTTGATGAAAATTCACTTTCAGCACAACACCACATGGTAGATAAGGTTTCTCTTAGTGATTCATATTGAAGTCAAACAACTTATCTTATGATTATAATTGAGTAAAACTATTGAATTTTATTTTGGTTTATTTAGTTTATTAAATTTTTTTATTTTAATATTTGTTTTAGTGTTTCACATAAGTTCCCCATGATATTTTCATTCTTACCAACACATTGTATATTTTTGCATGTTTTCAATAAGAAAAATATTTTATTTAGTTTTTGTTTTGATTTTTTGTTTAGTATTACTGTCTATTAAATGCTCTATTATGGAATACAAAGAAAGCTTATTTTATATTAGCATTAATGTTCTCTTTATCTACATAAGTACACAATTATAAGTTGCTACCCAGGTATTTTAGGTAATGATTGGCTATCTGATTTATGATTTGAATTTGTGTCCACCATTTTTGTTATACTTTTCAACATTTCCTTCCCTCTTAAGTCCTATTATAGAAATTCCTCCTACCCATCCTAAATTAATAATATTTGGCTATTAAGGCCATTTGTCATGTAATGTAATCAAGTTCAATGAAAAAACCCATTAAAACCATGGTGTCACTAAGATTGTATAATTGGTTGGCCTCAAATACTACATTAATACTAACAACCTTTAGTAATAAACAAATGATTCAATAGTGCAAACCCACATATTTGTTCATCATTTTCTATATGACATACTTTAAATCTTCATGATTAGGATTTCTTGTTAGAAGTGGCTTCCCATGACACATCATAAATTGGGTTTATCTCAAACTTAAAAACAAAAAAGTCATTTTCAATTTTAACTTTGATATTCCCATACTAAATATTAAATTATATTTGGAACAATTCACTTTTTTACTCATCCAATAAATTGAGTATAGATTTCCGTGTAGGCTATTCTATTTTTTTTCTAACTATTTAGTAGGACATGTGAAAGGCATATTGTTGATGTTGTCAACCAAAATGGTGAATAATAAATTACAACAAAGGAAGTGGGTAAATATCATATTGCTAGTTGAAATACAGAGTCAACATTCCTGTTACACTCATGTCAATTTTTTTATGTCTTATGTGCATATCCATATCATTGAAAAGGTATTGCACCATTGTGAAATTTGCCAAACATATTAGTCTGATGTAAATATAAATTGAGTTCATTTAGTGTAAGAGGTGAGATGCACTACCTACACTCATAATCGAATATTGCATTAATTTATCCTTCTTAGCAAATAAATTTCCACAATAAATTGCATAATAAGATGAACAATATTGATGACAACCAAGCACAACTGGATGATAATATAACAGGCATAGATCA
This sequence comes from Vanilla planifolia, assembly GCA_023846275.1. Lineage (NCBI taxonomy): Eukaryota > Viridiplantae > Streptophyta > Magnoliopsida > Asparagales > Orchidaceae > Vanilla > Vanilla planifolia. The sequence continues at coordinate 1,693,600 of JAIUJO010000084.1, read as the reverse complement.
TGTCAGTCTATTATGCACAATTCTTTGATGACCTTTGAACTAGTATAAGTATGCAAAGATAGTATGTTATGGAGATGGCCAATTTTTTCTTACATTGTGTTATGATTTGAAGAGGTGTTGCATCATAATGTATGTTAGTTTGATAATATTTTCTTTGTTGTGCACTTTTTTTATCCATCAATTATTAATGTTGTTCTAAGGAAATCATGGATTATAATGAAAAGTGTTCACCGCCCATAGCTATTCAACTTTTTTGATGTTATGAATTTTGGTGCACATGAATAGTAACCCTGAAAACTACAAGTGCCTATCTTATCAAAACATTATTTGTATTGTAAAAAATATGTAAAAACATCAAACAGCTTATTCTACCCATATATATAGGAAACATATTCAAAATTTTAAATGTCATGTCCTTTATGATCATAGGATGCACGGAAATAGTATTTTGTCTATATTAATATCAACTTTGCATTTATTTATAATTGGTTGTTCATAGCATATACCAGTTGAAGTTTTTATTGTAATTGATTTAAATGAAGATATGCCCACTTTATTGCTTTCTTTGTATACAAAGCTCTATTGTATGTCTAGCAAACTTTTTCCCTTACTTGCAACATACAATTTGCTAACTTTGATGATATATTTTTTGCATATTGGAATACAATAAATAACATGCCACAATCTACTAAAATGTATAAATTGCAAAATTGCAATTAGCTACATAATTTTAGACCCCTAATTATCACCATTATTTCAATCTGAAAAGACGCTAAACTCAGTTCTTCTAAATAGTTCCAAATAATTCCAACTACAACAGCACTACAATTGGCACTTACATTCTCACTAGTGATGTTAAACTACATCCACAACATTAGTAAAAGAAACCACGTCACTATCTACACTATTGTTGCTTAGGTTTTTCCAAATTGAATGATGATTCCCAAAATAACTTGTCTAAAATCTTACCACAACGAAGTTTTAATGAGAAGATAATAATTGTTTATCAAATGACAAATCTCTTTAATATTACATATAACATTTCTTTTTGTTTGATTTAGTTTTGCAATGTTATTCACACTACTAGTTTTCTTAATATTCTATGTTGTTAAAGTGGAAAACAGGATTATGACTGATTTCGTATAACTTAGCTTGCCTGATTTTGTAATCAATTTCATGATCTTTTAGATATTAAGCTGATTTATGTTTAAATTATTTAAAAATGGTAACCTATGTCTATTTAGCTTTTTATAATAAATAAAAGTATGATCAATTGAATCTTCATTTGCACATTATGATCTCTTTAAAGTAAGTTAATATTTAAGGTTCATTAAGGTTTTCAAGAATGGTATAGGTTATTCAATATCAATAATGTTAATGTTAAAATCTTTAGAGGACAATTTGTGCACCATAAATATAGTCTGCATTTTAAAGTTAGCTATTTTTATCTCAAATAATCCCAAGTAGAATATTGCTTAGTTACACATGATAAGTTAGTAACCATATCCAACAGCTCATTGAGTTAGATAACTTTGCATCCTTGTAATCAAATGTTTTATCCATTGCACACTAGGCCATGTATTGGATTTTATCCTTGATGCATCTGAGAATTTGTATTTCATTAACAAGTAGTTAGACTACAAAATTTGCTTGTCAGTATCTTCCTGTTTAGTTTTGTGAAAAATGTTTCTTAACTTTCCTATTTTCCCTAATACCAAGGCTATTTTTATCAAATGAAAAACTAGTCTTATTTGAAATATCCTTTGATGTGCAAGATTTTAGACATTGTACCATCACAAAAATAAATTAATTCCCTTTTTAATGCACTATTAAACTCCGTTGGATAGTTTGTTTGTCATTATAATATATATTTTTATTTGCATTACAGTTTATTCTTTCACATAATTATTATGACACATTGCATTAATAAACTGCAAATTGAAAAACTAGTTGGTGATGCATTATGTATGTTATTTTTAATTAGTAATTTAATATGAAAGTTTTAAAGATTTACTTTTTTACTTTATTGTTTATTTTAAATTTATTAAAAAATTTGTAATATCTTTTTAAAAGTTAATGGCGTATTGGAGTTTAACAATTTTAAAAAGTTAATTATTTTGGAAATTTTTAATCATCAATTCATTTTTATTATTTTGATCAAGCTAATTTTTATTCTAAGGTCACGAACTAAGCTATCAATTTCTTGTATTTATAATGATTTTAATTTTTCACTTTCATAATTTTATTTTATTTTTTTTACTCTTTTAAAGATATTTTCACTAAATTAAACATTTATTAAATTTTTATTATAGAAATAATTTTATAATTAGAAATTTCATGAATATTTGCAATTTTATTGCTTTTTTATTGTATCTATGATTACTGCAATTATAAAGTTTTTTTGACGCAAGTTGTTTTTTGTGAATACATGTTGAGATGAAACAGATAGAACTTTGTTAACAATGATTTAAATAATTGAAATATTTAGCAATCAAAATAATTTTATATTTTATTATATTTAAACCATTCATTAATGTATAGAAATTTCATATTGCAAAATGATTTTATACTCTTTGTCTATCTCCATTATTCTTTTCTAAAAATTGATATTTACTATTGCCATAAATTTAATATTTATATGTTACACGAACATTGTTTTTAAGCTGATTTTACCTAAAAACTCTTTCAAAGACATAATACCTGTATAGAGTTAAATATTTCAAATGAGAAATAATGTTCATGATTTTTTATTTTTCATACACTTTCATATCTTGAGATTTATGTTATATTGATGTCATTTAAGGTTCACACATGTTTTCAACTATTTGGATGTAAAACAAAATCTAATACAAAAAGTAAATCTAACATAAACTAAAATATCTCATTAAAATAAATAATGAAAGTTTTTAATAATCTAATGTATCATATATAAAAAATAAGTTGACGTAATCTTCAGAACTAAAGAAATATACATATGTGAACAAATAAAATATTATAGAAATTAAAAAAATAAATATATAATATGGAAACAAATAGTTCAAAAAATATGAAAAAATATTTTAATCTTAGATTTTCGAGGAATGTGTATTTTACAAAACAATTAAACTAAAAATGATTGATAGATAACAAAAAAGTATTAAAAAAAATAAATACATAATATAAAAAGTAATTAAACCTTAGTAACATAATAAATAGTGAATATATAGATTATTTGAAAGTTGAAAATAATTTTATGTTATGCTAATTAATAACTCATCTTAATTAATATATAACATTATAAATATAATTAAAAAAAGCATATTAAAGCTTCAAATATTATACAAAGGTTGTTCATTAACTTTTTCGTGCAAACCAAAAGTATATTTTGTTACCATTACTCCTCACAACCTAATGATCAAATAGAGATGGTCAAAATCATACTTCAAATCCAATACAATCTTTGCTAAAGGTACAATAAACATCCTAATGCTTGATGTTTTAGCTATTTACATGTTACACTATAAAAGTTTAGTCTTTTAGATTTTAAATAAATTAGTTATAAAATTTATCTTTTGGTAAATTTATCATACTTCTCATGATGAAATTATTTTATAATTGGGTCATAGTTCTTAATATTTAAGAAGTTATATTATCATGATGAATTTCTACATGTGTTAAATTTATATTTTTGTTTGCATTACATTTTAATAGGTTTTTATTTGGGACATCAAGAATTATTTGCATAACTTTTAAGAATGTTTTTTTTCATAAATAAATGTATAAATTGACTTTAAAAATTTTTTATTTTATGTTTTGCGTATGGTTTTATTTATGATTTATATTTTTTTAACTTTAATGTCATTCTTATTTAAACTAAGTTATTTTGTTTAAGGTATCACTATCTAAACTTTTGTTATAGAAATTATTATAGTTTGACTTAATTATAATGCCATATGTATATAATTTACAAAGAATTAAAAATTATTGTTGAATGTACATTTTTATTCCATATGAACGATATTTTATTTAAAATATTATGATCTTTCTCTATTAGCATTAAGTGAAGATAGCTTTAATTATTTTGAATATTTCGTTATAATGAAAAAATTTCTACGAAATTTTTTATCTTTTATGAAAGCTTTGCAATTTGAAAATGTATAGTTTTGTTATAATGTAATGTAGTGAGTAATATTTTCCACTTTAATTTTTTAATATTTAGTATTATAAAAGAAATTTCAATTTTTTTTTATCAATTTCTTTCTTTAGATTTTTATATTTATATATTATTGTATCTTTGTTACCTTGTTTATGATTTTTAAATAATTATTATATCTTTTACATGAAATATCAAAATATTAAATAAAATCTTGAATATTTAATTTCAACAATAATTTATTTTTTCCAATTATTTGAAAGGTTTTATAAACTAACAAATTTTTTGTAATCATATTATTAAAAAAAATTCGAATACAAAATTTGTAGTGCATTGATTATTCAAAACATTTTTCTTGTTAACATTTCAATTTATGATTTCTATGTAGCTGACAACTTTTCAAGTTATAATATTTACTAATAATAGTACATCTTCAATCATTATAGTATCAAGAAAACCATTTCATACATTATATGTCATAATTTTTAAAATTTAAATAATATTTTACATTATTGATTTTCTTAGTTGTGCCATTTGTTTTAAACAAAAGTAATTTCTCATTTCTTGTCAAAAAAAGTTACATAATTTTCAAAATTCATGTTGTTTTTTTATATATTTCTTTAAAAAATTTATTTTACAATTTAAATATAATAAATATACAATGCAATGAAAATTATAAGATAAATAAGAGAAATCCTCATCATAAAATCTGGAGCATTAGACCAAGGGGCATTACTTACTATAGGGCTAATTCAAATTATCGAATGAAGTGTAATTTGGGTTATTCTTATAAATCTACATGATAAGTGTTTATTAAATTTACTTTATAAGAATTAGATCATAAGTCTATAAAAGTTTTAATTTATATGATTTTCCATTTAAATATTTTTGTAATTTAAACTAGAGTTTGAAAGCAATCTAATGTTTGAGTTAAAAAAATGTTAAGTAGGATCTCCACTTAGTTTATTCAATTGAATTACATTACTAAACCAAATAGATGTGAGTCCAAGCTTTAGGCAACAAATGTCCTTATTTTAGTAAGCAAGAAAAAAATTATGATAGATCTTATAAGCTAAAAATTTAATAGTCTAGTAAATAATCATCTTATTAGTTGGTGTCATTTATTATCCTTTTTAAATCAATTCTTGATGTTAAATTCAAATTGTATCAATTATGTAGATGTCTTAATAATTGTTGTTAATTTTGTTGATATCATAACTTTTATACCATTTGCTATGATTTCTCATTTTTCAGTATTTTACATCAATTAACTAGCTATCTTATCCATTTATTTACAATTGGTAACTAAATTTTGAAGTTTGCAAAAACTTGGAATCTAAATTATTTCAACTCATCATGCAGTTTTGTCTATATATATTTTTCAACAAGTGTGAATGAGAATTAAAATAACATCATTCAACCTCTATTATTTCTCAAATTTTTGTACAGTAATGTTTTAAAGATAGTTAATCGATTCATCTTAAGCACTTTTAAAGTTTTGGATCCATTCTCAGATCCTTTATTAAATAAATTAGTCAACCATATATGTGGAAGATGATTTTGGAATAGCCATTTGTTTATGCAAAACACATCTTAACATAGATGTCACCATGTAAAATAAGTGAAAAGGATGATAAATTTTATGCCGTGTTGGTTATCTATGTTGTTTGTCTAAGAATTTATGCATTATGCTAAGATCATCATAGTCATTGTTTAAAAATTAGAAAATCATGGTAATTGTTTAGAGAAGAATTTTATTGAATATAACCCTCATAACCTAGAAATATTAGCCTCGTTTTCTTGTTATAAGTTGTTAAGTGTAAGGATGCTTAGTCAAGTTCTTCTTCTCTCAAGTTGAATTTTGATAATATAAATTAAATGTAAGAATTACTTTTTGATTATTTCATGAATACACAAAGGGTTTCATGCCATGAATAATGAAATCTATAAAATTGAAACTTTATTATGTATTTTTTCATATAACCTTATTGTTTGAAATTTATTTTCGATGTGAGGCACTACAATTGTACTTGAAATTGCTCACAAGTTTAGTTGATAGCATGACATGGAATAAATGTCTACTTAATGATTGAAATCATGGATAAAAACTTAGGAAAATGTAATGTGATATAGGTTATACCAAAGATTAAGTAATAAACAATTTAAAGGTGCATGGAAATAAATAAAAAAACACTGGATAATGTTGCAGCCAACCATTCCATGCTCTAAAGACTACTTGTGAAGCATGGAACCATGGGTTGGCTAAGTTATAAGAGGTATTGGTTCAACCCTCAAGAGAAACTAAGTGGATTCTAAGATATGTGTGATTCTTGGTTGCTAGTTAGAAAGCCTTGGAGGGCCCAATTTAAGCCCTTCAAAGAAGATTAGGTTAATTAAGGATACGATTAACAACCAAAGAGTTTGCTTATGGCTAACATTACTAAGGTTATGGTTGGACATTATGGTAAAGGCCTTGCGGATCATTCATAATCTTTAGCATAGTCAAATTGTATCTTTAAGGTGTTTTGATATGAATATGTAAGGTAAGTGTAGCCTTGGAAAGATGTTCAAAGGCATATAAAAAATATATAAGAAAAGGAAGCTATAATAAAAGGTCATTATAACAAGCTCAAGAAATACTATTTGTGAACCTTTATGCACAATGCAAATTATGCTTTGGTTAGCTAGACTCCCAACCAAGACCTTATTAGAAAGTGGCAGAACATGGAATAAGACATAGGGTTGTGGTAGGTTTGGCAAAGTAAATAACATGATAAAGATGTTTACTAGACCATAGGTTGAAAATATTATTTGGATAGGACAACAAGTAGTTCTATTTAAGGTCTTATGTCACATGATGACACTCTCAATGGTGATTCAAGGAATGTGTGGGGGATTAGAAGTGGCCTTATGATCGTTATCATGACTACAAATAATCTTGGGATATTAAGTGCCATTAGTAATACTTGTGTAAATCGAGACATAATTATACTAGCAATAAGTTAAATATATAGCCCAAGGGTAAAAGCCAAGCCATTGTGAACTCCATGGTTAGCTTAGATAGGAAGGATCCAAAACTAAAAGTGGGAAAGATTAAAAATAAGAAAAATGGGTTAAGAAACTCTTTGGGTGTTAGTTAAATGTGAATGGTTAAAGCTATAGTTGGAGTGTCACATTTAATGGTAAGGAATTCTAGAATTTGTAGGAAGCCATTATATAACAAGTCTTAGAAGGGAACAATTACATAATTAGTCTTATAGGAAATCCTAAGGTGTGCTTTGTTATATTGGTGACTACTTGTGGTTCTTAAAGACTCTTAGAATCAATCATGGATGCCCATGTGATTATCATTATCATGTTGAATGTTGGATTACATTATTTGAAAGATGTGGAAGAGACTAAATAATTCTTATGTATAGGAAATAGTATTACATAAAAGTAATTGATTAAGTAAAATATTTAAAATAATAAAAACTAAGAAGCCAATATCTCTTTTAATTTTCTATAATGTAAAATATTTAACATTTGAAATGTTTAGAATAAAATATTGTCAATATCGAAATTCATATATTACATGAGGAAATGCCAATTAATAAAGCCTTCTACATGTCTAACAAAACATCACAAAATAAGTGGTATTCTTTATTTTTTTTTACATGCCCAAACAATTTTTTTACTTGCTATTTATTTTTTGTGTATTAATTAATTGTATGATATTTTTTTATCAAAATTATTTAGTAATTATATTATTAAAAAAAATTAAACATTTTTGGCATTCCAATATGCTATTGGATATTTTTATTTTTAATGTTTAAATTTTTTAATTTTTATTACAATGTGAAGTTTTGCTAAATTAATATATTTAGAAATTATTTTTTAATCTTTTATGTAAATATACAAAATAGTTTATAAGTTCACTATATTGATGTTATTGTTTTTTTCTTATTATTTTAAACTATTTATATGCACATAATGAAATTGTTCTTAACTTAATTGTTCAAAAATGTCTAAATATTTCAGATATATTTCTTGATAACTTTGTCTATTTTTATTCTTTGTGCTACTTTACTTGTAGTTGCATATTTTTTTAATATATTAATATTTGAAATATTTATTATAACCTTTTTTAAAATTTTTATTTACTTTTTTAGAATGTGAAAAATGTAAGTCAACATTGTAACAAATTTCTAAATTGACCACAATTTTGAAAGAAAATTCAACAATCAATAAATATCATTTACGTAGTGTAAGAAATATATCTTTGAAATAAACAAACTATTATATGCTATAAAACAAAAAAAGTATTTGCTTTATTTAATATTAAGTATTTAATTTTTATAAAATATTTATAAATCATGATAAAAAAAGTTGTGCTATTCCAAACTTTGGAAACATGCAAACATAATGAAAAAAGTGAAGTAAAAATATGTGAAATAACACAAATTTAAAGCATTAAAAAATATTGAAAATATTGCATTGATAAGTAATGATAAGAACAAATGTTTTATAAAATAATAATAATTAAAAAATTTAGAAAGTAAAAAAATGAAAAAAAATAAATATTATATAATAAAAATAATGTTTAGTCAATTTTGATAAATTGAAATTAAAAAAATATATAATATAGAATATAAATAAAATTTTAAGTATGAAAAATAACTTTACAAAATATTAATAAATATCTCTAAAATCAAAACAAGTCAAATGTGTTTTTATAAATAAGAAAGTAAGATAATTTTATTATGCAAAGGATAAAAAACATACAACAATACAAGGAAGCACTATCCAAGTCAACATACATGATGGATCAAATCTAAACTATAGCTAATAATACAAACCATGTTCTAGTCTACAAAACTAAATTTTTTGTGTAGGTACACTAATTGGAAATCATCATTACAATTTAGCCAGAGAGAAAAAAATATGCTCACAAGTACATAAGTTGTCCTTACATCCACCTTGAGTGTTTTTAATTCTTTAAAAGATGTGTTGCACTAATATAATGCATGCCCACACAATATACTCGTTATGCACTTGAAAACATTACATCTTTAGAACATTGTCCAATAAATATGTTTTGCACACAGCTTTTAATATCTCGACTGTTCCATTATCTTATTTATTTTTTGTATTCTTATAAATTTTAATATTTTTGTATTTCTAATGCAATATTTTTTTTATTATTACGAAGTTGTTATTATGCTTGTAAATATTTGAAACACTTTAAGTAGTTTACATTAATAATGATGTCTTTTGTTTAGGTTTCCATATTTTTTTGTTATAGTCACCATTCTATACTTTTGTTGTTAATTATGAAAAAAAATCAACAATACTTTTTTTCAAGAATTGACTTTTTTTACTTACAATATCTCATTCATGATATTTTCAATTATATTTAAATTCTTTAATGACACATACCTTTGAATAATTATTTTCTTTTTATATAGAATAGAAGTTTTTTTGAATAAAACAAAAATAATTTTTCTTGTTGAACACTTGATTATGCAACACTTCTTTGACGATAACGAAATTACCATATTTTAATTAATAAAGATTTTTGGAGCTTTTTTTAAATCATGCATCACAAATCAACCATGAATTAAGAAATTAGAATGCACAATCAAGTTTTCCATGGACTAAGTCACTTGTGCAAAATTATTAGTGAGCATTAGTGATTGTGCTTAAGTGTGGTTCAACATGTAAATATAAGTGTCATTTTTGAACACTTGGCAAAATCTAGACCATGATGACTTGCTATTTTCATAGAAATGAACCTTATCTTTGTTTTTTTGGTCTATAAATATGGTTTCCTTGCCTTTACAAATTTGTTATTAAAAAAATCCTACGTTATATTCTTTGATATCTTCTTATGTGGCAAACCTATCTATGAGTATAAGATCTAATAGGTGTGATGACATGATAAATCAAAGTAAAAAATAAGTTCAAAATCAAAGAAAAAAATACAAAGTAAGATTCTATGATAGCAAAATCGCAATCAATAACAAAACTCATTGAGATGATTGGACAAATCCTCTAAAACCAACAATATAAACCAAATCTAAGAAGAAAAACAGACAATAGAAGAAGAAGAGATACACCAATGTTTTAAAAGACAAAAAACCTAGAAGAGATAGGAACTACAAAAGACATGATAATCCTTTTGATAAATTTGAATATAATATCCACAAGAGATAGCATGATAGTATAAGAAAAAAATGAACCATCTGATGAGTTAGAAAAAATGATGATTTAGATATATTCAGTGAAGAGGATAGACATAAGAGACATTACGATCAAAGCATATCCCTAATGTGGAATTGTATACTCTAACTTTTGATGATAGTTTTGATTCTAAGGATTATATTAACTGATAGACTTGTATGAATGATTATTTTGACTAGCACCAAATGAGGAAGTAAAAGTATAATTTTATTACGACTATCTCAGTTTATTATCCACAAGTTTCTTAAAAACTAAGAGCAATAATATACTAACAATGATGAAGAGTTTTCCTAAACTTGAAGAAAGTTTAAGGTTAGGTTGTACAATAGTTTTTTCTAAAATCTATAATATCAAAATTAAAGATAAACAACAAAGGTTTTTCTAATATGATAGATCCATTGAAAAGAACACTCATCAGTTTAAAGATTATAAACTTAGCTGTAATATAAATGATGCCAAGAATGTACTTTTTTCTACTTTGTGGTAGGTTTAATGGAATACGTATTAGTAGAGCTTAACTTGAGAAATACTATCAATTTAGAGAATGCCTATTGCATAGCTAGAAAATTTGAAAGAAGTAGAATTTCCATTTTATAAGATATGACAAGCCAGTTTCTTTGAAGGTGCACACCCCCATTTCTCAACCACTCACACTCGAACATTATCTATGCCATCTACCATAGTTTCTTGACCTCCCAAACCTACATCAACACCCAACTTTCTTCACCCTTCTTTAACCTAACTCGCAAAATTTGGAATCGCCTATTTTATGTGTCATGGAAAGGGACATATAACTGCAAACTATCCAAATAGACGTATGACTATTAACCTAGAAGGTGTTAATTAATATCAGAAATTTCGTGTTATATGCACTGTTACAGCCCCATAATCGTTAGACAATTAAAAGTGCAACAATAGCTTTAACATGAACATAAAAATTAAGGGACAACGATTTTGGATGATCACTGATATTAGTGGTTGTAATGATTTAACATCTCCAATTACTGTTAAACAAATAATAAATTTATTAAAACATCCAAACCCTTACTCTGTGTCATTGATAGATAAAATTTCTATCCTATTAAGAAAATATTTATATATCATTAAAATTAAGTATAATGAGAAGGTTATTTATGATGTGCAAGTAGAACATCTTTTTTTTAGAAGACCAAGGATTTTTAATAAGGACATAACTCTTGAGGATAAGAAAAATAAGTATTCCATTATTTATGAACGATAGACCATCACATTACATCATACTCCACTTTATGAGAGACCTTAATCTCTTAAGCCTATGAAATCTATAAAAACTTCTAAGCCCATGGATAGTGGAAAAAGAAAGATAAAGAATTTAAACTTGAATATATTACCCCAACTTAAGAAGACCCTTAATCAAGGAGACTTAGTTTTGTTTCTTATAGTAAAAGAGTTAATCACCACCTTACCAAAACCATCACATATTATATAAGCTCATGCTAATAAGCCAATATCTTTTATTGATTTTATTCCCTTACCAATGGATTATCAAACTTTATCTCTACTAAAATCTCTTTATTACCTAAAACTAAATCTAAAAAATTAATTGAAGTAATAAAGGATACAAGAAAAGAGTAGATGCTCAAAAAATGGTTAGCAAATTTTATGAAAGAGATTATATTATCATTAGAGCCATTTGAGAGTAGTTTCTTCTTATAGGTTATGAGAAATTGCAACTGCATGAAGCTAGATATTTTAAGAATATTCAAAAACTTAGAACTAATGCATATGTGTTGGATTTGCTAGAAGAGTATATGATTAGGTCAACCTTTAATTGTAAGGATTTAGTCTCTAACAAGGCACTATATCTAATACCTAATGACTCATTTGAGCTTAATTCTCTCATACTGAGTGAATTTTTCCTTATCACTATATTAGCCTTAGGGGTAAGAATAATGTGAGGAAAATTTTAGATCATGAGATAATTCCAACAAAAAATTATTAACTTAAAAAATTTTGAGTTTCCTAAAAGGAAAACCTCTTATTAAGAACTCCTACCTTATTTATAATGACTTACAATTATCACATCACACCTACTAGAACATTACTATGCTCATCACCCCGATACAACCGAGCTAAGCGCTCTTCCACTAGGGAGGATGATGTATAAGCAAGTAACATATGGCCACAAACACACATTCCTTGTCATCGCACCAGTTCCGCATGTCTATAGGTGCAACACCTATTTTAAAATTACTTCGAAAATACTAAAATTTTAATTTTCTTTATTAAGTTTCCTTTCTATCATTATCCATGCTATTTGTCACCAACACTAACACCTTCAACAACTACTTTCACAACCTAAGCTAACCCATGCACCTACCTAAAGACAATTGAAAAAAACATCGTTTGACCTATGCTCCATATGCATTCATCGAGTACCCATGACATCCAACAAAGACCAACACTAACCAACGAGTCCCATTAACCGATTATGTTCTCCCTAACCCATACCTAACAAAAAATTAGATCGACTTATCTATCGTGATGCTCGCCTTACCATTGTGCCACCAACCGTTTCATTACTCTTAGTTACCATCGCTCAAAATGCATAGTGAACTTTTGAATTTCTTAATTCATTTAATTTTTTTAATATTTTATTTTTTTTATTTTTTAAAAAAACATTTACTGATGAACATTTGAGATCTCTATAAATTGATATACTCACAAAATTGTAAGGTTATAAAATTATGAAATTAAATTATTTTATTTATATTCTTCCATTTAATGATTAAATTGTGTGCACCCAAGTTAATTGAAGGGATTCAAACTTCACATATGAGAGACAATGATCGAAGGTGGGAGACTTTCTAACAAGAGAGTCGGCCACCAAATTACTTGTGAGAGACATGGATCAAAATTAATAGACCTTCTACGAGGAGAGTCAATAACTAAACAAATTCTTACTTTCACTAATACCCCAAGCATTCCTATTATCTCAAATAACCACTATGCCACTCTTTTACCACTTTGGTACTCCAAATGCTAATGCCTACAAAATTAAAAGACATCATTGCAAACAAGATGTGCCCTTTTAGAAACTTTTATTTTTTAGATAGTAATCTATAGTTATGGTTTTTTTATTAAAGTACTTCACATAGTATTTGAATTAAAATCTTTATTTTATATTTATGAAATTGATTATGTCAAAAATTACTTTACAAGACTTAATACTTAATCCTTACGATGTTGCTACCAACTCAATTTAATAATCTACACAACTTTGAAATGCCAATCTTTGAATAAGTCTAAAATAGCACACATGCTACTTAACTTAAATTAATAGATAATATCTTTTTGTATTTTCTAATAATCTATTCACTGTCTTCAATATTATTGGTTACAATTTAGATCTTAGTTGAAGTTTAAATCTGTCTGACATCAACAATATAAAATACGTATAACACCACCTTTTAAATTATAGGTTATATTTTTCTTTTTGAATTCCTTTGCTAAATAATTTTTATATAAGAAAATCTTCTATTTTTTATTGAAAAAAATGAAAATGGTTTTTATTAGTTCTCATATTACTTTATCGATACATTCTAAATATGTAGTCATCTTAATCTTTTCCTGAAGATAAGACTTGTGAAAAAAGTGTGGTGGTCTATTAGAAGATGCACCTTCACCAAGACTTAGTAAAGTATTAATATTAGTTATGGATCAACTAAAAAATTTCTTCTTCTTACAAAGAAATTTTTTCTTACACAAATTAGAGTGTGATTTAGAAGAGTTCAGAAGATGTAGGCAAATTATTAACAATAAAAGTTTTGGATCCTTAAAGAACATTTAAAGAAAATGGTTTGAAGTAATTTTGTTCATAAAAGTAAGCTCATATTTAAAAGTGATTTTAAGAAAATGTTAATTTTATTTTGGAACATATTAAGCTTCTTTTAATAATGAAGTTTTATGAACCTTTGGAAAAAGAAAAATTAACAAAAATATAAAATGTACACAGACACTTTTTGGGTAGCTCGACCAAAAATCAATTCTATATCTTCCCTTGGCAAAAACTAAGCAAAACCACAACTAATATAAATCATTTTCCCTAGAAGATGAATAGATTAAATCTTCATAACTAATTAATAAGAATATGTTAATACGATGGTTAAATGAAAACAAATAGCAATATAATAAAATAACTTTGTGACACAAATATAAAATTAATATAAAAAAAATCTATTGCTTGATGAAGGCCTAATGAGGCATAAGTATTTTTTTAAAATCAATTAAAAATAAAGACAATTTAGTACTTAGTTTATTTGAGAAGAAAGTAGAGATTTTGAAGAATGCAGCATAAGAAAGTGACAATGAACACCTACTACAAATGGCACGTATGTCGTTATTTGAAATGTTTTTTTTTATATTTTGTAGAACTTTTATCAGTCAAATGGGTTAAATAATTCACTTATTTATAGCATTTGTTAATGACTAAAAACACTTCCTAATTTATCCAATTATTTGTTACTAATTTAAGTAAAAAGGCCAATATATAATACTAATTAATAAATTATAAAAATCCCAATGGCTTGAAGCAATTGCTAAAAGAGCAGTTGCATGGGAGCTAGTTGATTGAAAGGCTCCTTGAACATTAGATCTTGAAAACTTCTTTATTTGATGAATATGACTAGAGAAATACTATTTGGAAATTAGGATTCGATTTCAACCATTTGATTTGAATTGATATTTTACATCAAAATTTACTTTGTAGGTGTGAATAAAACGTCGACTTGGAAATGACAAAATTGCATGTTTGAATGGTGGATTAAAATGAGCGTTTTAAAATGACAAATGACATTAGGATAATTTCACCATGTAATTGTGCAATTGGATTGAAGAAATCTATTTGCCAACATTGATTACATTCGTGAAAAATTGGCATAAATTGTACATCCACATTAAATGAATGAAGGATTATTATTTCTTTATGTGAGCTATCCTATATTATGAATTTTGTATATTTTTCGAGGATGCCTACCCTCTGCTTTGCTCACAAAATGAGTTATGTTCAGATTCTTGAGTTATGAATCAACCCAAAATTGTTTAACAATTTTGGGTGATTTTTTTTGGCACAATAAGTGTAGTTAAATAAATTTTGGTACTGTGCATTAATCTGAGAGTTTTTGTTCTTATTAAAAATAAGATTTTCTTATTTGTTATTTTAATTAAATTATTATTTTTTCGAATTAATTATTGAAAAATGATTTCCAAAAATATGATTAAGAATAAAACAATTATTTGAACAATCAAGATAAGATCTAGACTTTTAGAATCCTAATAATTTCCTAAAATAATTAATTTAAGTGAAATTTAATTTTTGAACCTTGTATGATTTTTTTAATCAAGTTTAAAATTATAAGTCAAATAAAACTAAAAATATCTAAAATTAAGTTTAAATAAATTTTTTTCTATTTATTACTCTATTTGAGATGATTTTCATGAGATTTTATCTCATTTTTTTCGTTAAGTTCTCTTTATGACATAAGCATCATTTATTTAAAATCTAAAAATTCACTCAAACTATTTTATTTAAAATTCTTAGATTTTGTTATCCAAAAGTGCTTTTATTTATGTTCTTAAGCCATACGATGACACTTAAATGGTGATCTATGAAATTCCTGGCAGCTTTAGAGGGGCTATAGGATGGGTAAGATGACTAACGTTACTTTAGAGCCATAACGTTCACTAGTGGTACTAGTGTGACCCAGACTTTGCTGTTAAGTTAATCAACTAATTATTTTATTATTCTATTGGTAAAATTCAAGACCATGTAGACATTATGTTAGCATTGATAGGCATGGTCTTAGACATAATCAGTATGAAAAAATGGCTTAAACTTTTTTAAGTTATTCATTTATGATTTTGTGAAAATTGTAAGGCATATAGACATAATAGGCCTTTTATTATCAATACTCACTTAAGAGATAGACACTTTAGTTACCCTACTTCTTTTTCCAACAATAGTTATGCATCAATGCTTAAGGCTATAATAGGAGTGTTAAATAATAGGGTAAAAATCTCTAGAATTGCTAAGAAGCCATTATATAAATAGTTGAAAGAGAGAATATTTGGACATTTTGCCCACTAAGGAATTACATAATGTGAAATGCCTTTTAAGGGAGACTTATGGCTGTTAAGGAGCCCTAGAACTTTAAAGGGATGGCTCATGTGATCAACATTTTCTCATAGAGTATTAGATTACATGATGTGAAAGCAGTGTAGGTCTTGTCATGTTTCTTTTGCATAAGAAAGTGTGTTACATCAATTAGTCATAATAAGCATCAAATTAATCACAGTATAAGGAAATGGATACTAACTTATTGGTAGATGATGATCTCATCATAGTTGTTAAAATATAATGTTATTAGTTTAAAAGATTTACTCTATTATTTCAATTATTTTTTGACTACCACAAGTCAATTTAATAGCATAGTTCAAAGAATCCCTATTGAATCTCCCAGCTCACCCCTTTATATTTTTGTGAGATTAAGGAGTCAGTACTATTGGGAAGCAAAATTAGAGATTGTTAGATTTAGTACATTTGTTAGATGATTCAACTTCTTTATTTCACCTTTAATAGTTGTAGATTTGATACTTATTTATCATTAATTATATTTTATTGGATGAGGGTTGTATCAAATAATGTTATTAGGCTTAACAAATATTATTATTTTTTATTTGACTTTGATAATGATAAATGGTGTTGCCTTGGACTAGACTAGGTTTCAATGGTTTATTAATTTTTTGGATACAATTTTTATGCTTTAGTCTTATGATTGAGAAAAATTGTTGGATTCTTAGCATGATAGTGTTTTGTATGTTGTCATATTACAAACATTTTAGGTATGTTTTGATAACATGATTCATTTAATTTGGGTTATAGTCATTATTAAAGAAAAAGCTTGGAGTGGCTATAAGAACATTTGACAACAAACTAAGGCACAAAAATGATGATTATATATATATATATATATATATATATATATATAGTGGTAACACATGACTTTCATATGATAAATCTACATTGAAATACAATGTAATAACTAAGAAAAGTAACATTTCAATATATGCTCTTTTTCAATTTTGGTGAAAGTAGGATGACATCTGAAATGAGATTTTAGTATTATTTTCTTGTTGGTATGCTCCTCTCCCTTACCAGGTATATTTCATGCACGCATTGGAGTCATTGCCCTTCTTTTATGGTGAATCAAGGGAGTTTTCCAACCTCTTTAATAAACATAACACCAATGTCTTTTTTAAAGTGTGTACCGAAGGTCATGTTCAATGATGATATCTCCAAAATGGCTACACCCTTCAAACTCACTATAATTGGCAACATTCTCACTTTCAAGGCCCAACATTGAGTTCCTAAGAGTTGAAATCTAAACAAATTGGCTACTTTGGATCTATTGTGATAAATAATACATATGATCTTAAGATTTTCACTAGACTTAGACGACATTTATTGTTCATGTACAAATTTCATAAAATTGCAGACTTTCAAGTAAGAATCCTCAAATGGCTCCTCGATTTTTGACTCAAAATTTAACCTTTGTGAGATTTGGTGTAAACCTCATTGAAGTGACTTCAAATCCACTTTGTCAAAAAGTTAACTTAACGAGGCCTTATGGGGCTTGGGTCGACATAGAGCTTGATCTTTCTAAAGATATTTCTTCACATATTAGAATCCTTGGAAAGATCAACAAGAATAATAGTTTCTAGAAAAATATTAAGCACTAAAAATCTTCCAATCTATTATCTAAATTATTGCAAAAAAACATAATTAGTTGACTATTGCAATAAGGAAAAAAGTTCTAGATATATGCAAGAAATGGTGAAGAAGAGATAATTCCAACTCACCAAGTAATAAGCAATATGAAACCCCAAACTTTGATAGTCTTTAGTGTGGACTCCCAAAGTTTGGATAATGAAAATACATCAATGAAGGAAAGTATGGGAATAGAAGTTGATAAGGGTATCATAAGTAACTTAACATGTCACAAATTCTACTCCCCCAATAAGACAAAGAATAACCTCCTTAACTGTATCACAAAAGATCAATACTTAGTAAAAGAACCATAATGTATTATGAATCATTTCATCAATAACTATGTTAAGAAATTCAATGAGCGACTAATCTTTTTATGAGGTTTTCTCACATTATGCTCTCACCAATAGACCTATTTGTTCTAGCCAAAATAGTTGAATTTGAAGTACAAAAAATGGTGAGAAATTAAGTATTAAAGAGAAGAAGATTAAAGCTTTTGCCACAAGAAAATTGAACAGTAAAAGAAGTTCTTCTTTCATCATTCTTGCTACTTTATATTTGAATATTTTTTTTTACAAAAGGAATGATATTTTAATTTTCAAAATACACATTTGTCCTTTGATCAATAGTTTACAATTGACAAACTTTTGCATCAGTGGATCCATACCTTCATATCAAAGCCCAGGGTACACTTGAATTTGATGCACATTTAGCACTACATGAGCAAAGGCGATGCATAGTAGGTGGCACTTATCCTGCACAATACCCACATAGCTACCCACCTACAGTACGCTCATGTATATGTGGGGGTTGTGTGATCTCCTATTCATATGTGGTGCACGTAAACCAAGCTAGCACTACACATGGAGTGAAGCACATGTGGTGCTTCAAGTCAAGCATACATAAGGCAACTGTTCATTCCAACATGACTAGCAATACTTGTTTTTTTTACACATAATTGCTCTAGTTTTGGCTTATTTTTGAGTTCCATTGAATCAACTTGACAAGATCATCTACTCCTCCTTTTTTTGTTATTATATGAAACAAAAATGAGGGATTAATGATTAACCTTTCTCGAAACTATACATTTTGTAGTAGTAAGAATTTTTCCCTTCCTCACAATTTGGTATTACGTCTAGACCTTGCTCCTTATCATAACGATCCCTTTCTAGATGATCTTATCTTCATTTAAGATCTTATCATCATTCATTAGAAAGTCATCCATTGGTGGTAAGTGTTTTTGATGTTTTTTATCAAGCAAAAATGGCTCACAAGCCTTCAAGTTAACCATATCATTGTTAAGAACATTTCCATATATCCTTGTCACTCAACTAGATAAGTATTATCATTAATTCTTTATATTGTCTTAAAAACACTATATCGTGTTAGTTTTATCTTCTTTCCATGTACTTTAAGTCTTTCCTTCCAATGTGCAGCCAAATAAGGTAATCTTTTATAAACATCTTCTCAGCTTTATGTTGGTCATGTCTTTGCTTATAGTTCTATGATTTGTGTAGTTGTCCTTTGGCATTGAAATATATTTCTTGTATTGTATCTAGAAAGTTTTCAGCTTTTTGTTGAATATCACTTCTAAATTCTCCTATTGCTTGTATCTTGAAATTCAAGTGTAGCAAGCTTTGGGGTGGGATTAACAAACAATCTTTGAAAGAGTGCTTATTTATCAATCCATACGCAATATGATTACATGCAGGCGATAAATGTATAATACTATCATTCCATGTTTTTGGTTGATCTACATTATAAACTCCAAATATGCTTCACTAAAATTGGTATCCATCTTTTCCTACATTGCTTACTACATTATATTACACTAATTCCATGCAATTTCCCTTCTTCATAATAGCGGTATTGATCATTTCTTACATTGCTACTCAAATTTATGCAATAATGGAAAATCATTATTTCGCATGATTAAGGATGGGCAATTTCCCTTCGTATTCTTCCTCTACTCCCTCTGCTTCTTTTTCTTCTTCTTCCACTTCTTATTCAACTTTTTCTACTTCTTTTCGTTCTTCCTCCTCCTCCTCCTCCTCTTCTTCTTATACTTTCTCTTCTTCTTCTTTTTCTTCTTCTTCTTTCTCTTCTACTTCTTCATCTTGTCCTTCTTCTTCTTCTTCATCTTCTCTTCCTTCTTCTTCTCCTTCTCCTTTTTTTCTACTTTCTCTTCTTTATCTTCTTATTCATCATGATCTTCTTCTTCTTATTATTTTTCTTATTTTACTTCTCCTTCTTCTCTCTTTCATTCAATGATTCTTTCTTTCTTTCTTCCTTCGTATCTTCTTCTTCTTCTTCTTCTTTCCCACTTCTTCATCTTCTATTCTTCTTCTTCTTGCTCTTCTTCTTCTTCTATTCTTCTTCTTTTTACTCTTCTTCTTCTTCTTCTTCTTCTTTTAGTTCTTCCTCTTCTTTTTTCTCTTCTTCTTCTTTCTTTCTTTCTTTATTTATTTATTTTTCCTTTCATTCATTCTTTTTTTTTCTACTTTGTCTACTCTTTCTTCTTCTTCTTTCTTTCTTCCTTTCATTTTCTCATTCTTCTTCTTCTTCTTCTCTTTCTTCCTCTTCATCATCTTCTTCTTCTTCTTTCTATCTTTCTCCCTTTCATTCTCTCTTTCTTCTTCTTCTTCTTCTTCTTACTTTTTTTATTTCTTTTTTCTTTATTCACCTTCTTCTTTTTCTTCTTCTTCTTCTATTACTTCTACTTCACTTTCTTCTTCTTCTTCAATTTCTTCTTCTTCTTCTTCTTCTTCTTCTTCTTCTTTCTCCTTCTTCTTCTTCTCCATCTTCTTCTTCTTCTTCCTTTCTTTCTTTCAATCATTTATCCTTTCTATCTTTTTTACTTCTTCTTCTCTTTCTTATTCTTTCTCATCATCTTTTGTTCTTCATCTTCTTTTACTCCTTCTAATACAAGTACTACTTCTCCATATATTTCTTTCTTCCTTTCTTTCTTTCACTTTCGTCTATTTCTTCTTCTTCTTTTTCTTCTTCATCATCTTTTTCTTCTTTCCTTCTTCCTTTCTTTCCTCTTCTTCTTCTTCTCCTTCTTCTTCTTCTTCATTTTCTTCTTCTTTCTTTGTTTCTTCTTCATCTTATTCTTCTAATTCCTCTACGACATTTTTATTTCTTTCTTTCTTTTGTTCTTTCCCTTCTTCTTTATCATCTTCATCGTCGTCATCTTCTTCTTCATCATCTTACTTTTCTTCTTCTTTCTTTCTTTCTTTGATTCATTATTTCTTTCTTCGTTTTTTTTTCTTCTACTTATTCTCCTTCTGCTTCTTCCTCTACTTCTTCATTCATTCTTTCCATCTTTCTAATACTTCTTCTTCTTCTTCATGTTCTACTACTACTACTTCTTCTTCTTCAACTACTTCTTTCTTTCTTTCTTTCTTTCTTTCATTCTATCTATCTTTATCTTCTTCTTCTTCTTCTTCTTCTTCTTCTTCTATTCTTCTTATTCTTTTCTTTTTTTCTTCTTCTTCTTCATTCTTACTTTCTTTCTCTACTTTCTTTCTTCTTCTTCGTCTCCTACTCCTTTGTCTTCTTTATATTCTTCTTCTACTTCTTCTTCTTCTCCTCCTCCTCCTTCTTCTTATTTTCTTTCCTTCCATTTTTCTTTCTTCTTCCTCTTCTTCAAGTTGTAACTTGAACAAGGTTTTTAACTATACAAAGATATTGTTTCCTATGCAATTGATTAATGCACTATGATGGTTTAGTTTATTTTGCAAAACTTGTATGCCCATGTATGCATCTTTTACTATTTCTTTCTCTCTTTTTCCTATTTTTTGTGTTTAATTATTGTTTTTTCGTCTTTCTAAACAATTGACTAGTATGTTTTCATTGCATGATGCATTGTAAGGTTCTGTATGCTTGAAATATTTTGGATGAAAAATGTTTAGATGAGTGAGATTGAAACATGTGGTCAAATAACCTTTGATGCATCTATGAGATAAAAGTAAAATTGTTGTATATAGATAGAATTTATATTTTTTATTTTAATAGATATGCATAAAACAACTCTATAATAATATTTCAAGATTAATTTATTTTTTATTTCAAGGTTGTTTGATTGATTTCAAGATAGAATTATTATTTGATTTTCTATGTTTTGTATAAAACAAACGTATAAATGAGTTGAAAATGTTTTTCAAGTTTTGATTGAAAGCACATGAAAAATTATTTTTTCTGATAATATTAAATTATGCCTTTCTTGATTATTTTTTATCTTAAAAAGCAAAAATTATATCTGAATGAAGCAAACAATATGACATTAATTTGACCATCAATGGTACACATAGTTTTTAGAAGAAAGTGACAATTACTTGTTCACTTGTAATCCCTTATTTGTATGATAGTACTCTATCCATCATGGAAATTCTATCTACGATTACAAAATGGTAGTTATGTTCTTATGAAGTCAGTGATAGACCATTGGTAAAATCTATTAAGATTTTATTCCAATGACTTGTCAGCATTGTTAGTATTATATGTAGTTCTTATTTAGGACTAGATTGTTTTGATGCAACAAAAAACATTCACCGATCAATAAATTTCTTAACATCTAAATTCAAGTCGGGTCAATAAGCATACCTTTGAAAATTAAGAGTGGTCTTTGAAACTCCAATGCGTCTCAAGGCCTTGCCAATGTGAGCTACACTTATGCAACATTTGTTATCACCATCTTGATGCACACAACTTTATTTTTGATAAAATACTTTGAGTATTTACCTAATTTTTTCTCTTGATAAATTTTGCAAAACTTGGGGTCATCTTTATATTTTATAATTAACTCCTTAACTTCTACAAGTTATATTTTCATAGTAGTTGTTGAACATTGTAAGATTGAAGGAGGTCAAGAAAGAATCTTTACAAGTTTCTTCAAGGTGGCTTTCTTATATTTAATAATCAGGATTAATTATTGCAGGTGTGATGACCACTTCAAGTGTCGTAAAATTTTTAGTTTTGATTGAGTCTACAAATATTAGAGTGGCTAATGATCTAAGTGCTATGAGTTATTTTCTAAGGGTGTATGGCATTTATTGTTTTATAGATTGATGAAAACAAATTAGCTCTTTATCATTAATTAAATTTTTTAATTCTCCTAGAAGTAATTAACAGTAGTATGCAAGTGCTTGCCTTATTCCATTAAAACTTCATTTATAACTTACCCTGATGCATCTACTTGTATCTCAAATGCATATTTAGATTGGTAGAGCTAGAACTGGTGCTTCACAAATTACCTCTTTTAATTATCAAAAAGTCTACTGATGTATTTTTATCCACTAAAATTTTAAATGTCAACAAGTTAGTGCATGAAATGGTGGTAGTCTTTCAAAGAATCCTTTGATGAATTTTCTTAGGGATTGACAAGCTCTATGAAAACCTCTAACTTTGGTAGTACCATGAGGTTTAGAACATTTCTCAATTGCATTAATCTTCTCCTTATCAATGTTTATTCCACCCTTTCTAACTTAATATCGCTAATATAAATGGTTTCCCTTGCATACTCCCACATCTTCTTATTTAATTATAAATGATGAGATTGTAATATATCAAACACCTTCCATAAAATCTTTATATGTCCTTCATGTGTACTACTATAAATGTGAATTTTATCAAGGTATACTAGCATAAAATCTTCTAAGGGAAAAGAAGGCCATTCATTAGTGACATGACATTGCACAACCTACGCACCATTACTAGCCACTCATGCAATCTTTGTAAAGTTTTAAAAGTTTTTTTTTCAAAATTTCTCCTTCTATAATATGTACTTGAGGATACCTTGCTTAGACATCTAATTTTGTGAATTCTCATGCATGGTTTAGTGGTCTAATAGATCATTAATTCTTCATAGTGGATACCTCTTCGTACAAGTCATTTTGTTAAGAGCTCGACCATCCACACACATGTGCCAACTTCTATACTTTTTGCACTAATTCAAATCGGGAGCCAAATGGTGAATTAGTAGGTATGAGTACACCATTCCTCAATAACTTTATGACTTGCATGTTAATCACTTAATTTTTTACTACTAAGTTGTGATACATAATCTATGTTTATAAGTGTTGATTTGTTAAAAATTAATCTGATACTTAACAACATAATCTGGCAATTGCACTTTGGTTTAGTAAATAGTGTAAAAGATTCTACTAGTATCTTCTTAAGTTGTTTAGGTAGATTACTATATTTTTGGGAACCAATATTCAACTTCTCAGGTCTAATTAACTATAACACATATTTAGATTTTTATTTTCTAATCTCTTTGCTTGGCTAGTTGTAATAATAACTACTATTAACTTTCCTTTGTTAGATATTATATTAAATTTCTATCCAGTCTTTGTGAATCGATGCTATTGGGCTTAACAATAGTATATATCATCTTTACTTCACAAGTATCACTAGCCAAATATGATAAAGCATATATCGAATGAAATTGTCCCATGGACAACTTCATGAATATATTATTTAGTGATTTTAAATTTTACCTTATGTTATCTATAAACTCTTGCTTTAGAGGCTTTTTGACTCAAACTATGAGAATAGGGTTGGGATAAGTATAACTTTCTAAGCTGAGCTTCTCGAGAGTGCTTTTAAAGATCAAAATTTTGTAACTTCTAGTGTGTGTATTAGGATTGACCAACTCATCTGCATGAATATAGGTTGAAAAGTGTTCCACTCTTTCTATTATAATTTCATTAATTATAAGTTCTATTGGCCCTAACAAAAAATGATAGTATTATCCTTTTATTGTCAAGTGTTAAGAAACATCTCAATTTTAGTTGCAACAAAGGTATTTTTTCCTTATTTTTCTTAAACGTGTCTAAGAAAAGATTAGTGTAAAAGATACAACATTTTTCTTATATGGCACCTTGCTTTTTGTAGTGGGTACAATTTTTGTGGCCCTCACTTGTAAATGGTGTTGTTATTATTGTGGCTATCATCCAGTTTATTGGATATTTATCTCTTCTCCATTATGAGTTCATTATATTAATGTTAATTCTCTTGAAGTGTGAAATCTTGTCATTGGTTCCATATTTTTACTCTTCTTCTCAATGGCCATTATATCAATGGCCATTGTAAATCTAATTGTTTATACCAAAGATTACATAGGGATAAAGGTTAGTTATGTAGCAATAGGATAATAAAAACCTTATAAGTACATAGAGAAAGTTTACATCTTTGAAATAGATATCCTTAATACTATAACTTCTCTTTGAATTTTAATGGTGTAATGTTAGATTGTTTGCACTTGTCAAATTAAAGATAGAGCTACTTCCATTACCTTTCATACATAAATTATGGGATAAAAGTTTTCTCAAATTAATTTCTTAATTAGAATCCATATTAGCCCTATATCTAAATGAAGAACAATGTCTCCACATGGTTTTAAAGCATAATACATAAATGAGGTGTCACCCATTTGTGTATGCCAAGAACTATTTCATTAATAGAAGAGATCTTTGGTGTGATTTAACACTGATGATGGAGGCTAATTGTCTTCCTTGGATGGTAGGGAGAATTTATTTCATTACTAACATTCAAGAATTTAAATATCACTCTTTTGGATAGAACCCTAATGAATCATGATTAGCTCAAAACAATTCCAATATAGTGGTTTAACATATGAACAAGATCATATTGGACCACTCCCTTTTTTATCCTTCCTCCAAAAAAT
Source organism: Vanilla planifolia (assembly GCA_023846275.1). NCBI lineage: Eukaryota > Viridiplantae > Streptophyta > Magnoliopsida > Asparagales > Orchidaceae > Vanilla > Vanilla planifolia. The sequence continues at coordinate 1,667,752 of JAIUJO010000084.1, read as the reverse complement.
AGATCTATTCAAAGACATTTAAAATGCCAAAGCACATTGATTGAAAGCAAAGAATTCTATCTAGTGTTTGGTCAAAACTAGAGTCTTCTAATTGTTGATTTAGGAATGAGGGCCCTGGCTTACAAAATGAGAGACATAAAACTAACCATGAAGAAAGCTAAATTTGGTAACATAATCTAGTTGATTGAAGAAGTAGAAGAGCCACTGTTGGAGAAAGAAAAAGACCTTAACAAGCTATAAAAGAATTATAAAGTTTTGAATTGACCAAATTTAGGATTAGTTTTTCATGGGTACTAAAATAATGGAGATTTATTAAACACTTGAATGAAAGTACTATGTGGCTCAATGAAGGAAATAAAAGCAAAACGTTCTTCCACATAAAGAAAAAAAGGGGCAAAGTAAGCTTAATATATAATGAATTAAAGATGCAAGTGGGAGTTGAGCCTCAGAGGAGGATTGAATTTCCAAATATGTTGCTGGTTGCTTCATCTCTCACTTCTCTATTGACCCTACCAAGCAAAATGGGAACAACTTTGCTTTATTATCCTTAGGCTCACTAAAATTTAATATGATGCTAATTTAGCTAATTTCTATGGAGGAAATATAAAAATAATATTTTTTGATGGATTTTTCTAGTGTTTTTAAATGGGATGGGTTTAATAATTTTTTTTACAAGCATTGTTTATCAAGAAGAAAATTATGAAGCTATCAAGGAGTCTCTTGTTGGGAACTTATTACCTAAAAAATTCATTAGTGCTAATACAATCTTCCTTCCAAGAACTTATTGCACTACATCTATTAAAGATTGTAGACTAGTTTGAACTTATAGTTTCTTTGAAAAAAGTTTAATTTGTTGGTTGTTAGCCTACAATCCCTCTTGTCCACACAATCATCTTAATAGAGCCGTCAACTTTTACAAAGCAAAATTCACTAAAAATATCTTCATTACACAAGAACTACTTTGACATTTTAAATTGTAAGGTCAAAGTTGATAACTCTATTATCAAAGTATACTTTTGGAAAGCATTCAAATGTATATCACACAATTTTCTTAAAAAGTACTACGCATGCTTAACTTTAATAGTTAATTTTTTAATCTAGTGATATGTATCTATAATTAAAAATGACTACTAGTCATTAATTTTAGAGACAATGGCCCTCCTAATTATCCCATAGATAAAGCGTGGTAACCATCCATCCTTATCTCTTTTCCTTTTTGTAGCAAAAGCACTAAGAAGAGATTTAAGCAATCTACATACATAAGGTGTAGTGTAGTAATATGAGACTTCGGGAGGTTATAAACTATGTTCCTATTTGGACCTAATAGTTGAATTTTATCCTCTTCTCAAGACACATCACATTCGAAAATTATTGCACAAATGTTTTTATCTATTGAGAGTAAATAAATGAAACAAAAGTAAGAGAACAACATCAAGAAGCTCTTAAGATAAAAGATACTACCATCAAATCCCTTTACTTGAAAGCACCTTGTTCAAAGGTAAGAAATAGGTTGTTCACTTGCAAAACTACGTTAACAAAACATGTACAAAGATAATTGGATAGAGGAAGAAATTACTCTTAATAATAGGTTTGATAATTAGCCATGCACCCTAACTTATTCCACTCTATACTCTAATGATGTTCTATCCTTCAAATAATATTATTGATATAGTAGAAAGTGTAGTGAATGAGTTCCATTAGAGGAATAATCATCTATCTTCAAAAATATCTTTACTAATATAGAGGATCTCATAAATTTATTACATTTTGCTAACAATTGGGGGAAGTTGAATTTTTAATTTGAAGACAAATGGACTTTCTATGCATATAAGGACTATCAAATTCTTACTTCTATGGATTTTCCCAGGTTTACAAACTTATTGAAAAATTTTTTAGTGATCCATGGCATTGAACATAACCAACATGAAATGGTTAATCAATTGCTTCTACACTGGTGGAATAGTCGTCACAAAAACACTATAGCTATTAATGTCTCTAGAGTCCTTCCATTTCTCATATTTTATAATATCTGGATGTTAAAAATTTAAAACTTAAGGATAGTGACAAAAATCCTAGTGAATTCAATGATAAATGGAGTTCAACATAATATCTATGCTATTTTCAATTGCAGCCTAGTCATGTAGAGAAACTCAATAAATCTTCAATTAGTAAAATATTCATTGCTTTCTCTACTTTTCTAAGAGCAAATGCAAAACAATTAATGTTGTTTAGTGGAATCCCACAACACTAACTTTTATCAAATTATATACTATTTTATTGACCAGAAGGAACCAACGCATTGTAGGTTGTGGTCATGTGATCGCAGACCACTTGGGTAAAGAAAGCAATGCATTCAGAATTTATGAATTATCTATAATAATTATAGAAGATAAGCCATGATAGTACTATTTGGTTTAAACTTAAGTGACAAGCTAGGCTTATAGAGCATTATTGTAGAATGAAATAGAAAATCAAACCTTGTAATGAATTGCTAAAGAATTGGAATCCCTTGGTGTATGTTAATCCTTTTCAAAAAAGTGAATTAATTTCAATGTAAAGCAATTCGATTCTAACACATATTCAAAGAAGGCTATGTAGTAGTAAACTAATTAGCTCAATTTGTTGGCAATCACGTTCATTTAGACATTCTTGATTCATGAAAAATACTAAAAAGTTTCTAATATTTAGTTAAAATTGATAAGGAGAAATGTCCATATATTTATTGGGTTATCATAAAGAAAGTCATCCAACAAATCCTTCCATAATCAAACTCATGAAATTCCTTAATATGTTCATGTGGTCATCTTGGAATTGTTCTTACAAAAATCACTTGGCAATTGGGGTTGAAAAATAAGAAGCAACATCTTGGAAAACAAACTACAAAATTTTATCATATTTTTTAACTTTTTCAAAACAATTGAATTCCCATGAACTACCTAGGGCTTTGTTGCTCATGCCAAACATGTCATATTTTGGTCGAACAGAATGAACCTATTTGACATGGCTCATTTCATTCAAGGGAAACCCGTTTCCATAGAATCTCTCAATTCTATTAAATGGTACCTATTCTTCTTATATTAAAGTTAATGATTTTTTCTTCTCCAGAATATTAAGGATAATGATTTTTTAGGCATTATGAGTGCATTGTCCTCGGGGCTTTTGTTTTATGGTGAATCATGATAAGTTCTCAATCCTTGCCGAACATGATAATGCCAATGTCTTTGAAAAAGAGGTCAAGTTTGTTGATGACTTTGCTTCCAAAAAGAATTCTATCTTCAAACTCACTCTAATAGGCTATGTTTTCACTTGAATTACCTAGCATGGTATTACTAAGACTATCAACTAAAAAAAACTGGCCACTTTGGATCAGCCATGATGGGGTAGACTTGTGCTCTTAAGATCGTCACTAGAATTGTACAACATTTAGCACTAGATGTGCAATATTAGGAAAATCACAGTATTTCAAATGAGGAACTTAAAATGTTTTCTATTATTCTGGCTCAATATTGAACATTTTTAATGCTCTAGTGTGGATCTTATTGGAGAACCTTCCAATCCATTTAGTCAACAAGTAGTACCTATACCCAATCAAGTGGATAGTCACCAACCCTTTAAAAGTAGATTTTGCATAAATGAACATAATATGGCCCTATTAGACTCTATCCTATGTATTGGTCAATCTTGTTAAAGATCTTCATTTAAATATTAGAATTTGTAGAAATATTGGGAGCAATAATGGATTTTAGAAAAAAATTAAGCATTTAAATTTTTTTTGAAAACTATTTATGTAATTTTAAACAAGGATGCTTAATGGTCTTATGTAAGAAATAAAAACATTTTACACCCTTATTTGTAAGAAATGGTAAAGATGAGAAAATTCTAATTTCCTAAGTAGCAACCAATGTGAAATGTCCAAATTTGTTAGTCATATATGTGGACACCAAAAGGTTGGAAAATGAATGAAAATCAATGAGGCAAAGTATGGGTATAGAAATTGATAAGGGCATGACAAGATCATAACATGTTTGAAACTCTCTTGCCCCCATAATTGAAAGAAATAACTCGCTCCAGCACATTATAGACCATTAAAGCTTAACAAAAGAACTTAATTACATAATGAATCATCTATTTGTTCATTTTTATGATCAAATTCAATGAGAAATTGTAAAGTGTAAAACATTTAAATCTAAGTTTAAACAAAGAAAGGATGTGTAGCTTAAAAAATCAGTGGAGATTCAATCTCTCAAAAGACTTAATAAGGATCTCCAAGAAAAAAGGAAAGGGTCTTAAGCATTTTGAGATAGTCTATAATGGCTTTATAGTGGTTACCAGACACAAGTTGATAAGAAAAGCAACTAAATGGAATGTATGAAAATTGATTTGCAAGAAAAAGACCAAAAGAAGCCCTTAGGAATCTCATAATGCAAATATCACATATTGTAACTAATAACATCTTCATTTTAAACATCAAGGGTCTAGTTAGTTCTATTGTGTCTTGATGCCTTAATAACATGATCAAAATGAACAAAATTAAGTTAATTGCAATGTGGGAGGGCTTTGCAAGTGATAGACAAGTGGACAATATTAAAGGATACAAACTCTTCACTATTTTGAGGGCAACATTATCTATTGAATCATGATTGGTTCAAAATATGTACATTATCTTGTCTGACCACTCCCCATATCGATCATTTCTCCATTAATAATTAAATATAATACTAAACAACTCAGATTACAAAGAACTTGGATTGAAGGTATGGAATTCTATCTAGTGGTTGCTTGGAATTGGAGTCTTCCAATTGCTTGGTCAGGAATGAGGGCCTTAGCTTACAAGCTAACAAGAATTAAAGACCCCTTTAAAGAATAAACTAAAACTTAATTTGGTAATATTTTTTATAATATTTAATTATCAGAATAACATGCAATAAAGAAGGAAAACAAAATCAATGAGTTATAGATGATTTATCAGGGTTGGAATTAATAGAGCTTTGGATCAACTAATCATGGTTGGTAAACAGAGGAGATGTATTAGAACCAGATGACCATTACTGTGTGACTCAAGGTTTGTGATTGAAGCATTATTTTCTTCCACACAATTGTTAATAATATGATAAGCGGTCTTAATACATAAAGAATTAAAGATTCAAGTGGGAGTTGGGTCTCAAAAAAGGATTTAATTGCTAAATATGTCAAGGATTGCTTCAACTCTAACTAGTCCCTACTAAATAGGTGCTTTGCTTTGTTATACTTAGACTTACTAAAAAGTGCAATGATGTTAATTCAGCATGCTAGCAAGGAGGAATTATAACAAATTATTTTTGGATGGATTCTTTAAGTTCTCGTGGATTGGATGGGTTTAATGGTTTCATTTACAGTCATTGTTTGAGCATACTTCAACAAGACATTTATGATGCTATCATTGTCTTTGTTGTTGGTAGCTCATCAATTAAAGAATTCACTAGTACTAATATAACTGCCCTTCCAAAGAGTTACTGTACTACAACTTTTGAAGATTTTAGAACAATTTGTTTCTATTTTTGCTTCTAAGAAATATTATGTTTTAAGTAGTTAACTTACAGTGTTTGTACTCGCTATTATCTTGATGGAGCATTCAACTTTTACTAAGGGGAATTCACTAAAAATGTCTTACTTGTACAAGAACTACTTAATGATTTAAATCAGAAGATCCAAGGTAATAACTCTATTATCAAGCTAAACTTTAAGAAAGTATTCAGTAGTATATATCTTAGGGTTTTGTTAAACACATACTATAGAAGTTTAACTTCAATAGTTAATTTATTAATCTAGTGATGAGTATTTATAATATAAGTTATTTATTAGTCATTATTAATGAGAAAAAAATGATTCCTTCCAATTGTCTCATTGGCTAAACCAAGTGAACCCTTTATTCCCATACCATTTCCACATTGTGGTTGAAGTGCTAGGAAGAGGGCTAAACTTTCTACATATGCAAGGAAAAGAGTCTCACAAGGCCCCCAAGGAGCTTGTCAACCAAACTCCCATTTGTGCGTAGTAGGTTACTATATCCTCTTTCGAAGAGGTGTCAAATAGTCCATTAAAACTATCAAGTTATTTTTCTCTAAGCTCGAGAGCAAATGAAGTTTGTAGATTAATCTACAAAAGGACTTGTTTTTTTGATTTAAAAACATCAAACAGAAGTTTGAGAATATCAACTAAGAACTCTTGGCCAACTAGAAATAAATTAGGTTCCCATAGGAAAACTATGGATTAGTGGTTAAGAAATTGAAATATTTTAAGGATGCATGTAATGCAAGATTTTGCTAGAGGGTCTACACCTCAAAGAAAGAAACATAAGTGATAATTACTTCAATAAAAACAATTATGGAGCATTCTCCTAACTTGGAATGATAAAATCATTCTCACTATTTTCATACATGGAACCAAATAGACATGGATGGAAAAAATTCATTATCAATTTAGCATGATATAAGCTTATAACTAATTCTTTTTTTCAAAGGTTAAAAAAAAAATGTAGAGTACTTACCAGCTTTCCAAAAAATACTTACTAATGTGGAGGCACCTAAAAAATTAATTACCACTTGCTAACTACTTGAGGAAATTGAAATTTTAATTTATAAACAAATACCCTTTCTGTGCATATAGGGATTTTTTAATTCATGCTTTTATGGTGTGTTCTAGTTCCACAAACTTGTGAAGCCACTTTGATCTAAAGTTTAGCAATAAACACATCCAACATGATGCTTCTACAATGGAGGAATTATGGTCACATGCATCAAGAATTTATATAGTGATTGCCTAGATCTAGGTCATACATATCATGAAGTCAGTACTTTATCCAATAAATATTTTTATGATTATTATTTGAAAGATGGTTTTTGTTTTGTGTATCCCAACTTTATATACACCACACATTTCTTAACAATTTTGTTGTCTAACAAATACATATTGGAGGTCTCACTAGACATTTTTGGTAGCCAAAATAATAAGGTGTGTGATTGATTGATTTCATTACCCAAGATTCCGAAAAAAGTTGCATCGATAGATTCTCAATTTTGAAGATGTGTCGTAACTAAATTAGGTAATTATAGTCAAGGTGTACCCACACCATTACTTATAGCACAATCACCATGGAAGCATGTAAGTTTGGACTTAGTATTAGGAGTTCAAAATCATTAGAAATAATGATTCTTTATTCATACAGAGAGTTATTAAAATGACTCGTTTTATACCTTACCATAAGACAAAAAAAACCTCCCATATTATGAAGTGATTTCTTGATGTAATTGTCAAACTACATTGCTTACCTCAAATAATTATTTTAGATCATGATGTCAGATTTACTAGGTACTTTTGAAAACTATTTTGGTGCCTAAAGCAATCAAAACTTAAGTTTTTATGGACTGATTATCCAAAAAATAGAGGGGCAAATAGCAGTACTAAATCAAAGTTTAGATTATCTTTTTTGTAGCCTAGTAATGGAACACATTTAAATTTAGAATCTTATATAGCATTTTACTTATTTCATTTAAAATGATTCAATTAATAGAACAATAGGTTTGAGTCCTTAAAATCAACATCAGAGTCCTATTTATTTTATACTCTTATGCTATGATTTAGCACTTCTTAGTTTATTGAGTCTTTAATGTACCAAATTTTTTAATTATATAAATATATTACTAAATAAATTAATTTAAATAATTAAAGATATATAAATAACTAGAAAATACTCATTGACAACTTAAAAGTTTGTTGAAAGTGATTATATAATTATTTGTGTCAGCTCTGAGAGACTCTTATTGGAACCCTTAAAATATTACATGCCTATAATACTAGACCATTTACAATTATATAAGGGCTAACTATCAACATTTATATTTTTATTTATTGAAAGATTATAAAATTAGAGCTACCATTAATATTGAATAACTTGTTTCTTATAAAAACTTATTCCTAAAACCTAGTGAATCTTTTTAACCTTCACTAACATAGCCAAAATAAAATTATCCCAATAACACATTTTGCCACATCTTATGACCCATGAGATTAAGTGAGGCTAGTCTTAAATGATCAAGCAATCTTAACATTGAATCGTGTATAACAAATATTTTTTGTAGGTTAATTTGTCCACCAAGTCTTTAATGACACTTGGATTACTAAGAAGGAGCTTCACGACCTAAATTTTGAGATGTTCAAAAAATTTTAGAGATTTTAATTTGACTCCATGGAGTTTAACTTTTTCTCACATAAGGAGAGTGATTGTACATTGTTTAATGATAATAAACCCAAAATATTTTTATTAAATTTATTTAAGTGAATTTTAAGATTTTAGATAATATATGCTTATGTTTGTGGGAGAACTTAAAGAAGAGAAATAAGGTGAAATTTCATGAAAATCCTCGTAGTTGTAGTGGCAAATCATGTTGACTCTACTCCACCAATAATAGTATTTTGGGTGTAGGTTATTAGAACTACTTTTCTTTTAGGTTAAGATCCCTTATGTCAAATGTTAATTTAAGTCTTTGGCTTTTAGAAATGTTCTTGCTTGTTGAGTGATCCTATGATTTCCAATTCTAATTAAATAGAATCTTTGAGTTGGCTCTTACTCAAATATATTATTTGAACCTAAATATTTTTTAATAATTTTTCAGCTAATAATAGGTTTATCATATCATCCTACCTTAGGTTGGGTTTGAGTCTTGTTAAAATCTCGTAACGATAGTAGTATTGAAGCACAAATGTACCTAAAGAAAGGAGGTTATGCATCAATCCAAAAGAAATGGCACGTGATGCAATGGCTTCTTCACTAACTATGAACAAGAAGTGAAAGGATTATGTAAGCTAAGCCTAATTGACGTGGTGTTGCTTTTTGGCTCATTTTGTAAGAGCCAAAATGCAAAAACTTTTTTATGCACCTTTTTGTTTACATATTATTTCCTATATATCTATTAGTATAGCTTTTGTGAATTTTTCATTACATTTAAAAAAATATTGGTATGTGATGTGTGATTTTTAAAAAACTATTTGCACACTAATTTGAGTTGCCCACTTTTGAGTGCCATTTGTACTAGTGGTTTTATATGTATATTTTAAGAATGCATATTCCATTAAGGACAACTTTATTTTGAATAAATTCTTAGATTTCGATATGGTAACATAAAAATATTGGTGGTTTTTGCGCCATGTGCTTAAGAGACCAAATATGATTTGGAGCACATCAAAATTTTTAAGTAGCTTATTTTTGTGATCTTACGGTATACCTAGTGGATGATTTTTTATTTTGCAAACTAGAAACTTATAAGTGATTATTCGTATCTTGTGGTGTTAAATGTTGCTTGAGTAGAGCATACAAAAGTCCTATGAATGATACCAAATAAGCTCAAGGGTGTGGAAGATTACTCAGAACCAAAAGGGCACCATAAGTTTGTCATCAAGGCATTTTTTTTGTTCTTTTGTGTGCTTATGTAATGGATAAATCACTTTTTATTAGATATTGAGCAAGAACTACACATGAACCTTATTTCAAGCATGCACTTCCTATTCATTTTAGGCATTGATATAATTGAATACAAGACTATTTCCTATATTGAGATGAAACATTTAAATTCCAACAATAGTGAAAAGCTTTAGCGGTAAGGGGCTTAGTGAGGACTTGAATTTTTATACATGCAAATATTTAATTTTAAGCTAAAAGATATATTCATATTCATCAATACATTTCATCAACAAAAATTCATCATTTTGTCCAAAAAATCTTTTATAAAGTAATTAATACAAAACAAACTTTTGTAAATAAAAATTGTTAAAAGAATCTCTATTTGATGGTCCTTTTTTATATTATAATTAGCTATTTAAACTAGTGCATTAGTGGTAATGAACTGCTCAGTTGGTCTACAAAAAAAATATAATGGTAAAATTCAAAGATCGAGATTTCTTGAAGGCCCATGAAAGAACAATATCAATAATCTAATGTTCAATCTAAAGTGTAATAGATCATTAAAAAGTTAAATCCAAAAGAATCAACAAAGTTGATCACCAAATTCACTTTCTATAAGATGACCATCAAACCATTTAATAGAAATTCTAAGATCAATCTGATGTCATTTTTGAACATGGAATAAATCATCTAAAGCATGAGAATGAAACATGATATAAAGCTTGGTTTTTATCAAAAGCTAATATGAAATTAAAAATCGATAGTTTGTTGAATTAGGAAATAAATATTAAAGTGAATGGATGACATAGGAGCATCATCTATTAGGTCACAAACACATTAATTGGAATTGCACTAATCCCATTGAAACTCGAAGCCATTCCTGACCAGAATCTTATTTTGATTAATCATCTTTATCAGTCATAAGGATTAACTACAATGATGTATTTATCTTGTCATTACCTCTACTATTTTTGCTCTGTTCATCCAAAAAATTTTATAATAATGTATGTCATCATCGATATTAGTTCCTGTGCATCACACACTATCGATGACTATCTTCCATCACTTGATCATCTACTACTTGCAATCAGTGCTATCTAAAACCCAACATCACCTATTTACCCATCATCATAAGGCCACCAGCTACTTCCAAACCACCTACCATCTCCTTGCTGCTCGATAGCTACCACCCTTTGATCATTGTCAAATGCTGTCATCTCTGATTCAAAAGTGGCCAAAGCCTGCAAAAGGGACCCCATTACAGGGGTTTAAATACAAAGTCAGCTAACAGGAGCTTAAGTAAAGGCTTGTGCAGGCATAATCCCCTTTCCTATACCATATCAGATGAACATGCGTTCTTTGAGATCAAATCCACAGGGGTATTGCCTTCCCTCAAAACATGTGTGAAGCTGAATGCTGGCATCGTCCTCACATAGTAGAGAGCATCTGAAACAATTCCATCATCCAAAGGACAGTGAACCCATTGCATCCCCTCATGTAATGCATAGGTAGAGTAATTCTAGAACTCAACAGTAGGACAATCCTTTAGTTTTGTCATGATAAACACCATGGCTTCTATGATAGCCTGAAGCTCAAAAGCGTCACTTGCCTATGAAATGAATCTCTTCCCCCACAACGTGCATGGGCCTCCCAGATGGTAGCACACAACAAGGCCGATACCAGCCGTCTCATGCTTCACCGTAGCATCACAATAGATCATTATCTAGCTCGTTTGAGGGGAAAGCCAAATACAAGTTATAGGGGACCCCGAGGGGTTGAACTTCTCGCTGGATGTAGAAGGATGATGATTAATGAGCTTTATAGTGGTAGTGCTTTCCAATTTGAACCTCTAGATTAGCATGACATTGCTGAAAGCGATCTCCTTATGCAACCTTTAGTTTCTATTCTCACAAATATGGAACAAAGGCCACAATGGCCAAATGAGCCATGCAGATGCCACATGCCACACCAGGCTGCACAGCACTGGAGAGAAAACGCTTCAAAAAGTGGAGACCAATGCAAGCGCACATGCGCATGCCGCAGTAGATGCCTAGCGCCTCAGCATACAACACAGGGTCCTCCCAAATTCTGCATGCAACAGCACAGTCCCACAGTGTGTGCTGCAGTATCTCAGCCACACCACTGCCCCAGTTGCAATTGCGACAGTTAGTCAAATATCTTCATGTCAGCCAATCTACCATGGAGACAAGATTTCTAGCGACTCGACAAAGGAAAGTATGAACCTGAGGCTTGACTTTTAGCTTCCATATCCAAGCAAGGTGATCGCCAACCAGTGGAGTAGGTCGATCATTGTCAACTTTTTTAGAGGTGATGAGAGCTTGATAAAACTGGTAGAAGAGACCTTAAGGAATTTGGTGTGCACTTGAAGAAGCTCATCATTCCTACAATTGTGACCCCACTACAAGTGCAAGACTTTGTCCTACAATAAGGGGTTCGCCCAGCAAGCAATGGAATCCCTATCCCACTTCCTCGGCCACAGCATGCACTCCCCCACAGATTTTGGCCTTGAGGCCTCTATGTTAAAAAGCATGGGCCACCATTTTATTGGGAGAAATCCCAGCCAACTATGTTCATAGAAATCAGTGTGCATTCCATCCACCATCCTCGAAATGAAACCCCCAGAGCGTTTGTGAAGGCCTCTAGCAAAAGCCTGCCCGAATAAGAGGCACCCCATGGGACCTTGTAGGGGTTGTTGCCCTATGCAACCAAAGGCTGTCCTTATGGTGTAAAAGTCTTTTGCAATGCTTCATGACCAAAACACGATGCTAGACCTTGAGATCGAGTAAGCCAAGGCCTCCTATGTTCTTCGGAAGTGTAAGAGTGTCCCAGTCAGCATAACTGATAGCATGAGCCGTTCCTGCCCTAAACCATAGGAACCTCCTCATCAATTGCTCCATCTACTCCACCACCGCACGTGGAACCACACAATGACTCATCACAAAATTTGGGAATGACTCCAAAACAGCCTTGATCAATAGTATCCTTCTAGCTAAGGAGAGGAGGTGCCTCCATAATTTAGCAACCTGATACTCAATTCTCTGATTCAAAAAATTGAAATATGCTTTCTTGAATAACCTGGCCAAAATAGGAATACCCAAGTAAGAGAGCGTATTTCACCTTGGGATATTAAGCTTAGAGGACACAAGCTTGATCCTTCTCTCCTTCATTCCTCTATTGAATAAAATTCTGGATTTCTCATGATTAACATTGAGCCCAATGAGCTTACTGAACTTATGGAGCATCATCTTAATAGCAGACATAGACTTATGTAACGGAGGTGCATAGATAATAACATCATCAGCTTATAGAAGGTGCAAGATAATGTGACCAGTGGAGGTGCATCTAAATCCGAGTAATGCCTGAGCCTCACACTTACGTGCCAAAATAGAGAAAAACTCCTATACCAAAGTGAACAAGTATGGGGAAAGGGGGCAACCCTGGCACAGTCCCCCATAAGCCTCAATCAACGACAGTTTATCTCCATTCAACAGAATAGCAAATCTCGGGGAGGTAATGCATGCAAAGACCCACCTGCACCATGTTAGTGGGAAGCCAAGGAGTTGCATCATCTAATCAATGAATTGCAATCTCACACTATCATACACTTGTTCCATATCCACTTTCATAGCCATCAAGCCCACTTTTGATGCAGAGGAATGCATTCTTGCCCCCATCTCCTGTGCAATAAAGATGTCACACGCTATCATCTGACTTCTTCACTACTAGCATCCTAGTCACATCATCATTGATGTTCAATCATCATATTGTATTATTGCTTTATTTTTCCTATGTCAACATTGTTACACCCCATTTTTCCTAGGCTGATTTTTGGCATACATTTTTTTTTTTTTTTTTTTTTTTTTTCATATAGACAGCTCAGATCGTCCCATACCAACCTGAGTAGCCTACGAAAACATAGGATATAACACATCATTACACGCCTACTTTCCTTTAACAATGTGGATCCCATATCCCGAGTACACCGTCAAATCAGGTTCATGACTCCTGAATTAACAGATGGACTCGCGCAATGTTACTCCTACTAGACCCAACACTCCTAACCCATACGGTAGGAGAACCGATCTAATAGAAGTCTGAACCCCCACGGTTAAGTTCCATAGTCATGTAATGACCTCACCATCAAACAGAAAGATATATAATATCCTCAGATAAAATATGGCACTCCACACACCATACTCCAAGACAATAAGACAAGACAGTAAATGGAAACTACATTACAGAATAAGATCCAAGTCCAACAAGTGCAATATTATCCAACCAGAACATAAGTCAGAATTACCCTCACATATTACATGACCTATGAGAATAACAATCTCATTAAATACATCCAACAGCAACAATCAACTAACCAGATTATCTCAGACAATCACAAGTCAAATAACCTCCACAATCCTGCTGACCACTATCCCACCTAATCTGGTAGCGTCAAGTCTGCCGAGCCACTGAAAATATATAATACAGGAATGAGCTACGCCCAGTAGGAAAGACAGCTAGTAAAACTCACATGCAAGAGAAGGATAATCGCAAAAATATAGGAATACAGCATAACAATGTATGGTGGATAGGCACTCTCAGTCCCAGACTCCGACCAACCACAGTCACCCCCAGTCACACCAGAGTAGCTCTCCTCTGGGTTTCCAGGTAACATGCCAGTGGGAACGCCCATCTCGAAACACGCATAGCGCCTAAGCACCCGACACCGCAGCATCTCTCGTCAATCAATCTCCTGGAGACTATAGACAGATCTAGTCACAAAATGTCTAGCCAACGTGAGACACCCCTGCCACCCTAAGGCGCGCAGGCCTACACACATGGCTAGCCACTGCGAGACACCCCTGCCACCCTCAGGCGCACAGGCCTACACACATGGACCAGGAGAGATCGACTCAGCCACCGTCCCAAAGAGTCCTCTACCAACAACTTCCATAGAAGCTCACGCCCCTACAGTCATTGCCAATCTCTAACTCCAAGATCCGGCAACATGTGTCCAGGTACAACAAGGCGCATACCTGTCCACATGTATACTGTGGAAGCTAAGTCTGAACCGCATAGTTACCTACCACAACTACCCTAAAACATCATATTAGGTCTATAGTAGTCCGGTCCAGTATGCCAATCCATAAAATATGCCAACACTGAGTAAACTGACTCAATCCATACCATTGCCATCCAAGCAATACAACTGTCAATTACTGACTGTTCAGGTAGCATCCATGTACCATACCTCTGTCTGACTGTTTCCAGCTGTACTGTCATCACTGATAACATTTTTCCCCACTTCAGGCAATTTTTTTCTTTACCCACGGATCTCTAGAATTTTCGAAATTTCTCATTTCCAAATTTTCTGATTTTTCTTGAATTTTCTAAAATATAATAATCCCTAAAACTCAATTATCGAATTTTTCCTCAATTCAAAATATCAAATTTTGCAATTTTATCCATTTTCCGAAATTCAGAATAATTACCGAATTTAAAAATTCCGTTATTCCATTTACCGCGCCGTACTTCAGTGAACCCGGTTCTCGCCGCCGGTTCGGCCTTCGCGCTGAGTCGAGAACCGCTTCTCACTGAACCGCGCCGAATCCCCTGAACCGGATCTCGCCACCGGTTCGGGCCTTCGCGCTGAACCAAACCCCCGCCGGTCGAAGTTATTAACCCGAATTCGGCCGACGCTTAATATATACTCTTAATAATTAATATAATTATTCTCTTAATAAATCAACTAATCCCTAATTAACCCTTAATTCGTCTCCTTCCTTCGCCCGTCGTCCACGAAACCCTAGCCGCCGCAATCGCCGACCAATACTCGATTTCCGGCAACTGCGAACAAGGAGAACATGTTCGTACTATCCTAACATTCCAAAGATGTCATTAATTCCTAAGATTCAATCAAAATATCCGTCGAAGGAGTTTCATCCGATCCCTAATTGACAATTTATGAAATTAATGATTCCAGCATTTGCAAACCACCTTAACATGATTAAGCACAAAATCAACTCAACATATGCTTGGTAAAATTTCCGAATTCGACGGTATAATTTTTTTTTTTCGAAAACCCTAAACATGCTAAAATCAATAATTGCATTAATCAATTCCAAAAACCCACATTCGCATGCTCAGGTAGAAATTTGCAAAGTAAATTCATATTTTTAATTCGCTAATTAACGAAATTTAAACTGAATTTCCTACCTCAAAGTCGCCGGCGACGGTGAGCCTCGTCCGCAGCTCGCCGCAGCTCCTCACCGAACGAATCCGGTATCAATCGACTCTCCTCGGTCCCGTGAATCTCCAGGCACAAAAAGCCCCTTGCCAGGCAGCCGGAATCACGCGCCGTACGCCGGAAAATTCCTCTCTATCGGTCGGTCGAACGAAACCCTAATCGTTCGCGAGGGTTTTATATTCCTGGCCGACACGGTGAAAACCCGTTATGCACCGTTGACACGCTTTCGACACGGTAAGCACCCGATACGCGCTGTCGACACGCTATCGACACGGTAAGCACCCGATCAGCCGGTTCAATCCCAACCGTCGATCACGACCGTCCGATCCGCTTATCAGAACGCACGCGCAAACTCACTCGGCGAACCGCCTCCGCCTCCGCCGAACCGTTCCGGTCCGGTTCATGCGCGGTAAAAACCAATTTCCGGTTTAATTTAAATGGATTTTCGAATTTCTAAAAATCCAATAAATCTAATTAAACAGGGAAAATTTCTTAAAATTCACCTCGGTGCTCCGAAAAATCCCTAGAAATTTCAGAAATTCCAATAGCCTCCAATTGAGCTCCTGGCTCATCCTACTGTCGATCTGAAATCATCTAAGCCAAAAATTAATTTATTAAAGATTAACATAAAAACTTTTACTGGGTATAACAAACATTTTTCATAAAGTTTAATATTTTGTATTAAATATAATTGATCTACTTAGAGTTAATGTCATGAATTTCTGATGATTTTTATTGATTCTTAAGTGATTTAATTCAAAAAGTAACCTTCTCTATATTTTTCATTTAATATGGTTGATCTTTTAAGAATTATTGACATAAAATTCTATAGATCTCTTTTAGATTCTTAAGTAATTTAATTCTAAAATTATCATTCTCCTTTTTGCATTCTTATGATATTTTCTAAAGGTGTGTTCTCCTTTTATTTTTTCATACATTAAGCTCTCCTTCAACTATAAGTAAGAGAAGCTCTCTTATTATAATGTAGTTTTTGATGAAGGAAATTTCTCTTATTTGTGTGCTTCTATATTTGTGAGCAAAGATTATGTACCCAAATCTAGTTAGAGATATTCAAACTTTTTTTTTTTTAAGAGACAGGGATTGAATGTGAGAGAACTTCTATTTCAAAAGCTGACAACCAAAGAAATTCACCTTTCTAACAACACCCATAAGTCTTCACCCACTATGTTACTCTTTTCAACAAATCACCAAAAGACCCCCATCCTCAACAAGGCTTGAGATCCTAGCCAACTATGTTGTTACCCCATTATCATCCCAACAAATCCAAACCTCCAACTTTTTTTTTCCATCTTTGATACTTTACATACTAGCTCAAAAGGAAATATAAGCCACCATCACCAAAAAGGTGCACTGTTTCTATAACTTTTATTTTCTAAATGATAATCCAAAGTAAATGATACTCTTTCTTCAATTCAAGTACTCCAAATAAATTTTTTCTTAAACTTTTTATTTTATTTGAGTAAAATTTGATGTGATAAAACTATTTAGTAAAACTTTATACTTAACTCTTATTGTGTTACCATGCACTCTACTTAAGAATCTATGGTACAAATTTATAGGCTAATATTTAAATAATTATAAAATACCTCACACACCATCAACCCTAATTAGTGTATTGTATTATTTAATATTTTCTAATAATCTATTAATAATTACCATATTAATGGATGAAAATTAGATCATAGTAGAAGTCTAATTTATCCTACATCAACATTGGTTTAGCACTATGGTTTTCGATTTAATATTTAAAAATTATATTTTAAATTTTTTTTTAATAATAAATATTTTTTGGTTCAGAAAATTTCCTTAATAGAGTGTGTCCACTAAAGAACTCTTAATTTGTTTTGGACAAATTTTATCTTAGGAGATGTACAAAAGCATAGATATGACTCTTATCATCTTTCTTGAGAACCATATAGTTCTATATACGAGGTGGTTTGATAAAAGTGTGTTGATAATCAGTCATCATTTTTTTAAAAACACATGCCATCTCAACTTTTGTAGTATATAGTTTTGGTTACTTTCAATTTACAAATTATTTTAAATAAAACAAATATATAAAAAGTGGATATCACTCAGTATTATCCTTTCTTGATATCCTCATGTGCCAAACATTAATATGATCACAAGGCCTGGTAGGTCTTGCCAAATGTCAAACAAAAGTTAAGAATTAAATCAAAACTAAAGATAAAACTTAATCCATTATTACATGCTAGAACTATCTTAATCAATAGCCTAATTCACCTTGATGGCTATACAAATTCTCTTAAACCAGTAAAGTGAATCAAAACTTAGAAGATAAAGACATAATAAGGGAAGAAATACCACATCTAATAATCTAGTACAAAAACTTAATAGACATAAAAACCATAGAAGATATGATGATTCTTCTGATGAATCTCACAAAGGTATCCATAAGACAAATCATAACCATAGAAGACGGAATGAGCCTTCTAATGAGTCAAAGCTAAATGATGATCTAGATATGCTTAGTAAAGAGGAAAGACTTAGGAGGCATCCAAAGAGAGGGGGAACATATCCTTAATATGAAACTAGATGCCTTAACTTTTAATGATAATTCTAATCCTAAGGATTATATTGACTAATAGACTAGTATAAATAAAAACTTCAACTAGCACCAAATAATTCAATATAAAGAATTTAATTTATTAAGACTAAGCTAAATAATACTATACATAGGTTTTGTAGAAACATAAAGTGATAATATGTTATTAATTATGAGATATCCCAAAGTTTTAGAAACCTTGACATTAGTTTCGACAATAATTTGCTCTATTAATCTATAATATTGAATTGTTAGATAAATGGCAAAAATTTTTTAAGATTGTAAATCTGTTAAAGTGTACATTAACAAGTTTTAAGATTATAAACTTTGAAGTGATATAAATGAATCCAAACATGCTGTACTCTTCTATTTTAGGATATGTTTAAAAAAATATATATACTTTGAGTTTAATTTGAAAAATGTTAGTACCTTAGAAAATATTTATCATATAACTAGAAATATGAAAAAAAATAGAACAACTTATTTTAAAAGAAATGGCCTTTTAGTCCTTTTAAAGTCTCACACCACCATTGCTTGCTTAACCCACTCACACTTGCAATTCATTTATCCCCTTTGCCATAGTTTCCAAATCTCCTAAATCTATAGTATCATCCACTTCTTTATACCATTCTTCAGGCATGCCCATCATGTTCCAAAATATCCAATCTAAAATCTTCTATTTTAAGTGCCATGAAAGTAGCATGTATCCATCAACCTCTAAATAAGAGCCATGGATGTAAACTTATATAGTAATAATGAACATGAAGAGTCAATGGAATACGAAAATATAATGTCTAATAGGGATGTTGTGTAAGAATTAGAAAATATGGAAACTTTAGTGGTTTTTAATGTTTAGGTGCACCCTTGTTAGCCAATAACTATTAGGATGATTGGAGTTGCACTAACATCTTTAGCACTAGTATAAAAATTTAGGCACACCGATGTATGATGATCATCAAAATTGGTAGTTGCATCAATGCAATAGTTTACTAAGCAATAAGAGTTTCTTTATTGAAATAATGAAACCACTACTCTATAATGAATAGATAAACCTAAATACCTATTAAGTAATGATGTTATGTACTCTTAAAATTTGAAATATTTAGTGATGAAAATATATTTAACATAATATTTATGCAAGTCATCTTATCGTATGAAGACCATGAGTTTTCTATTGAGATACAACTTTGAAGGGTAACACTAACACGTGTTCTTTTATTTATGAGGGAAAAGTCACAACATTATACCCTTCTGCACCTCATCAAAAATCCTAGTCACATAAGTATACTAAATCTAAAAAAAATTTTAAACCCATTATCAAAAAAAGGAAAAGATAATTAATTTGAGCTTGATTACACTACCTCAAGTTAAGAAGACCATTGATCAAGGAGACTTAGTTTGGTTTTTTAATAATCGAGAACTTAGCCACCACCATTTTAAAACCACCACTTATTATATAAGGCTTTCTAAATGAATTTTTTGATATTTTTCTAAATGATTTACCTAACACTCTACCACACATGCAATACATAAAACAAATGATCCATCTAGTTCCCAAAGTGAGCCTACTAAACATTCCCTATTATAGATTAGGCCAAGAGACTCATGCTATGCTAGCTCATTAGGTAGAAAACCTACTTTAAAAGTGATTTATCTAAGAAAGTATTAGTCATTGTGCTATCGTTATACTTTTAGCAAGCCGAAAGGATGGAACATGGAGGATGTGTGTTGATAATCATGTGATTAATCAAATAACAATAAAATATAGGTTTCTTATTTTCTATTTAGATGACCTATTAAATTAGATGTTAAGTGCCACGGTATTTTCTAAAATAAACTTAAAAAGTGTTTATCCTTAATAATGGTTTATAATAATAGATGAATGAAAGATAGTATTTAAGACTAAAGTTAGTTATTATGAATAGTAAGTGATGCCATTTGGATTATAAGACACATTAACTAAATTCATGAGATTGATGGCCTAGGTTTTAAAAGCATAATTAAGGTAATTTATCATACTTTATTTTGATGACATTTCATCTATAACTAGGTTTTATGAGAGGCCTACATAAAAAATAATTTATGCCATTAAAAGATTTCACATTCTTGCCACATTTTATTTATGATTTTCAAGACTTTAATACTGTTGCCACATTGATTGCTAAATGTTTTAATTCTGGTAAACATAATTTAACCAAATTTATAGACCTAAATATTAGAAATTTGAAAGAGATTATAACTAAGGCATCCATTCCAACACTACTTGATTTTTGTACAACTTTTGAGGTTGTATGGAATGGATAAGAAGTAGGGATATGTGGTGTCCTTTGTCAAGATAAATATCTTATTGTCATCTTTAATATGAAACTTAATGATGTTAAAAAGAAGTGTTCTATATATGAAAAGAAATTGTATGTCATAGTTTAATCCTTAAGTCATCAGAAATATTAATTGTTTTTCAAAGAATTTATCTTTTACTCTCACCATAAGGTGCTAAGGTTCCTGAATAACTAATTAGACCTTAGTTGTCATCTTTTATCAAACACAAGCCTTGCTTGAAAAAGAAAGGCCCAAACTTTTACCAAATTAAAAAACAAATATCTTGGTTATTCTAACTTTGAACCAATTTATCAAGAAATCAAATCTACTATAAACCTTATATCTAGTGATTTTAGCTTAACATATTGTTACTTATATAGGAATAAATGGTTACATATGCAAAATTCATCATGTAAATATTTTTTTTGTTAATGAAATAAATGTTAAAGGATTATCTGATCATTTTTGAAGATATAAGACCCATTGAGATATTTCAAAGAGGATTATTAGAGTAGTATAATACGTTATTTTACATCTATTCTAGCCTAATGTGACATATGCATAGCTACAAAATCTTCAAATGTAGGCCAAGGACCTACATTCCACTGCCCATACTTGACAAGTTATAGGAGTACATAAATATGGATTTTGTATTTGGAAAAACTAATACCACATTAAGGCATGACATTATCCTTGTGGCCATTAATTTTTTTCTCTAAGATGGCTTAATTTATCTTTTGTTATAAGACCGTAAATTCAACCCATGTAGCAAAGATTTTTTTCAATGAAATAATTAAATTATATGGTGTTCCAATGAATATAATATCTAAATGAGATGTGAGATTTACTAATTATTTTTGGAATATTTTAAGGCATTTACTAAGAACTAAGCTAAAACATTTTTCAGCATACCGCCCTTAAAAATTGATGGACAAATTGAACTATTAAGTCATAGTTCAAAAAATCTTCTTTGTAGTTAAATAGGGTAATAACCTAATCTTTGGGAGAAACTACTACTATGAGAAAGATATGCATATAAAATAATTTTATTAAGCATAGTGTTGGTCTAAGGTGATTCAAAATTTGTCGTAGTAATAAGAATAGGTCTTCGATTGACCTTATTCCCCTACTAGTAGACTTTCATACTTCTAACTCTACTTCTTTCTTTCTTCTCATATGCTTTTATTACAAAAAATAATATATAAAAAACTAATCTAAGTAATGAAAGATATAAGAAACTAATAGATGCCCATAAAAGTGAAGGAATTTCATGAAGAAGATTATATCGTAATTAGAGTTAAGTTAGAATGGTTCCTTTTCTGAGCTTGCAAAAAATTAAAAGCACATGGCACAGGACCTTTTAAGATTATCAAAAACTAGGAACTAATGTGTATGTACTATATTTGTTTGAAGAATTTGGGATTGGTGAGACATTTAATGTGAAGGTTTTAGTCTCACATAATGTTCTACATCGAATGCATAGTAAGTCTTTTGAGTTTAACTCTCTTATGTTGAGTGAACTCACTCCAACCACTAAATTAGACTTAAGAGTACAGAAAATATGAGAAACCTTTTAGATCGCATGAAAATTCTAACCAAAGATTGTATACTTAGAAAATTTTTTAATTTATTTTATGGAATTACTCTGATCAAGAACTCTTGGCTTACATTTTATGACTTATATTATGTCATGTGATAGTTATTGCAGCACTTCTATACCCATCACCATGATAATATCGTGCCAAGCTGTCTCCTACATAGGGAGTATGATGTAGGAGCATGTAGTGTTAGCTCATAAACACATGCCCAATGGCATCATTCTAGACCCACTCAAACTCAAAGCTACACCCAAGCTAAATCTTATTTGGATTAGTCATCTTTGTTACTATATGGGCCAACTACAATACTCTAGTTTTTCCTATGATTACCCTTTTTATTTTTGCTCTGCTTGTCTAATCATATTTTGTAGAAAAATATATCACCATCAATGCCACTTCTTGTACATGTATTCCTTGCTATAATTAGTCATTTGCCATTTCTTGATCATTAATTGCTTCTCATCTTTAATACCTAGTTTCCCAACATCACATTGGTGCCTATCATTGCTAATTTTCTTTTTGTTCCTTGGCTGCACACCATCACTTGGTTGCCCATCAACTAACACCCTCTACACGCTGTTAATCATCATCATCTGTCTTGTCCGCAATTGACATCCTGGTCATATCATCACTAACATCTGATCATTATGTTGCACAATTGCATAATTTTTTCTGTCAAAATTTTTTTCTTGCTTTTTTATGTTTTATATTTAACGCACTTCAACCACTTTAAGTTAAAGTCATAAAATTCTAATAAATTTTTTAGATTCCCAAATGATTTAAATATAAAATTAGTTTTACCCATATATTTTATATTTAATGTGGTTAACCTAGTGAGAGTTAATGTCATGAAATTTTAAAGATTAATTTTGGATTCTTAGGTGATTTAACTTCAAATATTTTCTTTTTTCCATGCTTATTATATTTTCCAAAAATGAATTTAAATTTTTTTTTATATTTTTCATGCATTGGCCTCTCTTACATCTATAAATAATATAGGTTCCCCAATTATACTGTAGTTATTGATGTATAAAATCTCTCTTATTTGCATGCTTCTAACTTTGTAAGCAAAAAGTGCATGCCCAACTCTAATTGGAGAGATTCCAACTTTCCTTGCCTTTTGAGAGACAAGGATAGAAGGTGAGAAACCTTCCATAAAAGAGAATAAGCAACCAAACAAATTTCTATTGTTGCAAAAACCTATAGTTCTTCACCCCCATTTTTAACTCTTCTGATCCAATCACTAAACCATCACCCTCCACAATGAGGCTCCATATCCTAGCCAACCATCATGTTATCCTTTTAATTAAGATTCCTCGCTAATCAAAGCCCCCAACTTGTTTTCTTTTTTCATCTTTAGTGCTCCAAATGTTAACCCCAAAGGAAACTCTAAGCCAACATTACTAAAAAGGCATATTATTTCTATAATTTTCATTTTCTAATTGATAATCAAATATTAGAGTTGCTCTTTCTTTTATTAGATTACTCCACCTAGGTTTGTCTTAAAATTTTTATTTGATTTTTGTGAAATTGGTTGTGATAAAACTACTCAGTAGAACTTTATTCTTAACACTTAAAGTGTTGCCACCTATTCTACTTAATAATTCATGCTATAAATTTGGAGGCTAATCTTTGAATAATTATAAGATGCAACATATGCAACCTAACCCTGATTAGTGTATTGTCAAAACTAATTAATGCATTAATGAGTCTAACGAAGGTAGAATAGATAGGTATACATCCTTAACTCTTAACAACCTTTAACATTCCTCAATAATTTGTCAAAACTATTTAATATTGTAGGCTCTAAATTAGACCATAGAAAAAATTTGTTTGTCATATATTAATGCATTATCTCATAAGGTGAATACATTGACCTATAGACAGGTATAACATGCTAACAATTATTTTAGAAATTATTTCATTGTGCCCAAACTTTGATGTAAACATTATGGGAACATAGAAGTAAGAATTTGATTCTAAGGGTGAGCTAATATACTTGTTGCAATAATGAATGCTACTTAACCTAAAAAAAATTTCATAGTTTAATACTTTACATGAAAATTTTATTTCAGTTATTAAAATTTGAAAATGGAAAATTGTTTTTCTTTGTCTTCTATGTTCTTTTTTTTGCCTTCTAGAATTACTTAAATTTCTTAACATTTTTTTTCTTGGTAGTGCTTAGATGTGCATTTTGGAAGGGCTTAAAAGATCTAGATTGCAACATTCATCATGTAATAGTTATTAAACATTCTTTGGTAATAGTGATTAAAACATTATGTTGCGATTTATTATTTTATATCATAAAAAGGATACATTAAATTTTATTATTTTCTCTTATTTTAAGATTATAATTCCTATGTTTTTTCTCTCTTAGCATGGATTAAGAGGACAATCTAGTGCTTTGTTTCAAGAAAGGAAGAACTCTCTTAGAGCCTAGTTTTGTGGTTTGTTAGAGTTATGTTTAACCCCATAAAAATGTAATGAAGGAAAGTTCTTGTTACCAAAAAGTAATGTGGGTAATATTTTGGCTCATGAAAATGTATAGAGGACTTTATGCTTTAGCCTATGTAAATAGCAATTGTAAAACTTTCTCTACTTATGAAGGATTCATTAAATAGTGATAGACTTAAACTTGGCAACTTAAGGGCCAATGAAGTCAATAGTTTTGTTAGGAAAACCTTGTAATATTTTTTCAGTGCTTTCCTTTAGTACATATTTATCATTCTTGTTTCATGAATCTTTTCAAATGTTTTAATCATTACATGCAACATTTAACGATCCTTTGTAAATCTCAAAAAAAGATTTAAAAACTCTAATAACTACAAATTCACCCCCATCAAGCATTTAGTTATAACACATCTAATGAGTGGAACTCCAAACCTTTCAATAAGTAGCATAATAACATGAAAATGCAAATAATTGTTATCAAAGAATCCTGTGAGAGCTAATAGTGGGTCATCTATAACTATTGTATAAATTATTATCGTATAAAACCTTAGAGCTTGCAAATGCACATCAATATAAGTATTTTGAATCTTTTATGCTTGCAATATGATGAGCATTATAGTCAAATGCTTGTATCAATATCAAACAATGTTTTATAGGACAACCCTAGATTTATAAATTATATTATTAAATGACCTTACTCATGGATTGCATAAGGAAAAATAATTATATCATTACTATTCATCATATCAATTATGAAGTTATTTAGATAAATGATTCATGTAAATATTAAATCATGCTTTTCATAGCTTCACTTTAGTTGACCTATGCATAATATGTGCAACATAGTTCGAAAAACATTACTATGTCACAATACAAACATATCACATATTAGTAATCACTTGGTTGATTTTGACACTTGTATGAGTTGATTAAAAGTAAGCTAAAATGATGATTAACATAAAACATTACGTCCATTGCAAACTTTTTCTATCATAATGTTACGAAATGTACATGTTTGGAAAGATACATAATGCTTAGTATCAAACATAAATTTCATGGTGTTAGATACAAAAAATTTTCTATGTTGGTAGTGTCATTCATGTAGGAAAGCAATGTGCAGGTGAGTACTATTACTTGGAAGTGCATTGTGCAATGCCAACTTGCATAGGGGTTGTGTGATGAGTGATCTTATATGTTAGTGGCTTTGGAGTGCCAAATATTCTTCTAAATTTAACTTCTATATGGTAGGGCAATATTCATTAGTGGTAGACTTAGTGATGTAAGGTTTGCTTATGTTGTACAATAATATGTTTAGAATTGAAAATCTATGAAGACTTTTACAAATTATGGGGGAAAAAGAATTTTTTCTTTGTTGTAATACAACAATTTGGAGGAAATTATGAGTTCTCAAGTTCTTATAAATAGTCCGCTTTTTTCTCACATAATGCGGTTAAGAAAAATGCGATAGATTTGAATCAAATTCAATCATCTATCATCATTTCAATTAAAGGGTGGTCTTTCGTGGGACTTTTAATTGAAATAACATTTTTGGATAATGTTCAAGTACATTCTTCTACTACTATAACACAATACTTTCATATATTCATAATCATACAAATCTCATGATTTTCTTTTAAAACTTCTAATCTTAATGAATTTGTGATATTTATTACATATACATAAAATTAAAATAAGGTTAATATTTTCTCAATTTTATTGTAAGAAAATTCTTAAAAATTCCTTTGGCTCTACTTGTGAGTGATGAAAGATCAAAAAGCAAGTCCTTCTAATGATGGGAAGTCTAGCAACCTTACATCAAGCATTGTATAGGCATAGCATTGAGTGCCAATGTAACACCTTTTGTGGGTGGAGATTTGAAGGATTTATCCAAGGCTTGGAGTAAAGTGTATTATTGAAGTAAATACATCTTGTATTCTTTTTCTTTATGAAGATTAGGCATAATTTTTTTTAATAAAGGAATGTTTGTGTGATGCCTTTTCGTTATGCTCAAGTTAATTAAAGGAGTTATTATATAACCAAGGCTCCAAAATTCTATGGGTTGTGTATAACAAAGCCTAGTGGTTGAATATCTTTAAAAGTTTTGTCTGACTTACATTCTTGCATTTTTCTTCATATTTTCTTTTTATGAAGCAAAATTCTAAAATTCAAATTTGATTAATCAAAATTCCCCACCTTTGGTTATGCATGAGGGTGAATAAGTTGTGCCAAAGTTGGTTGTTGTTTTGCATGGAGAAGTTATCTATTCCATTTGCTTAAGATTATGGAGTAGGTCCGCTATAGGCCTATTACATTATTCAAAACTTTTCAAAATCTCATTTGGGAGCATGCTCAACTATCGACCAAAGTTCATAAGTCAACAATTTTCATTTTGGAAAACTTCTTTCCAACTATTTTGTTCAAATTGATGAATTAAAGTTGCAAAAATTATTTTAATAACTCATGTCATTATTATGAATATTTATTATCAACTTAATGGCAAAACATTATTCAAAAGGTGTAAATAAACTTTTTTGTGCTATATCATAGGAATTTGCATTATAATGTTAATGCAAAGAACTTTCTTTAAGGTTATGCATGTGGTAGATGCGTAATATGTAAAAGCAAGAAATAAAAGTAATAAGAAAAAAAGAAAGAGGAAGAAAGAGAAGAAAAAGAAGAGAAAATGGATGACTATGACATTGCTCTTCTAGAACATGATATAATTTGCAATTATTTGATAGAAGGAAATAACTTGACTAGAAATGAAAATTTCGATTAGAAGAATAAAAAACATTTGTTGTTTGATTTGTATGAAATCTATTCTTTGAAGGAAATATCTTTAGCTTATTCATCATATGTGCATATGCATGCATCATGATAAACTCTTGCTAACGATGAAACTAAAGAAAGTTTATCAATGCAAATGCCTTATCATCAAGGACCAATTTGCATGCTTTACATATGTATCATCAAATGTAATTCCCAATTATTGCTATAGACGAAATCATATTTCATTAGACTACCCTTTTAGGAAAACCATTTCTTTAATTACATGTAAACATGTTTTCATTCTTAGGATACATTGTTTTGGATGTGACTTGAAATTCTTCACTCATCATGCATTACTACTTATTTCGAATCCCAAGTTTATTTGGATTCCTGAATACAATGCTTAGGTAATTGTGTAGGTCTCCTTAAATTTTAAGTCCTTATAAAAATTAGCCATAATATTGTTTGCTTTAAAATGAAAAACCATATTACTTATTAAGAATAACATCTTGAACTATTTGATTTTGGAATTATTCTGTCAGTTGATAATATTATCCAGTCTTGGAACTTTACATTATAGGGTAATTCTAAAATCTATTTTAAATATAAGTTTTATTTCAATATTTATTTACAATTTTTTTTTCTTATATGTCATAAAACTTAGTCAAACTATGCTCATAATGATTAGCTACAACAACTAATCATTTATGCAACTCATAACATGAAGCAATAAATATTTAAACATAGAGTAATGCTTTAAGATTACAAGATCATAATGAATAACGATAAATCTTTTATGTATATAATTCAGTTATTCTATTAATTTTGATTAAGTAGGAAATAAACTGCAAAAATTGATAAGTATTCATTGTTTGTGAATAAACCCAAGATAAATAAAGAATCTATATGAACTAGAATTCAAAATCCTTAAATACTTATGTCACATAACTTGTTAATATTCCAAATTCATATGTATTTAAAGCAACCTTAGATTTTTATATCTCATCCCATTATTGTACACAACTTAGTTATGGAACAAAAATTATATAAGAATTAGTGTCTAGTCTTGTGAGAAGTTGTCATGTAAGAAGGCTTGATTTTCGTACATTGTATTGTGGCTAATAAAATTAACATATGATTCACCCAATGGTTTGGTTAATAAGGGATTATTAATAAATGTGTCACATCCCAAAACATATTTGTTTAAATTTACATTAAATACATGAATAAAAATATTATATTACCAAAAATAAAATGATCGAGACCTTGTAGGTGAGCACTAGACCATATTTTAATTATACCAAGCCAATTGGATAGTAAGTCTTCATAACATGTTTGGTGGGCCTCACCTCTATCAACTATTCTTTTATTTATGTGGTTGGTTACATAGCTAAGCTTTCACTTGTCTATATCAATGAACGAACAAATTGGTAAATGGCCACACCATTCAAGCTTGAATTAAATAGGAAACTTTCACAAAAATTCCCAAACATAGAAATAATCCTTGTGGCATTTGAGAATATCAAAGTTTTAAAAAATTTTAAGGTTGTATCTCTTCATAACTAACATGCGTTAAATACATTAGCTAGATTTTCTGTGATGTTAGGTTCATTAGGCATGGAACATCAATGATTTTAAGTTGGAAATCTTTATGTGGCATCCTCAGTTTCACCTAAATGTTGAATCACCATTAGCTATAGTTTAGTTTTCATTTGAGTATCTATTGACACATTTTTTAACAATGAAGCATTGTACTAGTACGTTTTGGTAATAAAAAGATCCTATATAATTGACAATAGTTACTATAAACCTAACAAGATCAAGCATAACAAGGATGTGCATTGTTGTTGATCTAGTAATGGAATTAGCTAGTTTCATCTACCTAACAATGAAAGATGAAATCTCAAATGGATCATGGAAATGAATTCAACAAGATAATCTATTATTTGATTGACGTTTATGTTAAAGGTCACACCTCTCTTCCAAGTAAAAAAATTAAATGTCATTAAATATTGAAGTTGTAATTGAGGCTTGCAAAGTGCCAACAATGTGGATGAATCCATGAATTTGGCAAATGTGGTAAATGAAAAGGCAATTCAATCAAATTGTTTAACGTTAGATATGGATGCTTATGAAAAAATGATAAGGCACAACGACATTGTTACAACTCCATGAAGGAGTATATAAAAGTCACAAATAATTGTGATAATAAAATGTGTAAAATAATTAGCACATGATCAACCAAAATAAAGTTTACCAATCAATTGACATGGAACAACATGAAATTTTAATCCATATTATTGATAATTAAAGTTCTTTTAAAAAAATCGAAAGGTAGAATAAAATAATATGTTTAGTTGTTGATTTAGTAGCATCTTAGGATAAAAATTATTTGCAATATGACTTAACGATCATTTAAATATTTTAGCATTGACTAAATTAAAAGAACTACAAATTCTTGTCCAATGTAATTTAAAGAGAAAGATAACCTATTTTAGAATAAACACTTAAAGAGAGACTAGAAATGGTTAAAAGAAGCATCTCAATTGGAACAACATTCTTAGAATTCCTAATTCTCTCAAATTACATAACAAATAATTTTACTGGATCATAACCTAGTCTACAACATAAGAGTTATAGCGAATAAGAACACTATAAGTTCTTTCCTCTACTGAACACTAAAAAAATAACTCTAATTGCTTTCATGGAACCTTTGAATGTTAATAAGAAATTGCGTAAACTATCTAAGAGATTAGAATATAAGCACAAGTTAGGAATACACCAAATAAGATTAAGGTATTATGATGAAAAGTGTCCATTATGTAACCTTAAATGAGGATGAGAGTCAATTCACATGCTCATTTATAATCCAAGGGAGTAGAATAGTGCCTATTATACCTTTATGTATGCTAAATTTAAGGGTTAAGGAAAAGACACTTTGGTACAAGTCAACTCAAATTATAGGGAAAACTAAAGCTTCGTTGTTAGTAATAAGTGACATTAATATGAACACTACACTTAATTAATACAAGGGCTCCTCCAATCATATGTAGAAAGTAATGAATGAATTCAATGATTAAATTACTCAATGTTACATGAGAGAACACGCATTCGTATGGCCTTTAAGAACATGAAAAAAGAAAGGAAAGGTCAAATGGTTTTAGAAAATATTGCATTGATAGTTAGAGAATAAAGCTTTTAAAATGTGTAGAACTAGATCAAATCATGTGCATCTTCTTCAATTTATAAAGGATCCTACTCCTTTGCCAAAGTTGTTAAAATTTTAAAATGTGTCAGTGAACCATCTAACATTAACACAAAATGCAAAACATTATATAAACTTATGTTGTCAACCAAATATTTATTAAATTTATAACTTCAAAATTCACTTTTTTATCACATATAACGGTAAGTAAGCTGCGACCCAACCCCTTTTGTAATTTAGTTATCAAGATATTAAATCATCAACAGAGAAAATTCTTAACATAAAATTTAATACATTAAATATAGTTACATTACTCGCTAACAATCTTGAGATATTATTGTTGACTACATTCCATTATATAGAGCATTTAAAAAGAAAAAATAAAAAATTCGACATCATTATTATCAAATGCTTAAATAGTTTAAATTGTAAATATAAAAGTTTTTTAAAAATATTTATCTATGGTTCCAAATAATGAAAATATTGAAATATAAATTAAAAATTAAAAAGAAATAACTGATAATTGTGCTGAAAAATAACATAAAAATATTTAAAATTATCTACCACATTCCATTGATAAACAATTGTAGAGTTACAAGTTTTTTGTTCAAGCAAATGTTACAAAAAATGATATTAGGATTGAGAAAAAAACAAGATTAACAATACAAAATATTAGAAATACTAAAAAGAACATGCCTTTTCATAAAATAAACTTAAATTTATTAAATCTTAAATATTATAGGGAAATAAAAAAATTTAGAAAATCAAACAAACTCAAATATTTGATGTATAATGAATAAGGTTTTATATATTAACAAAAACATAAATAACTATCAACAATGACAATATGACATTTCAAATACAAATTAGAAAAAATGTACTTTTTATGAATGATTAAAACATATGATAGAAACGACATGCCAATCTTAAATCATATTTACATAAAGTCTAATTTGACTCATTAACATTATTTCAAAATAATCAATAATAATATAAAACATAGACAATATTAAGAGAAAATACTAATTAACATAATCAAGAATCTTTTGCTTATCTATTAAATTTATCATTGAATTTTTGTATTTGACAACCACCTTTAATTTGTTATATTATTTAGTTTTTTTATGAACATTTTCTTTGTTATTTTAGATTTCTTATTAAATTAATATTTTTTCTTATTCTTCAATAAAAGTTTTTTACACTTGTAATAATCAAAACGTTTACATCTTAAATAATTACTATTTTTTGTATAATTTTTAATTTTTAACATCTTTTAATTGTATTGTGATTGTTTTTAGCTTGGACTAAGCCAAGATTTATTATTCATTCATTTTGTAAATTATTTTTATTTTTAGTGTATTAATATTGACATATATTGATGATATTATTTTTAGTTTGAATATATTTTTACTTATCATATCTATATTTTAAATTTAATTTTGTGTCAAAATTATAATTTTCTAAGTTATAATTTTTTTTTATGAAATTCACTTATTTTGCAAATTGCATTGTAACCAAAAGTTTTTTGATGTTGCACAATATTTAATATTTTTAATATTTATATTAAATTATTTTTTTAAGTTTCAAAACTTTTAATATTAAGAAAGATTTTTTATTAATGTAAAATCTTCTTATATTTTTATCCCATGTGCTATTTTATTTGACAATGATATTTCTTCACAATACTAAAAGGCATATGTTTATTAAATAAAATTAATTTCATATTAAATATTACAACATTTATTGTGTGTTACATCTAATATTTGACATAGGATAACATATTTCTTAGATGACTTAACATATTTATAAAGCACTTTTTGGTACAATAATTTAGCAATGATGATCTTAGTTTTTAATTCCTTTTTTATTTGTCTTTATTTTTTTTATGGAGTACTTTTCATTTATTATTATTTATTATATTTTTTTTGGCAACTTGCTTTGTGTAAAATCTTTAACTTAATTAATTTTTTATATTTCTATTTTGTTTTATATCTCTTAGCGATAAAATTTTCCCTTCAAAAAAAATATTTTGTTTCCAATAATGAAATCAATCAGTGAAAATGCATGCAAATGTCAGTTAGTTTGTTAAACTATATTTTTCAATTAAAATTTAACAAATATTTAATGTATAATTATAAGTTTTAAACTATATTTAATATAATTAAAATCGTTTAAATATTGAAGGTACGTATTTTCTTGGGAAAATTATCTTTTTGTGTAATCTAGATTGATGAATAAACAAATTTTAATAAAATTCTTTGGGTATAGAAAAAAATTTATTTCATGGCTAATTATTTAAATTAATAAAAATAATGAATAAAATTAACAAAAATAGTTTCAATAAAGGAAAAAATAATAACAATGAAAATGAATTTAGAAAGTAAAGATTAAAAAGAAAAAATATATATATTTTTTTTGACATTTCAAATGATAAACTTATATTAATGAATTATCAAAAATCAATTGAAGTGCCATGAACTTAATAGAAAATATCAAATTTAAATAAAAAAATAAATGTTATTGTAAAAAAGTTACAATAAATGTTACGACACATCAAATATGACAAGAAGGTCCATAAATTTCTATCATAACTAAGCAAAAAAATCATATTCTATCACATAATGTAACAAAACTTTTTATGAAATAAAAAAGGACACAGTGAAGTTTACCAAATATACATGAACTTAAATTATTTAACACAATTTTTAAAATGCAAAGAAAAATGCTTTCACAAATAAACCATTTAGAATTGCCAAAGCATAAAGAATATTGAATTTAAAAACAAATTAGAATATAGGTATAAAAAATATGCTATTATAAATAAGAAGGTTAGAAATACATTTTGCATTGAGCATAAAAGGCTAAAGTAAAACATTGTTCTAGTATATTAAAAATCTTTCATGACATATTACAGATATCCTAAATTACTACAAGGATGAAAGATTATCTCATCCTAAGTGTGACAAACCATACTATTATAAAAACATCAAATTTTTAGGTTATTATGTGGAACAAATTTTCGCTTTTGTTTTGATAGCACTATCATATTCTATGTAAATCTTATACATGTTCATTTAAATAATAACTACAAGCATATAAATTTGTTTCAAAGTAGGAAAGGAAAAGCTTCTTGAAATTTTTTTTTAATGATATTAGTTTTGAATAAGAAATTCTATTCAAAATGCATCATAGTATAGAACTATAATAAAACAAAAGCTAGATAAGATTACTATGTTCTTGACTATAATACAAAAAGGGTATCACATGATTCTTGTTATGTAAATATATTAAATAAAGTAATGTTTTTAAAACAACAGTTTGTGCTACTTATTTTTTTGATAATGGCGACTTCGTTTAACTATTATTCTTAGTCAAAATAGTTTGTGGTCTAAGATAGCCTAACAAAAATAGGGCTAAAATAATTATTTCATATAAGAAAATAAATGTTTATTTTCATTAAATTTTTTAGTTTAAAGTAAAGTAAAAAATATCATACTTTGGTGTTTCTTAAACAAAATGAATAAGTAGCCACATACATTACATGTTTCATGAATTAATCTATTTTCCTTGACTATCTTCATAAATGTTTTTTAATTACATCTTAGAATTGTTTCAATGACTTTTACTAAAAATATATTTGAATTTTAATAATTAATTAGTAAAAATTAATACTAATGTTTAGTAATAGAAACCATTCATGTCAACAGTGCCTAAAACATGTTGGATGCCATTAAAGGGTTTGGAACGCATGTCCATAAACCTTTGAACTAGCTATAGTGCCAAGTAGGATTGTGAAAATAGTTTATATGGTTCCTACATCAAGTTTTTACTTTGTATCCTCATATATAGTGTATAGTTCATCACTGGCATCATGGGTGATGACTTTTCGATAGAACTGGAGGGTAAGCAACCCTGAATACAATGATTTAGATGATAATGCAAAACATTCAAACAAAACAATTTGTTGCTTTTCAAAATCTAGGACAATCAAAGCTATATTTTCATGCACTATGCTTCTAGATTATAGCGATAACTAGAATTGTGTGGTTGCATAATTTCGTGATTAAATTATCCCATATCCTATATATTTTTATAAAGATAGATAATATCGTCCATTTGATCATGCAAGTTCACGTTCACACTGTCTATGGTTGTTCTACACATAGGATCGAAATCTAGTCGATTGATTATGATGCAAATCTAATGATCCCAATCAAATCCTATTTCAAAATAGCACCAATCAAATCTCATCCATTGATCATGTAGCTTTCATAATCAAATAGTCTAAATCATTTTGATCAAGAAGCACATGCAAAATAGCTCCCTTAGTCATTTTTTTCTAGTAACTAGATTCTTTTATTTAAATGATTACTTTTTATTAAAGATACGAAAATAGTATGAATAATAAGATCATTTTACCCATTATGTGAGTACTTTTAGTTGATAAAAAATGCCTATGAATAATAGAATTTTTTAAAAATATGGATTAATGAATCTTTTTACGATCTTACCAAAATTTTCAAGCCATGACATTGAAGGCATTTGTGGCCTATTATCATTTTGATTTTTATACACTACTTCTCTTAGTCTTCAAACTCCTAAAATTTGTTTTCTTTTCAAATCAACAAAGTAATATTTGGATTATTCTTATTTGTTTTAATTAAGATTCCTATGCCTCATTAATCATTTTTAATTTTATGTTACCTACTATGTTTCTTCTATTGCTATTTTACATCATTGTAAGTTGAAGTATCATGTTTCTTTTATTTCGTTGTTGTAATGGTTCAACTTACAATTCTCTTAGCAAAATGCTTCTACTGAGTATTTGTTATTACTTATTTTTACCATGGGTGGGTGAAAGCTTGTTTTATGTCATATCACCTAAAAATCATTTGTAGACATTTTAATTCTTATTGTTTTTTTACTTCATAATTTTTATAAAAAATTATTGTAAAAATTTAATATCTTTTAAATTAAATTTGAAATTTATACAAAATCATTTTTAGATGTTTATTCTAACATTTTAAAAACACTTTTAAACTATGCTTTAATATATTTTAGTAAGAAATAGAAATTTTTATTTCTAATTATTCACCCGTACCTTACTAAACCACACTTCATTTGACATCATAAGCAAATTCTCTTTTTGTGAGAAGAAATTTTTCAAAAGATGGTTCTAACAATAGCCTTGGCTCTTTTGTGATAATTTTTTTCTCTATTGAAAACTAGAATAACTAATTATTTAAAATCTATTGATAAAGAAATATGAGAAATAATAAAAACGTTTTTTAACATTCTCACCAAAAAAATCTCATACGATGTTTTTTTACATAAAAAATTTTGTAAAACAAATAAAAAAGTGAGTATAAAGTATAATTAAATGATAAAATCATAACTTTTTTCATTATATTTTTAGTACTACTAAATTTAATTTAATTAAGAGTTTAAAAATAACTTATAAAATCTGGCATAATTTTGAGATGACTTATGAAGGATCATTTGAGAAGAATGAAATAAAAAGTTTTGTAAGATAAAGAAGGCATTGAAAATATTTTTGAATGAGTCAAAAGTAATCAGCACAAGTGAAAAGAAGGAAAATAATGGACTCTTCTATATGATTGCTAGAAAGGAAAATGAAGTGAGGAAGAAAATTACATTAAAGAAAATTAAGATAAGAATTTACTTTATGTTTGCATAAATACGAAAAGTTTAATAAAAAAATAAAAGGATTTTAAAAAAGAATGTAAGGAATATGTAATTTGTTATAAAATAATTAGAGAGAGGGCCAACATATTTAAAGAGTATGGAAGGGCTTGTGATTTAAAGTAAAAAGTTAATAAGAATGTATCATTAGTTAAGGAATTGTGTGACGTCAAATACTTACAGTTACTTGCTCATCTTCAAAAAACAAAACTAATTAGTTGAGAAGTTTTTGTTTAAAGATCTTATATACATAAGTATGTTGACATTTTATGTGCTATAATCATAAGTTTACATGGCATTATTTCATACAACCCAATAATAATTTACCTACATGTAAGATTAGAGCAAATATATATTTGAAATTTTCAACTTTTGCATGGAGAGTAAAAGAAAATAGTAACATTGTTACACATAAATATATTGAACCCAAAATGGCTTAGCTTCTCAAACCTAATAATAAATATCAAGTATTATGCATATAAACTTTTATTAATAAAGTTTAATTAAAAACATTAGTTTAGACATAAATAAAGAAAAATTAAAATTTTAAATATTCAAATGAAATAAATGGGGAAATATAATGTAGTTGAAAAAAATCGAAAACTTTAAAACTTATTTAAGATTATCATAAAGAACAAATTAAATTTGAAATTTTAATTGATTTTAGAATTACTTTTATCATAATAATTAATTATTTTTTTAACATTTTCTGTAAAAAATTATAAGATATACCTTACATAATATTTTATGGTAATTGTTATAAAAAAGAACTAAAACAATTTGAAAGGAATTGTATGAGTTGACCCTAAACTATCCAACAAAGTGTAATTAGAAGGATGTGATTTTCTTAAAAAAATAAACAAGTTCATTAAGTACTTGAAAAATACATAAAAAATTAAGTTTTTAAAAATTTACAAATAGTAGACTGAGCCATTATGAGTGATAATAAAAAAGAAAGAGAATTAAAGTTGAAAGATATAAGTATAAATTAAGAAGCATTAATCAAGTTATGACATACATCTAAGTAGAGTTTATCTTTAATTATTTTAGATATTATTTTAATAATAATTTATTTTTTATTAATTTTATTAAATGTTTTTTATCATCCAAATTGAGAAATTATTTTGATATTAACTTCTAGACGTGGTGTTTTGTTTGTTGATAACAAATCCTAAAAATTTTTAATAAATTTGTTGAAGTTAAATTTTAGATTTTTAAAAATTGATACTTGTATTCATGAGAAAACTTGAAGAAGTGGAGCAATGGTTAAGTACTAAGAAGATCATCTTATTTAGAGTGACAAACCACTAAGAGATTTATTTTAAATTTAATTTTAGGTATTTTAATTTATTTTATTAAAAATATTAAGTTTAATTAAAATACTTATTTCAAGACACAAAAATTAAATATTATCAAAATTAATATTCTTCGAAAAATATTAGGTTCCAAAAAACTTATTCAATTCCCTTTTACTATCCCGGAAATCTTTTTATTTTTTTATCAAATCTTAATTTTTATTAAATAACTTTTGTAAATTATACATTATAATTATAATAATTAAATACATTATAATACTAACTAAAATAATGCTAATTATTAGCAATAAAAGCCAAAAGTCTCTATAGTGCTTAAAACATATTGGCTGTCATTAAGAGCTTTGAAATGCTTGTCCCTAGACTCATCTACCAATTGTAGTACTAAGTACAACTGTGAATGTAGGTTTGTTGGGTCTTAGAATGGGTTAGCACCCTCGTATTCACATATACAATGTATAAAGAAATACTGATAGCATTGGTAATGACTTCTCAAGCAAATCATGGGGCAACAAACCCCGAATAAGTTCACTTTGATGAACATGTAAAGCTTTATATACAAAACATCTTTGTTCACCTTAGGAATATTAGACTAAATCAAAGCCTTTTTTTAACGCAACATGTTTCGAAATTTTGGGGCTTACTAGAATCGTCCAATCGTTCAATTTCAAGATCAAACAACCTTCATCTCATTGGTCTTTTTTATAAAGTATGATACCATTTAATAATAGCATTATCAATTTTTGTTCCATGTGTAAGTCCTAAATTTAGCCATCAGACCAAGATTTAGATCTAATGATTTTGATCAAATACTTTTTTTAAGCATCACCATCAAATCCCATTTGTTTGATGGTATAGTTTTCAGAAAAAATTAGTCTCAATTCATTACGTTCAAGTGATTTGTGCACATCTTTTTTAGCTACTTTTTTTAGCCTTCAGAATATTTTCTTTAAACAATAATTTTTAAACTAAATTTAAAAAATACGTTAGACAATAATGATTATTTGGCTTGTTCGGTAAGTACATTTAGTAATAAAAAATTGTTATAAATAAGAAATTTTTTTTAAAGAAATAGATTGATCAATTTTTACACAATTTAAGTAAAATTTTCAAGCCACAATATTCAAGTTGTTACTAACCCAAAATAATTGTTGCAATTGTAGCTACTTGCTTCACTCACCAAACTCATAATTATAACTTTCTTCTTAAGTCAATTAAGTTATTTATTTTTTTCTATTTATATTTAGTTTAATTAAGATACTTTTGCCTCATTAATTATTTCATTAAGAAAAAGATTTTGGTTGTATTAATTTTGATCATGAGACCACAATAACTTATTTTTTTTTGTTTTGTTATTGTGACAGTTTAGCTTGCCTCTCTTTTAGTGATTGTTTCATGTTGAGTGTTTTTTCTTGAATTTTGTTAGGTTTGAATGGAGGCCTTTCGTAGGCTAAATCACCTAAATATCATTGCTATATATTTTAGTTCTTTTTGATTTTTTATTTTACATTATTTTATAAATTTATTTTATTTAAAAAAATTAAATTATTTTGAATTAAATTTTGAAGTTTTATAAAATTTTTTTAAAATATTCTTAAGAAACGTAAATTTTTATTCCTAATAATTGAATGCCTTTTTGTAGATCTAAACTTTACCATATGCATATTATGAAATACTATTTACTAAGAGAGCTGAATTATTAAAAATAAAAAATTATTTTTTATAGAATATTTTGCAAAAAACCTAATATTATTTTTATTAAATTTGAGTATATCTTTAAAAGTGAAGTTTAGTTAATATTAATTTTATTTTAAAATATGTTAACTCTTTTAAAATATGTTGATTTTCTTTTCATAAACATTTTTTAAGAAAATTACGAAAAAATATTAACAAAAAAAATGGTGAATGAATATTTTTCAAGTGTACAACTACCATTGACAAAAACTAGCAAAACAGATAATTAATATAAGTATTTTGCCAAATCATAGGTAGGTTAAAATATTACAACAACAATGCAATAAAATTTTACAACTATAGACATACAACCAAACAAACTTAGAAACAAAATAAAATAATTAAATTATGTTAAAATAAAAGTTAATGAAAACGAAAACACAATGCTTGAAAAATGTTTAATGAGGTACAATTGTTTTACATTAGGCAATTGGAATTAAAAAAATTGAGAACTTCATGAATTTTTGAAGAAAGTACACACTATAAGTTTTATACATGAAGAACAAAGCATAAGAATGTGATGATGAGTATTAGGTGCTAATTGCTTGAACATCATCACTTGAAAATTTTCCTTTAAATTTTATAAATCAAATTTTTTCAAGAATTCACATATTTATAAACATTTTTCTAATTGCTAAAAGTACTTATAAAACTACTCAATTAGTCATTACTAAAAAATTATAAAAATTCCAATATTTTGAAATAATGTCTAAAAGGGATATTCCCAACAACTACAGGATCAAAAGACTCCTAGACCATTTGAACATGAAAAATGGAAGATGAGATGGCTTGGATTAAGCAAGCATTGTTTGATTTAGACCAATAGAACTAAATTGTTATCTAATAGCTAGATTTAAATCTTATGTATGGACAAAACATGAGATTATAATCACAAAATTTCATATTCATATAATGAATCTATTTAATTTTTTTTAAATGGCTAATTAGAATAAGATCATTTGATTCAAAATTTCATGATCAAATGATGAGAACACTGCAGTAATTTTGAGAATCACCATGCAAAATGGTTGGACATTTTTGTTACATACTGCATGAATGATGGATTATCATTGTTTGGTGTTAGTAATACCATGGTCTTCTCTAAAGTGATTTCTCCAATTATTTGATGAGTTAAGCATTGAACCAAAATTATTTGAAGAATTATGGGGTATTTTTATCGATCTCACAAACCCAACTCACCATATTTTGGAGCTATGTTCTAACTTTGCATTTTCCATATTATTAGTAATAGGTTCTCCTTTTTTATTATTTTAATTATATTATTAGTTTTACAAGTTATTTATTATAATTATAATAATTTTTTAAATAAGTTATTGATATGATATTTCGAAAGATACAATCAAGAATAAAATACTTTTTTAGATTGTTGACATATGGTAAAGATTTTAGAATCTTAGTAATTTTCCAAAAATAATTATTTTAAACAAATTTTTTTTTTGTGCCTTCAAAGAATGATTTTAATTAAGCTTAACATTTTAATAAAATAATTGTTGTAATAACTAAAGCTAAATTCAAAATATTTATCTTAGTTATTTTTCACTCCAACCAAGATGATTATCATAGAATTTCATCTTCTCTTGTTTTTCTTTTTAAATTTTCCCATGAAGATAAGTATCATCTATCTAAAATCTTAAAATTTTCTTAAATGGATTCATTAGTCATCCTTAGTGTTTATGATCGTAAAACAGAACACCATGATGAGAGGTGATCACAAAAATCTCTCCACTTGATGATAACCAAACTTTTAAAGTAATTGATAAAAATATAAACTTTTTATAAAAGTAATGTTCGTGACAATTAATGCTCCACCTTCATGTATGTCATGAGTAGAGTAATGCTCCAGCTTAATTTACACT
Organism: Vanilla planifolia; assembly: GCA_023846275.1. Lineage (NCBI taxonomy): Eukaryota > Viridiplantae > Streptophyta > Magnoliopsida > Asparagales > Orchidaceae > Vanilla > Vanilla planifolia. Next base: position 1,626,498 of record JAIUJO010000084.1, on the reverse strand, counting down.
TATTTTAATCTTTTAATTTCGATTCTCCCCCTCTTTGACATCACTTAAAGAGTTTAAATATTCATTTAGTAAATTGTTGACAAATTTAGAATTTTGTGAAATTATCAACAAACTCAATTTTTTCTTTACGTCTATTTTGTTCAAATTATACTTTTATCCCATGGTCTAGTACACAAGTTCTTTTAAATTAATTTAATTCTTTCTTTATAACTATTACCAACATTTACTATTTATACTATCTTGTGTTATGGATGAATTCTATTTTATTGCAAAAGCATAATGTTTATTTTAAGGTTATAATGTTTATTTTAAGGTTATAATGTTTATTTTAAGGTTAATGTTCAACACAAATCATAATTTTATCTATAACTTATTTATTTGAAAGATCTTTATCAAATTTTAAAGTTTTAAGATTTTCTTCAGCTGTTTTCTTTTTTCTTACTTTTTTTAATTTTCTAAACTTAATTTCTCAAATCTTATTTATAATGTACAATACTTGATTTTAGTTAATAAATTTAAGAGCAGAAACCATTTTAACTCCAACATATTTAGGATAATTATGGTATTATTTTCATTCATATAAAGTATTTTTCCAAACGAGATAAATCCTGAAAATGAAATAATAGAAAGGGGCTATTATGACGTTACAACAAAATAAACATGGCAATAAAATAAAATAATTTGATAACACAAAATGTAAGATACTGCAAAGAAAAGTCTTATGCTTAAATGAAAGCTTAATAAAGCACAAGTGTTTTAATTACATGAATTATAATTAAAGAAAATTAAGAACTTAGCATATTTGAGAAGAAAGTAGAGATAATTAATGTGACAATTAAATGTGCTCCATAAAAAAGAGTTAATGAGCATCAAGCACTAAATGTTTCAAGCTTGAAAATTTTCTTCAAATTTTATTAAAAAACTTGTTAGTTCATCATGGTCAAGAATTTACCTATTTATAAATATTTTCTAATGACTAAAAAAACTTGCCAAATTGATGAACTCATCAATGATACTTAAATTCAAAAAATCTACCATACTTTTTAAGTAATAAATTATAAAAATCACAATAACTAAAAGACACACTATGTCAGAGCCACTGGATTGGAAGGCTCTTGGACCATTCCATAATAAAGACCTCTCAATTATGGATTAGAATAAAAAGTGCTATTTGGAAAATATGATTTGATCTAGACCGTTACATCTAAATCATAATCTAATGGTTAGAACATGCTGTTATGTGTGAATAAATCATGGATTCTAAGATAACAAAATTACTTGATTACATAGAAGATCAAAATAGTTGCCCTTAAAAGGTGGATGAGATTAGAACCATTCAATCACATAATTGTCCAAATGGATAGCAAAAATTGCTCACACAATTTTTAGTTCAATCATGTGAAATGGATATAAGTTTTAGTCCCACATTAAATAAATGATGGATTATCATTGCTTTATTAGAGCTTCCCAACATCACATAATTTGCAAATCTTTTAAGGTTGCCTATCCTCTGCTTTGCTCCATATTTAATTTATATTTGTACTCTTAATTTTTCAATCAAACCAAAGTTGTTTGACGGGTTTAAGAGTTATTTTACCAAATGATAAGCACTACTAGCCGTATTCAGGCGCTATGCTCTAATTGATGGTTATGATAAGCATTACAAGCTATATTCAGGCACTATGCTCTAATTGATGGTTTTGGTTCTTTTTAGTAATATATTTTTTATTATTTTAATTATATTATTATATTGTCACTTATTAGTTTTATAATTAAAATACACTTTGCAATAGGTTTTTGAAAGAGAATTTTCAAAAGCATGATAAGATTGGAATGGTAATTCGGATGGGAAAGATAAGATTAAAATTTTAGAATCCTAATACATTTCTAAGATGATTAATTTAAGTTAAATTTAAAATAAATCTCTTCGTTAAATTCAAACCATATCTTTTCTTTTTTTAAATTCTCTCATGAATACAAATATCAGTTTTCAAAAATCTAAAAATTCATTCAAATAAATATGTTAGTAATTCTTAGGATTTGTTGTTATCAAACAAAATTTAATGACTAAATGTCAAGAACATAACATATTAAACAATCCAATACTCAATGAAATGATCATTAAACTATTAACTATCATTTGATAGTCACATTATCTCCTTTTTACAGTAGTTTTGGATGATTCCAACCATTTATGGGACCATGTAGTACCCACATGAAATAATCTCATATACCTCAGTGCTTTACCATTCCAAACTTCCCCTTAGGATGCACTCTCCTAATGTAAGTATTTTTAAGAATATTAAATTTCTTATGTGACATAAATATTGACTTCAAACAATATTAATTTTTCTAGAAAGTTAAATCCACCATTAAGAGTTGACTGACCTTTCTTCCTTAAAAAAGCATCATATAATAACTTCACTAAACTTGTTCCTTCTCCTTTTTTAAATTCACTTTTATCTTATTTGTCTCCTTCTTAACCTTTATAACAAATTTCTATTTCACCTCCAACTACAATATCTATGTTATTAGTTGCTTTTCTGTCACAATTCTCCCCATTGTGTACATAATTTTTATTTTGTTATATAGCCCTTGTGGCAAAAACCTTATAAAGACTACATTTTCTTACACATTCTATTGCAAATGACTTTTGAAAGTTTTTTTAAGAAATTTCATAAAAACACTACTCCAAGTGTTACTTATTTAATTAAATAATTCGTATATTTCTAACATCATTTAGCCCTTTTGTTATTTTTCCTTAAAAATAACACTTTGAACTAAATTAATAATATTTTCATGTTGGAATTTTTTATGACATGTCTAGTTCAAGTTGAAATAGAATTATTATTTAGGGTTTCTATTCGTTTGTTCTACCATATTTGACTTCTCAGCTGCATTATTAGTTCTTTCAAATTATAGTTTTTGTGATCTTATACAAAAAATCCATATGCAAATTTCATTTCATCACATTCAAAATAAATTTTAAAATGCACTTACATTTATTCAACAAATATTAAATTAATTTTAAAGTCTTTTCAATATTTTTAAACTTCTCCACGTATAAGAATTTAATCATTCAAATTCAAAAAATGTTGCGATTTCTATAAAGAGTCTTTTCCTCTACATCCCAAATAGTTACCAGTTAGTATAACTTGTCCATTGTACATTCAACATGGGAAACTCTTCTTCCTTATTTTCTTGATTTCTCATGTTAAGCAGCCCATTATCCTTTCCTCATGAAACAATCTTGGATGCACCACCATGCTATATATGTAGTATTAGCAACAGCTTTTATTAAAACTGAGAGACAAAATACATGATGTGTTCTTTTTAATGATAATGGAAAAACTATGTTGTAAGCAATTTAATAATTTATTTCAATAATCTACAAAGAAACAAAATACTGTCTTTAAATATCATCATTTTCCAAACATTATAACGCATTTTATTAGACATACTTTTGTGAATACATGATCCTCTTCTTAAAAGTCCACTTTCTTAACTATCTTTTCAAAATTTTCGTGGAGTAAACCTATTCTTTATTAATTCATGTTTTCACTCTGTGGACATTCTTAATTGTTTCTAAACTCACATCTATATCAAGAAGAGTACTCTTCATTTGTTCATATCAGTATGACCATAATTATTATAGAATATTATATAATCATATGTAAAGTGTCATCTCCATGTTAGACTAATAATTATTATTGTATAAGAAAATTAATTAGGAGTCAAATAATTATTGTAGTTGCATTAGAAGCAAAATTTTCATAACCTTAGCATTTTCTTAAGTCTTTTAAACATTCTATTTCATAGATTTCTTTTTTAGCTTGGAATCTTGTGTTAAACATTGGTTTCCTATAATATGCATTAAGCAACCTTTTATAAAAGTATGATGTAACTTTGGAATCCTTATGCAATATAATTTTTTTGCCATGACACATGTCTTACTACTTTTTTCACATATATTTGACTTATTATTTGGCAAAACAAATGTTACCTTAATAGGCAACATAAGAATTTTTATGGTGGATAACCTCATTTTAAATTAAGTTTAACTTAAAATCTCTACTTAAAAATATTTTTCTTTTAATATTCCTCACATCACTAAGCTAGCTTAAGACAATAACTTCTTGATATCAATATGCCACAATGATTGATATAGTAAAGTTCCTATTTGTTATGGATATAGCATATATTATTAAATTGTCTATCTAAATAGTTAATTTAGCATCTTTTATGTTATACATCATAGAATGTTTCTCTCCTTAAAACTACAGAACCTACTTTTAGTTTTCTATATGTGATATAAGATCTCAAAACCAAAATGCCATAATAATTGAAGCCATTCTAATAATCTCAATGTCAAAATTTATTTATTATCAAACCAATTATGATTAAAAGATAACATATGTTTCAATAATATGAATCCCAAATATGAAAACAAAACCATATTTTGATTGTAAAATTACATTAGTAGGTAGATAGGAATTCAAGATTAGGAACAAAGTTAATGGAAGCTATCTCAACAAAATATTCTTCAAAGAGTTAAAAACCAATTAGCAATTTATTAAAAAAATTTAGTTGTAATGGAATCTACGAAAGTGGTGTTTGATCAAATTATGCATTAAAATAAAGAAGAAGATTTATAAGATATGGATGGCTTTGGAAAACTAAAATTGAATGACAAACAAAGATTTTGCTATGACAAACTTTGCAAATGTCTACTTAAACATTATTTTAGTATGACGTTGTAGACAAGATTTTGTTCATCAAGGATTATATCGATTAACTTCTAGTCTAGTATTTTTTCAGTAGAGTATGACTTTTGTAAATGATTTGGTATGAATGTGGGTGAAGGAATTGAGATGAACATAATTAATGAGGTTTTATGTTTTCTCAAATTGCAAGTTAAGTAGGGTAACAAAGGTATCTCTAATCTTAAATATGGTACATAAATGAGATGTTAAAGCTTTCAAAATAAAAAAAATGGTAGCATCAAAGGAGTTAGTATAGAATGAAAATCAGCTTAGAGTTTTAATCTTAAGAGACATCTCTTTTGGAGTAAAAACCAATGTCTTTTTTTAAATAGAAATTATATATGTTGCATATATTATAAAATTTGTACCACAAAATACAAGTGAAGCTTTGAGGAAAGAATTTTTTTATTTGTCCATACTAGATGGTTTCAACTAGTTTGTGAATGTTTTGGAATTAAATCATTGGCTAAGTGACCACATTATTGGGGCAAAAAAGTGGGTACTCAAAAATAAAAAGTAAATGATGATGTAAGTTTCATTCAAAATAATGGAATGCTAGTAGAAAATGGTTATAATTAAGTGGAAGGAATAAAAATAGAAGAAATACTTGAGCCAATGGTAAGGTTAATGGCAACAAGGTCATTTTTAACTTTTTCTTTTTACAACTTACTTAAACTATACCAAATGGATGTTACGAACACCTCCTTAAATGTTGTTTTTTAAGAAAAAGTGTATGTAGAATAATTGAATTTCATTCAACATTATCTTCATCAAAATCTTGTGCATAAGCTATTAAAATAATTGTATGAATTGTAGCATGAACAAAGATCCTGTTATGACATACTTAGTAGATATCTACTCAAACATTATTTCAGGATGGGAATGTAGATATAACTTTGTTCACCATGAACTATGTTGATGAACTTCATCTAATCAAAGATTATGTAGACGATATCATATTTGGATCAACCAACTTGGACTCTTGTGAATGATTTAATAAGCTTATGGCTGTTGAATTAGAGATGAACAGATGGCTTATGTCATCTATTTTCTCGAATTGAAAGTTGAGTAGGACAAAAAATGTATCCTTTTATTTTAAATAAAATATATAAATGAGATGTTAAAATAACTTGATCTTGAGAAACTCAAATGCATTTCTACTTTCAAGAGTCCACTCCATACTAATAAATAAACATAAGAAAGGATAACAAAAAGATTTCTATATATACCAAGGGATGATATGTTCTTCACTTAATTATAAGACGACTTAACAATGAAACTAGTATGGGAATTTTTTGATCAATTTTAATTAGGCCCCATGGACTTCCATCTTGAAGCTATAAAAAGAATGCTTTTGGTGCTTAGTTGACACAAAGATATTAAGGTTTTTGAATCCTAAATTTCAATTAAGTCATGGCTTAACAAGATATGGCTATAAAAATTATGTAGGTTCTCAAATACATAAGAAAAGCATTGTTGTTAATAACTTTTTGACACCTCTTAAACTCATGATCAACCAAAAAAGAAAAAGAATTATTTCTTTAGCAACAAATGAACCACAATATATTGCGTTAGAAGTATTTTAGTAAAAGTTTTTTGTTTGAAAAGGCAATTAGATTATATGGGATTACAATTACAAAAATTTCCCAAAAAATATTTCAATTTGAACGTCATTTGTCTTACTCAAATCCCTATAAAGTCTAAACAAATTAATTTTTTGCACCATTTCATTAGAGACCATGTAAAATGAAATATGTAGACATTCAATTTGTTGTTAACAACAAGCACGTTAGAACCTTAATAAAACTTCTTAATAAAGATTTATTCCATCAAACTAGATGATTTTTTTACAATGAAAAAATAAGGAGAAATTAAGCTTGATTTTAAGTGAAGTTCATTTAGTTATGGGGAGCTCATCTATATGCTCCAATTACTTTCAAATCTCACTTCACTTGATAATATCAAGAAAATATTTCTTGCACTACATTCAATTACATCATCATAAGCTTAGATGGCAAGTAATCATAACAAAAGAGGTTATTGGTACCAAGAGGAATACTCTAACATATTTTGATGTCAATAATATAATTAAATAGCACACTAATTGATTATGTAACTTTGCTTGTAAATATGATAGGTGAACAACACTGGAAGGAGACTAATTTTGGAAGAATATGTCAATTACCTAAATACATCGATATAACCATGCATGGAATAAGAATTAAAAGGTTTTTTGCATGGTTAAGCATCAAAGTCTTTCTTTTTGTGTATGAGACTTCCTTACTTTACAAATTGGTATAGTAGAGAGGACTTATTATCATGTTGTCCATATATTAAAGATTATTGTTATAGTTTTTTTACAATTTTCTTTTATTGTAATTACATACATTTTGTTTCATGTGATAGTTTTTCTATTATCTTAAAAATTTCATAATTAGTGAATCTTTTACCACATTTTAGTTGCACTAACATCTCAATATTGTACTGTTCTTTCTTATGACTTGTAATTTTCTTTTACAAAAGAGATTGTAATCATTATTTCATTATTTTGATGATTTTTTGATGTGTGATAATCATCATTTTTATAGTGTAAAAGTTTTTATGTTAATGAATTTATTTTATCATATTTTATTATTTTTCTTATCCTGTTATCGCAAAATTTTTTATGAAGCTTATTTTTTAAAAAATATTTTTAATTGACCCTAAGTAGAAATATAGTTAAGAATTTTAAATAACTCATTAAATCATTAACTTGAAGAGTTTCTTGCTTTTTTTTATAATTTTTAATAAATGATAGATATTTTTCTTTTATATGTGCTAACCATATCTTTTAATAAATAAATAAATTTATTTTCTACTTAACAAAGATTGTTTTAATTATTTGCTTAAGGTAGAACTATTAATCTTGAAAATTTTATGTTTTTGAAAAAATTTTCTATTGATAATACTTTTCAAGCTTTACTGCTCAAGATTTTGCTTTGTTAGTATTTTCATAATTTATACATTGTCAAATCATAGTATTCTTATTAGCTCATCTATTGAAATATAAATTATTATTATAATTTTTACTCAAACTATTTGCCTAAGAACTAACATTTTTACAAAAAATTTTTTATCATTGTTTCACTAAAAGAATTCTATTGATCTATAATGCATATACTAGATATTATTTTTAAAAAATATTTTAGTACCTTAATAATTTAGTTTTTTTATTATGTTTTAAAAATTACATTTTTTTCATGATTAAATTAACAAAATTTTTTTTAACATACTATGCATCTAGCTTTTAACAACATAAACTTATCATTAAAGGCCTTTTAATGTTTTATATTAATTTAATTTTTTTACAGCATATTAAATGTGTATTTTATTTTTTGTGATTTTTTATGTGGACTATTGCATGAAGTTATTGGATACCCTTTATTCATTAATTAATTTTTTACAATTTTTTCTTTCAATAAAACATTATCAATTATTAATTTTTGTGAGATATTGTTTTGAAATATTTTATAAATTCAAAATTTTAATTATGTTGACAAAATCTTATATTTTATGAATTTTTTTTGCAACTCCTATTTTTCTAGTTACATATTATGTACATAATTTTTATATATCATATTATATGAGGTATAATATCTTATATTATTTTTATTTTTCTTCATATTTTTTTTCCTCTAACATATTTATAATTATGGTATTATTGACAAAACATTTCTTTTTTCATTAAATGATAATTATAAATTATCTAAGCAAATAAAAATTTTTAACTCTTTGAATGAAAAATTTATGGTAAAAGTTAAAAGTTGAAATCAATGAAATTATAAAAAGTGAAAAAATTTATCAAAAAATTTGAAACATTAAATTTGTTTATAAATTCTGTCGAAAAAAAAGTGTTGTACCACTCAAGCGTACAATAAATATTATTGTTAAGGATAGGTCTAAATTTTAAAATATTGTAAAATCATTTAAAATTTTAAAAAGCTTATGATATTATAGACAATTCTTGTAAAGTTTGTTTGAGGTGTCATAACTGAAAATATATCGAACAAATTAGTTTAATTAAAAATCATTATAGAATTAAAAAAATAATTAGTAATATAACATGTCATAAATCAAGGAATATAAGTTCTAAGAAATAAATAATATTATATAATGAATCGTAATAAATACTTGAAATTTAAAAATAAGTTTAAAGTTTTAATAAAATAATAAACTGAGAATCATAATATGATAAAGCCAAAAAAATTAATAGAAGATAAAATTGTGCAACAAAAGTAAGCACCTTAACTCAACATTATCAAAACAATAATCAATCTTAATAATTATTATTATCTAGATAAAACACTAGAGGCAAAATATATGCTCCGCAATCTTTTTACAACTTCTTTATGTAAACCGGAAGTCATTAAGTATCAATGTATAAAGGCATTCTACGGTCTTATAGCTTCTTTATATTGACCTTAAGTATCATTGCAGATGACCTGGTTGTACCTATTTGTTGCAAGAGTACACTAATTATTTAAGTGTTATATACCTTTGCTTTTAATAATTTCATTATAAATAATTTTTTTTAAACTTATTTCACATTTCATGGGGATAATTTTGATAACTTAGTTATGGATAGTTTTTGTATATTAAATATTCAATTATCATAATTATTTTTATATGTTTCAATATTATTATTATTTAATTACAATAACAAGATGTTTCATTACTTACATTATTATGAAACAGTGTAATGTATCGTATAAATTTCCCAAATATTTTAAACATAATTTTTATAACTATTACCTTATTTTTATGTCATTTTACTTTTTTATTTAATGTTACCTTATCTTATTTTACCAACTAATATTTCGAATTAAACATTCCTTTCAATATTCAAATAATTTTAATAATGATAGGCTATTTATTACAGTGTATCAATTAGAAAACTCTTTGTTGAGCTTATTCTTATTTATTATCTTAATTATATAGAAAATAATTATGATTCTATAATTTTTTTCATATGATATAATTTCTTTCAATATTTTGTACCAATAATTTAAATATTGTTTTACATCTATGATGTTTTTGTTCTAACTGAAATGATTTCGAATAACCTTCAATTATTTAATTTATGCAATCACATTTATGTTTACATGTTCAATTTCTTACATTACTTAGCTTATATCACACAGTCTAAATATTTTGAATCATTAAGATTTTCTTATTTAAATATTTAAAATAAGAAATTTAATTTTAATATTTTTTGACAAATTAAGGAAAACATTTCTAAAATTGAATATTTATACATATTTTTCTATTAGGAAAACTTTTCTCCGAAATTATTGCTAATTTTTGTGTATAAAAAATTTGAAAGGAGAAAATATGAAAAATATTTTTTGCAAAAAATTATACATATAGATTATTTGTGGTTAAGTATTTTGCTAAATTATTAATTTTTTTACGTGATAATTGCTTACTAAGATTTTTTCTCTTTATTCCTTTTGATCTCTTAAAAAGAAAAGTAATTTGTAATCAATTCGATAATTTTTATTACACATTATTGACAATAGTATTGTATATTTTTAATATTTTTATTTACCAAACTATTCAATTGAAATCTTTCAATCTTTTTAGAAATTTCACCTAAACATTTTTCCTAAAGTTTTGAAAATTATAATTTTATTTATTTATTTATGTTATTTTTGGACTATATTTTATTGAATTTTTGTTGTCACTACATGATATAGTGAACATAATGATCAAATATTAAAATATTCAGTTAATTAAATAATTATATTTCATTTAATTATTTCAAAATGTTTTCATTAACATGCTTGCGGCCTTTGCATTATTATGAAAATTTGTGTTCATTTCAAAAGCATACAGCGATAGTTACTTGTATCATTTTTAATGTTTCATTGTTTTGCAACTCTTTTATTTTTTTATATTGACAAAGTTTTCATGATTTAATTATGTAAATAATTTTTAAAAATATATAATTTACATTGTCTAAAAAATATAAGTGCACTTATTTCATAATGATTTGCCATTTTTTGCATCACAAAATTTTTATTGAAATGGCATTTAATATATATTGTTTTATTACGATATAAAATTTATTATGTTCAACAAAATTCTGTCATTTACTTTTTTTAGCATTATTTTTTTCCATGGAACGATCTTGTTTTATTATTTAGCTAGCTTTTGATTTGGTGTTTCTTGCAATATTTTTTAATTTTAAGAATATTCTATTTTGCTTATTTCATTTAATGTTTTTCTTCACATTTCAAAATTGTAGACATTAGCAATATAATTTTTAAAGCATGATTGATTTATAAAATAGTATTATCTTCTTAATATTTTGAAAACTATATCTACATACACCAATATTTTAACAAATATATAACACCAATATTTTTTTCTCGTGAAATTGTACTTATATGCAAATATTACAAATATTATCAAAACTTATTCATTTAGTTTTCTTAAATATATTACGTACATCTTTGATTGCATTAGCATATTTTCTTCAAATTTATTTTTAGAAAATCATTTTCTTTAGCTAATAGGAATTAATTGTTATATTTTCAAAATTTTTCAATCATAATTTTTTAACAATTTTATGTTTTTATTAAAATTGAAATATTATTTATTTTTATTCTAAAAAAAATTCATTATTTAAAATACCTTATGATTAATTAAAAGTTTACTAAATAATAACTAATTTTGTATTTCAATGGTAAGAAATATGCAATGGAAATGAAAATATAGCTTAAAGAAAATTAATAGAATGTCATTAAGATAATAAAATGATTCTAGAATTTCATCTCTTAAGTTTTTTTTATTATTTATTTTGCAATTTAGGCAAGCCACCAATTGTCACATTATAAATAGATTTTTCATGAAAAGAATAAAATTATTTTAAACAAAATGTGTAAACTAATCAAATTTATAAACAAATGGTAAAACTTTTTTACATAAATCGAGGAAAAGGAAATTTATTATTAAAATTTTGAAAATTTAAAATAGTAAAAACTATAAAAACTAAAAGTTATATAGGTTATTAAATATATATAGCAATCAATTTATACAACATATAAATAACAAATTGACAAATAATTGTAAACATAAGAGATGAGCAAAGTTAAAAAACAAAAGAAATTAAAGAAATTAAAAGTAAATAAGAACACAAAATGGATAATATTATAAAAATGTTCATGGCACTATATCAATATAATGTGACAAGAAAATATCTTTTATCAATAAAAAGGAGGGACTAATGCTTTCTTGGAGTCAAAAAATGAAAATATTAGTTGCTACAAAATATCTAAAATTAATCAAAATATAATTTTAGAATTTTCCATAAAATATAATTCATATATTTAAAAAATTAAAAAATATAAAAAATATATAAAAATATTATGATAACAAAACATTTTTGTATCAATAATATTTATTACACATAAAAAATAATTTATTGATACAATAATTTAGTATCATATTAATTAGAAAAATATGCAATACATAATAATATGATAAATATTTTATTACACATAAAAAATAAAAAGAATGATAGAAGAAGAAACTAGGATAGGAATCCGAAAACTAGATTTAGGTCTTACCTTTATGCCTAAAAGATAAAAAAAGTGGACAAAGAGGAAAAGAAAAGAAGCAAGGCCAATATATGCCCTCCACTATAATAGTATGCTTGGGTCCAAAAACTCAATGATGTGGAAAACAAACATTATATTGCCCATTTCATACTTACATTCATAAAAGTATTTAAGTTTTTTATAATAGGAATCCATCTATCAAAACATTAATTACCATGTATAAAAAACTATCCTTATACATAAACCATTGCAAACTAATAAATTATGTAGTTGTAATCATTAAAAAATATCCTTATATGATTATAGTAAGTCTCCTATTACAACTTGTCTTCTATTAGTTAAGCAAATAAAGAGGTTACATACTCTATATGTTTATACTCTTAGAGTATTCATTGAGCTCAACATTTATTTTAAAAATATGGCTAATAATTTTATCCAAAATGATATTATATATATGAAAATAAACTTTCATGTTTAGTTTTATATTCTAAATTAAGAACAAGAAAATTTTTGGAAGTAACACAAATTCAACTTTTTTATCTTTCAACACCCTATTTAAAAAAACCTTAAGATAGATAAGCTCAGGTGGATGTGTTTCAGAAAGGTAATGCTTCAATGTTCTATTACGGCAATAAGAAGTAAAATTAGGTGGACATAATTAAGAGATTCATAAGTTTCATTTAGAGTTGATTTAAATGGTTGAATTTTTTAAAGTACTTCAAATTTGCATTTTCATGGTAGAAAGTCAAACCTTCACTTAATTGATTATCATGAATTAAATGTAAACATTAAGTGTTTAATAATAAGATTGATATTTTAAGTCATAGAAATTACTTGATCATGGTGTCAAGCACCTACTAACGTAACTAAGTTCTTCCAAGTATATTATAAATGTGGCCATTTAAATCAGTCGTACGAAATATTAAGTAAGAAATTTTTGAAGTTGATAACAATGTAGTATGTTTGAGTGTCCTTAAGTTGATTGGACTTATCAAGGTTCATAAAAATGGGTAAAAGAAGGGCAATAATGATTAATATTTTAGTTGTAAGTAACCACAATAATCTCTATTAAATATTAATATTCCCATTAATATAAAGTATAGATTTTCAAAAAACTTTTACTATTAAACATATTAAGAGATTTAGCATAATAATCAAATGGATTCTTAAAGTGGATTAGTAGTTTTATACATTAAATGTGTAAAATAAATCATTTTATGGTTTGAGTGTAATTGAAATGCATGTAACTAAAACATAATTATAGATGCTCATGTTCATGATATTGAATGGAAGGGATTGTTTTTTTCAAGAATGATAAGTTTTCATAAGATAACAGTAAAATGGATAGGGATTTTGTAAATTAATTTGATAAATATAAATATAAAGCTTATCTTAACAAAATATACCTTATGCAAAATAAAAAGCAAGCCACTAGTAGCATAATATTTACATCAAAATATGGTAAAATTTCAATAATAAATTGTTTGAAAACTTTCTTTCAAACTAAGCTATAAATAATCTAGAGGGAGGATTTGACCATTGATCAGCCATTTTTAATATAAATGTATGCTAAAATAGTTAAATGTAACTACTTAGCAAAGTTATTCATTTGTTTGTGGGTAAACGATACAAGTCACTTGCAACATTACTCTCTTGTAAGCTACTTGGTCAATATGATGCATAATAAGATTATGCCACATAGACAAGATAGCAAGGCCATGAGTGTGATTACTGAAGTACTATTGATCAAGAACAATTTGAGCGAAGCTCATAACAATGTGCTGACATCATGTATGTAATGCAAAATGCATTGCTTAAGAGCCATGATGAGGGTCAAAAAAATTGCTGAAAATGAGGAAAGTGTGGCCATGTGTGACAATGCAAAAGTAGTGGTTGTGGATAATCATGGTCATTGTAAGAAAAAAAAATTGGCTTTGATAAGAAAACAATTAATAGTGAAGATCCATATGATAGGAATCCTATAGTTAGAATTGAATTTCGTTCTAATTCCATGAACAAGAAGTATAATAAAGAAAGAAAAAAGATAAGGAAAGGAAGTGTAGCATAGGGCCAACACTATTTAAGTCTACATGCAAACTAGAGCTCCACAATGTTGATTTCAAATGTCAAACACAAAATGAAGTTAAGAAGAAGCATGAAGGCATGCAAATAGGAAAGATACTTCGCATTGTCAAAGAATTAAGAGAATTTTGGGAAAACTTTTACATGTGGATATTTACCAAAATTGATCTCATGAGATGAAATTTGCTTGCCTTATGTTTTTAGAAATATGGGAAAAGATGTCATTTGAATGCATCCACATATCACTCATAAAAGTGTTTGAAAATGTTTTAAAAATATAACTATTACAATGGCTGCATGCATAAACTCAACGAAAATTTATAACACACACACTAAGGTACTTTTAGTATTTGATAAATAACCACAAATCAAAGGTATATCCAATAGATGTCTATAGACCTTGTGTAGAATAAAACAACATTTTGTTTAATAATGCTATACACCTACAACACAAAAAAATTGATAGAACATTGCTAGATATGCGTAGAATGTCAAGAACAATGCACAAAAACAAGGCAAATGCATATCGAAAATAATCAATATTTCAATTCTTCTTATACAAAGTTAAGATTGACCCTAAACATTTACATTAGGCTCAAAATTCATACCAAGAAGGAGAAAGGACCAACAAAATGGCCTATTGAGCCCATTTTTGCCAATGCCTTCATATGTTGCTCACCATCAGCCTGGCTACACCTTAGGGATTACATGGACAACATTTTCTTGAAATAAATCAATGAATAGGGCTTTAAGGTTTAATCTAGATGAAAAGTTCATATGACATAAAAACACATCCAGATTTGCTACATCGAGTTTACTAGTGCCAACCGACATAAAGCAACATAGTCTACAGAACCCTTAAACAAACTTGGATCTGCCAAACTATGCTGACCTAGAATCCCATTCCACCATGCATTAAGCTAGACCTAATCCAAGACACTATTGTTGTCATGTCAACCAATTGACATGATCTATGACACACAAACGCATATATAACATAGGCACCATAGACATTGCATTGACCCAATGACTCAATCCACAACAAACAAACTTTGGTCAAAGTTGCAACACTAGTATTGGCATGCCATCTTGTTAACCAGATCCATCAAAATCTAATATGAATATCACATGTAACCCTTGTGGAAACTCACATAAAAGTGAACTAAAAATATTGGTTCTTAGAAAGCTATTTCATAATTATTTAGGCCAAAGAAATTTTGGACCCAAAAAACGAATTTTTTACCAAGGTTTTGGCAACCACTTTTTAGAAAATAGATATTCAAAACTAAAATAATGGCTTTTCAAATTGCTTTTTGGTAAAAGCTTTTTAAGATAAATCTTGTATTTTTTATTTGGTTTTCTTCTTAGGCACTACATAAAATTGAAGGTATACTGATGTAGAAGCATCTAAACTTAGCTCACAAAAAGACATTTGCTAGTATCGCACTAGTTTCACAAGTGCACGAGTAAAGAATTTATTTCAAAATTATTTTAAAAAATAATTACATTTTTTTAGGTATTTCACCACTTCCACCATCCACCAATGTTTGCTATCATTATCATTATCATTTGTTAACTTGGGAACACTGATTGAACAGCGTTTCACTAGCAACAACTCATCTTGCTCTAACCTACAATGATCGGCACAAACTAGCTAGTCCCACAAATCCTGTCAACCCTTTCTTTCTGCCTGACCTATGCCTACTCTAAACATGGAAAGACGACTCGATTCCTCTAGCTACAATGCATTGATTTAACATAGCTTTTGTCCACCCGCCATTTCGCCACTCGAAACAAAGAATTTACTTGCAAACTGTTTAATCAATATAATTTAGTATTTTTTTTATAATTTTACATTTTTTTTAAATTAGTGATATATATTTGAAAATCCCTATAAATAAGGGTGCTTGCCATATTAAGAAAACATAATGAAATGAAATTTATTTTATTCATGTGCTTTTACCATGATGAACAAAGTGCGTGTGCCTTACCCTAATTATAGAGGCTCTAATTTTTCTTGTAAAGGACAAGGATTGAAGGTGATAGTCCTTCCACTAGTAAGGCCCACAACCAAATTCGTTGTTAGGCACAAGGATGAAAGGTGAGAAGCCATCCAACAAAAGAGTTGGTAACCAAATAAATTCTCACTTTTTATAACATTCACATAAACATCAAAAAGTTTAATCATTTAGTAACTTTTATTTTCTATGTAGTAATCTAATTGCAAAGTAACTTTTTTCTATTATAATATTTAGCATAGAATTTTTCTAAATTTTTTTATATGTCTAAAATTGGATATTACAAAAATTATTTTTGTTGAATTTTATGTCTAATGCTTAAGGAGTAGTCTACTGAACTTAATAATCTATATTACAATTATAGAATGCACATCTTTGAATATTTCTTAAATACCACATATGTCGTCTTACCTAGATTTTTATATAACATCTTTTTTATATTCTTTAATAATCTTTTGAGTGTCTTCAACATTGTAGGATTCGATTTAGATCTTTATAGAAGTTTCAATGTGCCAAGCATCAACTTTGGTATTAAAGGCTATACTTTTTTACTAAAAAAAGTTTTTTTTGTTTACTACATTCAACTTTGGTATTAGAGATAAGTTTTTCTAAAAATTTTTTTTTACTTAATACATTAACTTTGGCTTTCAACTAACTTTTTAATATTAAAAAATTATTATTTTTATATTAAAAAAAAGTTTCTTCATTTTCTACTTAACAAATTTTAAATTTTTTTCTACATAAAAAAACTTTCTACCAAAAGTTTTTTTTCTTTTTTACTTAGTTTTTCCATTAAAAAACTCTTAGCTAGTTTTGGGTAAACTAAGTTTTAGAGGATGGTACAAAAATAGTGATATGACTCACTACCATCTTTCTTGGGAACTATCTAGTTCTATCTAAGAGCTAATTTGGCAAAAGTAAGGACCCTGATCATTTATGATTTTCCTAGAAGCATATGCCATCTCAGCTTTGCTAGTTTATAAAAGTGATTACTCTGCTTTTGTATTTTTTTATCAAAAAAAAGAAAGATATCCCAAAATATTTTCTTTCCTTGACATCCCTTGTATGAAAAATCTTTGAATGACAATGAGATCTAGTAGGTGTTATCAAGTAGTAAATCAAAATCAAGAATTAGTTCAAAACCAAAGACAAATTTTAAACAAAGATCCCATACTAGAAATATCCCAATGAAAAGTAAAACTCACACAAATGGTTGGTCAAAATCTCCTAAACCTACAACGTGATTGAAATCCTAAATGAGAAAGGGATAATAAAAGAAGAGTCACACATAATTATTCAGAAGAAGGAAATCCTAAGAGATGTCAAAAGTATAAAAGACACAACACTTTTTATGACTTTGATCATGATATCCATAGAAGAGATCAGACCATAGAAAAAGAAATAAATAATCAGATGAGTCAAACAAAAATGATGATTTAGATATATCTAGTAAGGAAGAAAGACTTAAATGGTATCAAGAAAAATAGAACATCCTTAATGTTAAATTGGATGCTCTAACATTTTATGGTAGCTATGATTCTAAAGATTATATTGACTGATAAACAAGTGAGGATGATTAATTTAATTGACATCAAATGATTGAGTCAATAAATATCAATTTATTAGATTAAACTCATCGATACTAATTATAGATTCTTTAGAAACTTAGAATGATAATATACTATCAATAATGAATAAGTACCCCAAACTTGGAGAAATTTTAAAGTTAGGTGTACAACTATTTGTTTCCAATAGCCTATAATGTCAAAATATTAGAGAAATGATAAAGATTTTTCTAAGGTGGTAGATCTATTGAGGAGTGCCTTAACAAATTTTAGGATTATAAACCTAAATGTGATATAGATGAATCCAAGGGTGGAGGACTATCCCATTTTGTGGCAGGTTTAAAGCAATGAGTGCATGCTGAGCTTAACTATAAAATGTTACTACTTTAAAGAAAGCTTATCGCTAACTAAAAATGTTAAAAAAAGTAAAACTTCTTATTTTAAAAGAAACGACGAGCGAAACTCTTTAAAGGCCCACACCATAATGTCTTAATGCACTCATACTTACACTTCATCGACCTTATCCATTGCAGTTTTTAAACCTCCCAAACTTATATTGCTACCCACTCCATCATAACCTTCTTTAAACCAACTCACATAATCTAGATTTGCCTATTTCATGTGACATGAAAAGGGACGTGTAGCCGCAAAATACCGAAAGATATTCATGAATGTGAACCTAGAAAGTATTAATGAAAACAAAATGTCAAAATAAGAGAAAAACATAATGCATTTTTAGAAAATTGAGTAAGAATTAGAAAACATAGAAAGTTTAATTGTAAAATGCACCCCAACAACTCCATAATCTTAAGATAACTAGAAGTACACTAATATCTTTAGCATCAATGTAAAAACTAAGGAACAATCATATATGATGATCATAGATAATAGTAGTTACATTAATTTCATATCCCTTGATTTCATTGAGCAAACAAGAGTCTCTTTATCAAAACACCAAAACCCCTACTTTGTATCTTGGAAAGATAAAACCTTTGTACTTATTAGCAATAATGCTACTCACTCTTAAAATTACGTAGATATAATGACTAAGTTTTATGTGATGTAGTACTTATGCAAGTAAGTCATCTTATCTTTAGAAGATCATGGCTCTTTTATTGGAATGTGACTTTGAAGGATAAGTCTAGCATGTGTTCTTTTATTTATAAAAATAATTTCATCATAGTACACCTTTTCTATCTTATGAGAGACCTCAATCACTTAAGCATAGAAAATTTATTAAAAATTCATGGCCCATGAATAAAGGAAAGGAAAAGATATAATTTAAGCTATGCCACATTACTGAAGTTAGAGAGGTCCTTAATAAAAGAGACTTATCTTGGTTTCTTGTAATTAAGGAGTTAGCCATCAGCATACCAAACCTATCACCTATTATATAAGCTCATGTTAATAGGTCAATATCTTTTATTAATATTATTTCTTTGTTAATAGAGATTCAAACTTCTATTTTTATTTTTTTTAATGTCTCATGAAATAATATCTATGAAAATTAATCTAAATAATATAAGATATGAGAAACTTGTAAATCCTCAAAGAAATATTAAAAACTTTTATGGAAGAGACTACTATATAATTAGAGTTAGGTCAGTATAGTTCCCTCTTAGAGTTTACAAGAATTATAAGCACATTGAGCTGGACCTTTTAAGATTATTAAAAAATTAGGAACTAATGTATATGTGTTGCATTTGTTAGAAGAGTATATGATTGGTGCAACATTTAACATTAAGGATTTAGTTTATTACAAAGCACCACATCCAATACCTATTGAGTCATTTGAGTTTGGTTCAACCAGAGTGAGTAAACACGTTCCTACAACTACATTATCTTTCAAAATATCTACGAATAATATGAAGAAAATTATAGATCATGAGATAATTTTTGTCAAAAACTATGAACTTAAGAAATTTTTAATTTTATGGAAGGGCAAACCTTTGATCAAGAACTCTTAGCTACCTATGATATCTTATACCATATCATGGAACACCAATTAGAATAATATTGTACCCATCACCCTAATATGATCCAATAAGATCTCTTTCACCGAGGGAGGCTGATGTAGGAGTGTCGAAAAATAGGTCAAAAATATGCATTTGGTTGTGTTGGACTAGTTCCATAAGTTCATTAAGAAAAGGTTTCATTGAAAAGTATTTTAAAAAATGCTTAAAATTAAATTGTTTTATTAATTTTGTTGCCTATCATCATTCATCACTATTTGCTGTCGTCTACCACTATTAGCACCCACTTTCAGCCCCGAGCTGACTCGTGCTTCTATGTGACTTGAATTTAAATGAGAACACTGATTGACTAATGTTTGACCTACACCAACCTATAACGAACCATGGCAACCCTCCAACCTGACCAACCTATTTATTTCACATGACGCGTGCCTACCCAAAACTCCAAATGAATTTGTCAAGACCTCTACCAGCACTACATCGATTATGCTAAACAATTTCTCCACCTACAATTACTATCGTATAAGACTCAGAATCTATTTAAGAAATGTATAATTTAATTAATTTCATTGTTTTTTTTTTATTATTTTTTTAAATTATTGATGAATATTTAAAAATCCCTATAAATAGGGTTGTTCACTATATTAAAAAAGTGATAAAATAAAATTTATTTTATTTATGTGCTGCCACCTTTGTGAACAAAGTGTGTATGCTCAATCGTAGTTGGAGAGATTCTAACTTCATTCATAAGAGACATGGATTAAAGGCGATAGACTTTCTGCTAAGAGAACAAGTAATCAAGTCTCTAGTGAGAGATAATAATAAAAGGTGAGAGACCATCCATCAAGCCAGTCAATAACCAAACAAATTCTCGCTTCTACTAATAGCCACGTCAGTGTCCAAAGGTTTAGTGTTTTAATTTTTGGGTAATAATCTAAGTTGTAGTCACTTTATTTATTATAGTACTTCACTTAGTGTTTGTCTAAATTCTCTATTTTATGCGTTAAATTAGATGTTACAAAAACCTCTTTTGTAAGATTTTGTGCTTAATTTTTAAGGGATTGCTACTTATGCAACTTACTAATCCATGCTACTATTTTGGAACATCAATGTTTGAAATATTCTAAAATATCACACCTCACCTAATGCTTATTATTACGTAGTACCTTTTTTATATTCTCTAATAATCTATTAAGCATCTTAAGTATTCTAGGCATTAATTTTGATCTTAGTAGAAATTTTTTTCTACCTTGTATCATGTACCCTTTAAAAAGGATGATCGTTCCATGTCTAAAAGTCAATTTTCTCCATTTTGCCTTTTTGAGGTTCAGGATTAATCATAATGAAAACTACAATGTATTGAATCATCGTCCTCCAAAAGTTGTTACCAACAACTCCATTACATCGCCTTCTTATCACCACTGAATAATGGTTCCTTTTACTTTGATGTTTCTTTCACTTCATTGATTCCTTTTTATTATGTTATTTCCCTACACTTTGCTTCTCCTTTCACTTTATCACATGAAGTTTTCTTGGATTACCACTTCAGTCCAATGTTGTCTTCCTTCACATTCTTAATTGTATTTTTTTAAGTGTTTGAACAGGCTCTGTGTGTAAGTTGATTCATACAAATATGAATAATTATTGAAAAAAATATGACAATGAATCTATTCCTAAGTAATATTATATGTAAACAAAGAAAAAGAAAGTTTATTGTATTTTTCATTGTGGTTTTTTCCTTTGTCTTGTTAGCTTGATTACTAATTTATTTAGCATTTTACTTGGTTTATCAACTTTTTCATTACTTTAAAGCTTCATAGATTAATTTGGTAACTTTCTTTCATAATATTTAATTATTGTTATATTATTTTTTTATGCATTATATAATTTTTTTGTATTATTTCTTCAAGTACTTAATTATATTATAAACTATTTTACTGCAATTTCAGTGACATGACTTGTCCCTAGCCATTGTTGAAAAAGTAGTAGAGTTGGGTGAGGATCCTTTTACATCACCTAGGGTAAGAACAGAGTCTTTTTCAAAGTTAATCCAACATAGCCAAGGGTAAAAATTGGGTGCTTTTTAGTGTTTTCTCTTGTAGCTACAATAATAAGTGCAAGAAATATTTTTATAGAATCACCTAAAAACATTTGTGCCCATTTTCTTTTATTTAATTTATTTATTATTAAGAATAAAAATAATGTGACATAATGGTTTATTAAAGTTGAAATTTTTTTTATTATAACATTCATGACAACCAAGAGATTTCATTAACATCACCTTCTTGAAAGAATACTTAAATTTAATAAGAGGCTATCGGAGTGATATTAATTAGTTTAATATAAATAAATCCATATTAAATTGTTAAAATATTTTTTATTTTGTCATAAAAAATTAAAAGAATCTTACTAATTTTTATACCATGAGTTTATGTGCCAAAATTGAGTTAAGTTCAATTATGTTTAAATTTGTATAATTCACTCCCTCTTATAGACATCGTGTTCAAAAATTTCTAACACTAAATATTTTTGATGTTTTATTATTCTATAGATTATGTGTTTTTATATTTTATATTATTTATTTATATGTATTGGTATGTATTTTTTAAAGATATATATATTTTTTTTTATTATAATAATTAGGTTATACTAATAATATTTTATATCTTATTTTATAATTGCATAACATTGAACCCTCAAACTGTTAAAACTATCTTATCAAAATGTAATATAATTAGAATTTTGTTAATATATTTTATTGTGAACTATACAAGTACTTTTTAACATTAAAATGTCATTACAAATATTTTCATCTATATTAATGAATTATATCTTTTAATTTTATTTTTTTAATGCAATTTCCCAAAATTTTTGCATTATTCAATCATTTTTATTTCTTACATATTTAATGTTCATTTTTCTAAATAGGTTTTCACTATTGTTGCCTTGGTACAAGAATTGTTTCTTGTAAATATACATAATTATTTCTATTTCAATTCTTAAAACTAATAACTTCTTTTAGTTTTACTTTAGTCCTTTTTACTTTCAAATTGTGTAAATATATTAATTAACTTTGTGTTATTTTAATTTTTTTTTTTACTAATTTAACTTATTTTACTAAATTAAATAAAGGAATTATTGTTTATAAGATTTTAAATTTTTGTTCTCTTTTATACTTTCCATTATCAATATAAGTCCTTTGTAATAGGAAAGCTTACACAAATATATTTAAAAAACTGTGACGTTATGCCATCTAATTGATTTTTTTCTCCTTAATTTTTTTAAATAATTACAATATTGAGTTCAATAAATTTATATTTCAATATATATGCTATTACTTTATACGTAATGTTTTGAATATTAATTTTTTTAACATCTTATACAATTTGTTTTTACATTTTTAATAATTTTTTTATATGTTTAACTTGTTTTTAGAGTTTTGATTTTTAAAATACCTTTTTAAAAGATGAAATATAAAAATTAATTTTCAATATTTTAATTTCCACAACAACTATAATTTTTTATATTAATTATATATTATATTATTTATGCTACTTTTTTTAGGAAAAACTAAAAAAAATATTTATTGACGTAAAAGGCTTATTTTTTCCTAAAGAAAATATTATAATTCTTAATCATTTTTCTATTTTTATTATTTTTTGGATAACGACATATCCATCATTGATTGAAGTAAATTACAGTTTATATTCTTGTTAAACAAAACTATACCTCGTTTTTTATTTTTTTACCTTTAATAAATTGTTTGTTTTCATTAGAATATTTACATTTCTAGTTTAGAAAAATTATTGTTTCTTAAATTGTGTCAAATAATTAACATTTAAATATTTTGTATTTATTATTTTTTAAATAAGTTATTCTTTCACTTCTTATCATTAATCTAATTTTGAAATACCTTTTTGAAATAGATCGTGCCATCTAATAAAAGTGCATCTATGAAAGCCAAATATTGTATAAGATAGACCTTTGGAAAGGCTAGTTGATGTGGTTACATGACTTCCATATAGTTATCATAAGAATTGTTAAAGATGAGGAAAATATTCATATTTTTTTTGGAATCTTTCATTACATTATTTTATCATCCAATGTAATTTAATTGCAACATTTTTGGTTTCAACTCTATTATCAATTTGATTTTCATAAAGTTTTCATAATTCTTATAATGTTATGGAAAATAAATCAAGTTATTGATTTTTTACAATGAGTATTTGCAACCGTAATGATTTTCTTTTATGATTATATTTTCTTGAAACTTTCTACATAACAAATAAATTTTGTTTTTGTTTGATTATTAATAAAATATTTTGTTACTGGACCATATAAATATTTTTATGTTATCATATTTTAAGCATTTAGCTAGCTTAATGATTATTTTTAATTATTTTTAATATTTTATAATTCATTTTAAACATTTCAATTTTTTTTATTAAAATGAAATTTTTTTGAAACATATTAAAAATAAAACTTATTTGCTAAAAAATAATTTTGAATAATCCTTATTTTTTATTATCTTAATAGTTTAATATATTTTTTATATTTCTTGTATTATTTAAAAGCAACAAAGTTACAGTAATGAATGGATATTTTAATTGTTATTAAAATTATTTATTTCATATTCTAGTTATTTTTTGGAATATTGTCTTATCACATGATATCTTTGAATAAAATTATATTATTCAATTTTTTAATATATTATATAATAGAAAAGATTTTCTAATATAATACACTATTAAATGATTATGCTAATTCCTTTAAACATCATAAATTCTTTTCATCAGGATAATCATCTACTTTATTATTTTTATGTACATTTCTATTTGAAAAAAAACTAAAATAGTTTTCTCTATATGTTTGTCATTAACATGTCACGCAATTTATTTTCAATATTTAAATATTGCAATTATCTAACTAAAATTTTTTTAATACATTTTTTAAATTTTATTATTATGACTACATCAATAATTTTTAGTTTTTCAAAATACAAAGTTTTGGTAATTTTATACATTGTCATTTATGTTGGGGTTTATATTTTTTGTTGATAATAAGGTAAAGATTTAGTCTAAATTTTAATCATACTATTTAAATTTTCAAGTGCGTAATTATCTTTATAGGTATATTTTATGACATTGCTTAAAACTTGTTGTGTCTACATCAACGTAATCCTTATCTTAATTTTAAATGAATTAATGAAAAAAATTAAGAAGATCACTCATTTGTGAAGAAAGTAAAGATTACGAATTTGATATGTAAGGGACGAAGTATATTTATGTGATTATAAGCATTTGGTGCTAACAACATAAATTTCATCATTTGAAAATTTTTCTTTAAATTTTGTAAAAAATTAACCAATCAATTTTTTAGGAATTAACTTATTTATAATCGTTACAGTAATTACTACAAGTTCTTACCAAACTTATCAATTAGTAATTACGGATAAATTAGGAAAATTCCAATGTCTTGAAATAATGGCTAATAGAGTCATTACACAAGAACTGCTCGACCTAAAGGCTCCTAGATGATTTGATCATGGACAAAAAACATTATCAGATATCTTGGATTAAAGAAGCATTTTTTGATCTAGACTAGTAGATCTAAATTGTGATATAATGACAAGATTTAGCTATTATGTGTGGATGAAACACGTGTTCGATTATGAAATTACATTATCGCACAACAAATCTAATTAGGTGTTTTTGAAAGGCTAATGAGATTATAATCATTTGATTATATTATTACAAGATTAGATTATAGAATCACTCGAATAATTTTAGTATTGTCATGCAAAATGGTTACACATTTTTGTCCCGGATTGCATGAATTATGGATTGTTTTTGCTTTATAAGAATTTTGTTACGCCACATTAATAAGTGCATTATTTAGGTTTGGTAACCCTCTGGTTCACTCTGAAGTGATTTCCCATATTGTTAATGTGCTTGTACTCTATTAAATTTTGATATGTAAACAATCTATCGAACTGAAATTATTCGATTAGTTTTGGTGTTATTTTATCAATCTGATAAAACCAACTACACACATTTAGGAGCTATGCTCTGACAAGACACTATCAATAATCATTAGTAATGAGCTTTTCTTAGTTATTATATTTATTAATTATTTTTTTTACTAATTAATTATTATAATTATAATACACTTTGAAATTAGTTATTAACATTAAATTTCTAATTATATTATTAAGAATAAAATATTCTTTAGAGCGTTGACAATTGATCCAGATTTTAGAATCCTAATATTTTTTCTTGAATGATTAATTTAATTAAATTTTTTTTGGTGCCATCAAAGAGTGATTTGAATCAAGCTTAACATTCTAATCAAAATAAAATTGTAATATCTCAAATTAAATTCAAAATATTTCTTAGTTATTTGTCAATCCAAACAAAATGATCACCAGAAAAATTATACCTTTGCACTTCTTTCTTTTCAAAGTTTACCTTGGATAGAAATAATATAACTAAAATTTTAATTTATTTAAAAAAATTTATCAGTAATACTTTGGGTTGACGATCATCAAACAAAACATCAGGAGAAGGGGTCAACACAATAATCTCTCTTTCTTGATGATAATAAAAATTCTAATAAAATTCATTAAAACAAAAACTATTTATAAAAATGAAATGCATAACAATTAAAGATAAGCTTCCTAACATGTACGTCAGACTATATTAATGTTCCTGAATTATTTTTTCTCATTTTAATCTTTCAATTTCTATTCTCCCCCATTTTATCATCACTTAAAGAGAGTTAATCTATATTTAGTAAATTGTTCAATAATTTACAATGTTTTGAAATGATCATCGAACTAGTCAATTTCTTTATGTCTATTATGTTAAAATTATACCTATATCCAATGACCTAGTACTTACATATTTTTTTCA
This sequence comes from Vanilla planifolia, assembly GCA_023846275.1. Classification (NCBI taxonomy): domain Eukaryota; kingdom Viridiplantae; phylum Streptophyta; class Magnoliopsida; order Asparagales; family Orchidaceae; genus Vanilla; species Vanilla planifolia. The sequence goes on along the minus strand of JAIUJO010000084.1, from coordinate 1,599,585 downwards.
AATATATTTAATTCTTTCTTTCTAACAAATAACAAAATTGGTTATTTAAGCTATCTTGTGTAATAAATGGCTTAAAATTTGTTACAATGGATTATGGCTATGAAAGATTATGGTTTAACACCAATCATAATTTCATCTATAACTTTTTCATTTGGAAGATCCTTACTAACACTTGATGTTTTAGGATTTTTTTAACAATTTTTTATTTATTCATTTATTTATTTATTTTAATTTTCTAAACATAATTTTTCAAATACTATTCGTAATATACATATATAAATGTAAATTATTTTAGTTGGAATTAATTAATCAATGTTGCAATATGTAAATTTGATTTTAATTATTAGATTTGTGATCACAAACAATTTTAGGTCCAATGCATTTAATGAAATTAAGATTCTTTCTTATTCATGTAAAGAACTTTTCCAAAAGAGCTAAATACTCATAACAAAATAATAGACAAACACTACTACGATCATACGACATAATAAGCTTCGTAATAGAATAAAATAATTTGATGACAGAAAGTGTAAATAAATAAAAAAATCTTATGCTTGATAAAAGCTTATTGAGAAATAAGTGTTTTAATTAAATCAATAATAATTAAAGAAAATTGAGAACTTAGCTTGAGATTTTGTAAAAATTTAACAACTAAATATAACATAAGAAAATGTGAATGACCATTGACAAATAAATGTTTGAATATAATGACTTAAAGTTTTTTCTTCAAATTTTGAAAAAAATTTATTAGTCTATCTTGTTAAAAAATTCACTTATTTATAAGCATTTTTAAAGTCTAAAAGCAATTGCTAAATTAACCAACGACTCATTAGTATTTAAATAAAAAAATCCACAATATTTTTTGATTCATAAATTAAAAAAATCCAAACAACTAAAAAAGACTCACTACATAGGAGCCACTTGATCGAAAGGCTCTTAGAAGATGTATTATTTAGGATTCATTTTCACTTGTTCTACCACATTTGGCTGCTCCTCTCTATTATTATTTCTTTCAAATAATAGTCTTTGTGGTATTATAAAAAAAATATGCATATGGAAATTTCATTTAAACTCATTCAAAAAAAATTTAAAATGCACTTACATATATCCAATAAATGTTAAAAAATGTTGAAATCTATTGAATATTTTGTAAGATTCCCTTCATATAAGAATTTAATCATTGAAATTCAAAAAATATTGGGATGCTTCCAAACAAACTCTTCTTCAACTTCTCAAGTAGCTATTAGTTAGTATAACTTATCCATTATACATTCAACATGGGATGCTCTCCATCTTTGTTTTCTTGAATTCCCATGTATGAACCCTATTGGCAATTCCATATGAAATAGTCAAGGATACATCATCAAGCTACCTTGATCACATTTAATTATATAAGTAGTACTAGCAACAAATTTTATTAAAAGAAAAAGAAAAAATATTGTACGTTCCCTGGCTAATGATAATGATAAAACTATATTGTAAGCAATGTAACAATTTTTTTCAATAATGTATAAGGTAGAAAATTCTTTGTCTTTAATTACCCCCATTTTCCAAACATTATAATGAAATTTATTGGACTAACCCCTTAACAATACAAGATCCTTTTTCAAGCAGTCCACTTTCTTTATTTTCTTATCATAACTTGCATGGAGTAAGCCTTTTCTTTATTAATTCATGCTTTGATTAAGTAGATCTTCTTAATAGTTTCTAAAACCATATGTATATCAAGAAGGGTATTGATAATTTGTTAATATCAGTATAATGATAATAGCATAATATATTATATAATACTATATAAGGTGTCATCTCTGTGCTAGATTAACAATTATTATTGTAAGCAAATTAATTAAAAGTCAAATACTTATCCAAACTACATAAAAAAAAATTTTCATAGACGTTACGTATTCTTAATTATTTTAAATATTCTCTTTCATTGACTTCCCTTTTAGGCTAGAATGTGGTTTTAAACATTAGCTACTTATAATATGCACCACACAACCTTTTAAAAAGGTATAATCTTAGTTAGGAGTCCTTATATAACATAATAGTTTTTTCCATATTGCATGGGCGTTACTATTTTGTCAACATATTTTTAATATATTTGTTTTCTCAAAAAATGTTTCCTTAATAGGAAAAATATTACTTGTTTTGGCAAAAAACTTCATTTTCAATTAGCTTTAATTTAACAACTCTACCATGATAATTTTTTTTTTCCTTTGGTGACATAGGATCTCAAAATCAAAATGCCATAATAATTCAGCCATTCTAATAGTCTCAACGTCTAAAAAGATTTATTGTCGAGCCAATTACGAATAAAATATTATATGTACTTTTCAATAACAAGAAACCTAAATATGAAAACTTAGGCATATTTTCATAGTAGAGTTGCATCAATAACAAGATAAGACTTAGAGATTAGAAACCATGATAATGAAGGATATCTCCTCATAATATTCTTCAAATAGAAAAACCCATAATCTATTTCGTAAGGAAACTTTGTTGTAATGGAAACAACTCAAGCTATCTTTGTTGAAATTATTCATCGAATCAAAGAGGTAGATTTACAAGGCATAAAAAACTTTGCAAAAGTAAAATTGGTTGATTAACTTCTACTACTCTAACATTATTTAGATGATACCATATTTGAATCAACAAACTGACTTAAATGAATGATTTGGTAAGCATGTAGGTGTACGATTTGAGATGTACAAAATCAGATAGGTTTCTTATTTTCCTGAATGCAAGTTAACTATGATTAAAAAAAGGTATCCTTTCATCTTCATTAAAGTACATAAATGACATGTTAAAACTTATAAAATAAGGAAATAGTTGCATCAAGGGAGTTAGCATAGAATGAAAATAACCTTAGAGATGTAATCTTAAGTGACAACTCTTTTGGAGTACAAACCAATGCTTCTCTTTAAAAAGAAATTGTATATGATGCATCTATTTCAAAATTTGTACCTCAAAATACAAGTGAAGCCTTGAGGAAAGATTTTTTTTTATTTGACCATGCTGGATGGTTTTAGCTTATTTGTGAAAGTGAATGTTTTGGATTTAATAGACCTTCCAAGTGGCCACATTACTGTGGCAAAAAGTGGGTACTAAAAAATAAAAAGTAAATGACTTTGTGGTTGCCATTCAAAATAAGGGAAGGCTAGTTGTAATGGGTAGGACTAAACATAGAAGGAATACTTGAACAATTGGTAAGGTTAAAGGCAACAAGGTCATTTTTACCTTTTTCATAATACAAGTTATTTAAACTTTATTTAATGGTAGTTAACACCACCTTCTTAAGTGTTGTTATTTAAGAGAAAGTGTATGTAGGATAGTTGGATTGAATTCAATATTTTCTTCATCAAAAAAATGTACATAATGTAATGAACAAATATTTTGATAATTACTAGAAAAAAGGGTATTAGGGTTTTGGTATCCCAAAATTGTGTTATATCATGATCTTACAAGATATTGCTACGAAGATTATGTACATTCTTTAATACAAGAGAAAAGTATTTTAGGTATTTAATCTTTCTTAGCACCTCTTAAACTTATCATCTAGCAAAAAAAGGTGGAATTTTTGTTTTAGTAAAAAAATGAATTGTCGTATATAGCATTAGAAGGATTTCTATTAATTTTTTTTTTGTTTGATAGATGATATGGGATTACATTTACAAACCATTCCTAAAAAATGTGACAATTTGAATGCTTTTTTCCTAACTCAAAACAATATAATGTACTATAAGATTGAAGAAATTGATTTTAGGCACCATGTCATCATGGACTATGTAGAATGAAATATAATAGAAATTCAATTTGTTGCTAACAACATACAACAAATTAGCACCTTAACAAAGCTTCTTAGTAAAGATTTATTCCAAAGAATTAGAAGACTTCTTTATGATGACAAAAGGAGGAGAAATTAAGCTTTCTTTTAAGGGAATTTCCTTGAATGGGAGGGAGCTCAACCATGTTCTTTTATTACTTCCAAATCTAGCTTGACTTGATAATATCTAGAAAATGTTTTCTTGCACTACATTCATTTACATTATCATAAACTTACATGGTAAGTCATCATAAAACAAAAAGAGTTTATTTGTCCCAAGAGAAATTCTCTATGATATCTTGATGTTAATGACATAATTAAATAGCACACTAATTGATTATCAACCTTTTCTTGTAGATATGATAGGTGAACGACATTGGAAGGACGTTAATGTTAAAAGAAAAAAATCAATAGATTAAATATATGGTTATAACCAAATGTGGAATAAGAATGGAAAAGATTTTAGCTTTGTAAAAAAATTAAGTGTTTGTTCTTGTAAAACGTGTGAGGAAAAATGAATAATAGTAGAGAAATGAATTATGTGTTTAACAAATTTTTTTTATTTAAAAAATTAGAAATACATTTTTTAACATAAAATAATGTTGTTTTTATAAAACTTATCAACAAAATAAAAATTTCTTAACAGTAAACAAAATACACAAAAGATTTTTAACTAGTTCAACAAATACCTCATCCTACATCCATCCCCAAATCCCTGATCAGGCTTCTACTAACCACTCTTTTGTTGAGACTTGTAGAGTTAAAACAAATATGTATTGGTGCTCCAATGAGATACCAAAATATGACAAATTTAGGCTATACAAAAAAATTTTAGGATTTACAATTTTTGCTTACAAAAATCCCTACACATTTAATTTTTTTAAACAAGCGTAGTACTACAAATGAATAAAGAGATGTTACTATAAAATACAAAATTATTATGAAGGAAAGTAGAAGAAATACAGATCGATGAAAATCCATAGCACTTATAATTACATAGAAATGTGTTGCTCATAATTTGAACTTCACTTGGACTTGTAGGAAAATTTTCCAGTTCGATTGAATAGTTTTAAGTTATGGTAAATGATCTTTATTTATAAATAAAATAAAAAAAACTCCAAAAACAATCTCACACAATAGCTAAAATCTACTAATTATAAAACTAGCAATAACAAATGGAGACGATGGTACAAGTACCATCCAATTAAGCCAATGTAGTGGTAACCATTGGATCAACTTAAATGATAAAGTGTCCAGATTTAATCCCAACAAGATAAGATTTAGAGAGTTGGATTCAAAAGTTGGGTGGATAGTAATGATGATGAGATTATCTTTCACACAGGCAAAGAGTCTCTCAATCATTTGATGAATTATTCTCGATAAACTGATGAAGAATGTTAACTATTCATAGATACGAGTGTTATCTGGATTGCTCGATTGTGAAAATGCATGATCAGTCAGTACAGAAATATCAAGTTTGGTAATAGCTTTTGTTTTTTCTACATTACAAAATAGTTGAATATTTTTATGCTTATAATACATCAAGGATATATTGCAATCAGCCTAATGGGTTAGCAACCCCTAGGTGTTCTCAAGAAGTGATGACCCAGGTCGTTAGTGGGCATGTATGGAACTAACTTAACTCGTTTTTCTTAATCTGATTAAAGTGTCTCTCATGACTCATTTTTCTTTCACTTATTCATGAGTATGCCTTAAACAAAATAACCAAGAGGTTGTAATAGTAACCTAACTTTATTGATACTTGGGCTTCAGTTGTTTTGTATTTGATTAGGTTCTTAGCTTGTGGGGTCCGTAAGGCCCATGCTCCTAGGTGCTACACGTTATTTCACCTAAGCCTTTTGGGGTTAATGGTTAAGAGTGCTTAGGAAAAAATATTATTATAATAATAATAATTTATATTTAAAACAATTTAAATATTTTTAAGATTTTCAAAGACTAAAATATCTTCTACTAAAATATAACTGGAACCAAATTCAAATATGCATAAAAGATGATAACATTACTTGCCATATTTATGAAAAAACTAAAAGTTTAACATGCTAATTGCAAAAATTTAGAAATAAAATTGTTTTTGGTTAGCCACTTGACAAAGACCAATGTTGGCTCCAAAGACAGTATATCGAGCCATCAAATTATATTCACTATTCATGTTATAGCCCTTGCCCCAGCAAATCTAAACTATTAGAATACTCCATGAGATCTAATTAAAACTTTACTAAGTTTAATAAAGAATTAATAAATACTTAGCCTTGGTTTTGTGATCATCGTATTAAATGGTATAGCAATGATGCCCTTGAGGATTATAAAACAAAAGCTGTTAGAAAATATAACATTAATGGAAAAATTAAACAATTTAATATTCAACATTATAATATATACCTTATAAGATAGCCCATATACTCCTCTTAAATTCTAGCTTACCTCACCCATAATTCTAACACTTAGTTCTCTCCATTTTTGTAATAATTCATTAGGGTTAATGACACCTAAGCTTAATCTAAATTTATTAAATACTTTGATACCAAATTGCTGATAAAAATATCAACTAATTAAATAGAAAATAGCACAAATCATAACTCAATTATTTTTTTATACATTCTCTCAAATAAAGTTACATCTTAATCATATATGTTTTATTCTTAAATGTTTAATGGGATCTTTAGCTAAATAAATTACACTTAAATTATCACAAAAATTAGAATTATGCAAATTCTAAGCCATAATCTAAAAGTTATTGTTTCATCCATAGAACTTGAATTTCCCATGAAACTTTACTATTTTTCTTACAAAACCTCCTACACCTTTAATTCATTAAACAAAAGTGGCACTACTAATAAATGAAGTAGATATTTCAAAAAAATACAAAAATGATTATGATCAAAGGTTGGAGAAATAATGACTGATTAAAATCTATAGCTTTGGTAATTGTGCAAAAATTTATTACTCATAGTTTGAACTTCATTTAAATCATTTCATTCAACTCGCATGAAAATTTTCATTTTTTATTCAATTATTTTAGTGTTTGATAAATGATCCTTATACATTGTTGAAAAAAAACCCAAAAAATAACTCCCTAAAGGCTAGAATCTACTTTTTAGAAAGCTCGTCAATACAGATGGAGAAGAAGATACAACTACCATCCGATTAAGCAAACGAAGTTGTAATCAGTAATCAGCTTAAAAGATAAAGGGTCCAAATCTAATCATAGTGAGATAGGAACTATAGCATTGGACTTGAAAGTCAGATGGATAATAGCATTGATCATATTGCTGTTCACATAAAATGGGAGACACTCAACCGTTCAATCAATTATATTGGAGGAATAGCTAAATAAATTTAACTTTACATAAATATGTGGATGATTTGGACTTCAATTGCAAAAATGCACATCAGTGTAAAAATCTCAAATTTGGCAATAACATTTATTTAATCCCACATTTTGAAATACTTTAAGTATTTAATGCTTATAATACATCAACTACATATTATAATCAGCTTATTGGGGTTGGCTACCCTTAGTGTTCTTCAAGAGTCATGCCCATGTTTGCCAGGACAAATCTTTGGTTCTTACTTGACCCGATTTACTTAAACAAATTAACGAGTCTATCCTAACTCATTTCTCCAAACTTGTTTCATTAGTAATGCGTTGAACCAATTGATCGAGGGAATGCAACAGTAAAATGACTTGATTGATACTCAAGCCCCATCTTTGATTAAGATGAGCTCTTAGCATTTGGAGGTGTCTAAGGCCCATGCCCCTTGGTGGTACGACTCAATTGACCTGAGCCAATTGGGCTCAGTAGTTAGGGTGTGCTTAAGAAAAAATATTTTTTATAATAATAAAAAAATTTACATTTAAAAAATATTTAAATATTTATAAGATTTTTAAAAACTCAAATGTCTTCAATTGAGAAAGTTTTTTATTCTTGCCAATCATGATAATGCTAATGTCTTCTTTAAAGTGCAAACAAATGGTCATATTTCATGATGACGTTGTCTCAAGAAAGGTTGCTCCCTCCAAACTCATTCTAATAGGTATGGTTTTAATTGGAATTTCAAAGTGTATGAATACAAAACAACTAGCATCTTTGAATACATTGCAAAGGGATAAGCATGTGCTCCTATGGTTTTCGCTAGAATGGGAAAACATTTGATGTTTGATGTACAATATTTTTGAAAATTGTACTCTTCCAAATGATGGTCCAAAAAATAGTTAAAACTTTTTGGCTCAATAGTAAACATTTTTAAGATCCAGTATGGATCTCATTGTAGCACCTTCCAATCAAAATGGTTAACAAGTAAGCCCTATCTCAATCATGTTAATAGTTGGCAAGTCATTAAAAATAGTGCTATGAAAATGAACTTAACAAGGCCCCATGGGGTTCTGATCTATGCTTTCGTCAATCTTGCTAAAACTCTTCCTTTAGACAATAGATTCTCTGGAAAGATTTCGTGTAATAATGGATTATGGAAAAAAATAAGTAATGAAAATAATCTTAAATACTTTCCAAGTAATTGTAAACAAGAACTCATAATGATCCAATGCAAGCAAGCAAAGAATTCTAAACCCTTCTTCGTTGGAAATGGAGAAGATGAGACAATTCTAATTATTGAAGTAATAAGAAATGTGAAACCTCAAACTTTGCAAGCCATTGATATAGAAAACAATATCAACACCCCACTAAATCACACAACATCAACACATAATAAAAAACCTAATTGTATCATAAATCATATATTCAATGATAGTATGATCAATTTCAATTACCAATTATGAAGTAGGACATGTAGCTTAAACAAGAAGTAGACATTTAACCTCTCAAAGACTCAAATAAAGATCTCTAAGAAAAAGCTAAGACTCTCAAGATTTATAAGATAGACTCGAATGGCTTCATAGTGGCTAATAGTGAAAAGTTAATGAGAAAACACACTAAATGAAATGTTAAAAAAAGGGATTTTGTTAAAAATGACCAAAAGAAACTTTCAAGAATCTCAAAATGTTTACGTTGTAGTTTGTAATTAATAATGCCCTACTATTCAGCATAAAAGGTGTTGTTAGTTCTATAATAGGTTAATGCCTTAATAATATGATCAGATTAATGAAAATTAAGTAAAGCTGTTTTAGTTGTAGTACTTAGAATGTTAAAAATTGAAAATTAAGAATACTTTCTTCACAAGGTGATACTTAAATGATATGTTACCTTTTGTGTATGCTAACAACTCTTTTCTTAATAAAAGAGATCTTTAGGGAGTTTTAAGATTGATGGTGGAGACCAATTGTAGGTGAAAAAGGTGAGGCAATAGGGTATTACATGGTGCAACATTGGTGGATTGATGCATCACTTTGGGTTCCAATTTTGATGAGTTGCATAGGTAGAGAGGCATTGAAATTTGGAGTCTGCTTTGTGGTCAATGTAGATTTAAGAGAGTTAGCAAGAGTTGATGAGTGAGTGCTATTGGTGGTGGTAATGATAGCTGTAAGAGGTGGATCATAGCAAAAAATGCCCAAAACTAAATTTTAAGCCATTTTGAAATCAATGTTTAAGAAAATTTTGTACTAAAATATTTGTGAGATTGTTGAAAGGATTGTTTATACTAAATATAATGATGAAAATCTTCAAAACATTTTCAATTATTCTTTAAAATACCTAAACTAAAGTATAGATGTAAATAAATTTTTGAATTAGTAAATAAATAAAAATATGCAATAAATAAGGGTCAATTATAGTTCAACCCTACAAAGGCAAAGATAACGAAGACTAATGAGAAGTATAGTGGCGAATCCTCGTCGAGCACTATGTTCGAATAGAAGTAGTACATCTCCACGTTTAACCTTTACGCGATGTACTAGATGGGCTACATTAGATGTTTAAGAGCTAAAAGATAGGCTCTATGTAGCTTAAAAATGGTGATAAAAACACAAATGTCTTCTACACAGTCTTCAATAACAAGTAAATAATGGGTAATATATAAATAGTTAAAGATCCAAGTGGGAGTTAGGACCTAGAGAAGGATTTAAATGCCAAATATATCTTAGATTGCTTGATATTTTACTATTCCCTACTGAGAAAAATGCGATGTGCTTTGCTTCAAGATGCCTATACTCACTAAAATGTAATATGGTACTAATTCAACTAGTTAATAAGGAGAAAATACAACAAATTATTTTTTTTCAAAGATCTTCATGTTCTTATAGATTGGATGGGTTTATTAGTTTATTTTATCAGAATTATTGGTCCATATTTCAAGATGAAATTTGTGATGCTATCAATGATTTTCTTTTTGGTAGCCATCACCTAAATAATGTAGTAGTATTAATTTAATTTTCCTTTTAAACACTAATTTCAACAATTCTTTTGAAGACTATGAAAATTTGGATGTATAGTTTTTTAAAAAAAATATAATAATTTGTTGATAGTTAGCTTATGGTGCTTCCTACCAACCATCATCTCAATGGAGCAATCATCTTTAGCTAAGGAATAGGAAATCACTAAAAATATTTTACTTACATAAGAAATCATACTTTTATAAGGGCAACTTAACGATTCAAATTAGAAGATCAAAGCAAATAGCTTTGTTATCAAGCAAGACTTCAAAAATTTGTTCAATAATATATCATGGAGGAAATAAGTACTACACAAGTTTAACTTCAATAGTTAATTTATTGATGTTGTCATGAGTATCTATAATATAAGTTGATTTTTAGACATTATTAATGTTAAAGGAAATTATCCATCTAACTCTCATATTGGCTAAAGCATTGTAACCCGTTATCCCTATTTCTACTCCACATTGTAGATAAAACACTAAGAAGAGGTTTAAACAATCCACATATACTAGATAAAGTGAAGTACTATGCCACTCCAAGTGGTTGTCAACCAAAGTCTCATTTGTTCTTTGTGCATTGCCTTATACTTTTCTTAAGAGGTGATAATCACTCAATCAAAAATATCAAGTTATTCTTCTCTAGTCTCTAGGGCACATCAAGTTTGCAGATTAATGTATAGAGGATCTCCTTTAATAGATGTACAAACATGAAACACAAGCAGGAGAACATTGACAATGAGCTCATGCCTCAAAAAAGATACTATCTTCCAATCCCTTAACTCAAAAGCACATTATTAGGTAGGAATTAAGTGGTCCACATTGAACACAAGATTAATAAAAATATGCAAAAATAAATTACTCTTAATGAGAGGCAGCACATGTTAGTCATGTACTATAGTCAATATTTTACAATCTAATGATATCTTATCTTTTTTAGATGATTGCAATTCCAAAATTTATTTTTTTATGATGATTTTTGTTCAAGGAAAGTTTTTGATGCATGGAGGTTAACATTTTGATACATAAATTGGCCTTTCCTCTTTTTCTTTTACTCTTTGTCCACTTTTCGTTATCACTGTGACATAAAGGCATGATCTAAATCTAGTTGATGGATTCCCATCCTACCTTTTTCTTCCATCATTTTTGTTCTTATTTTTCATATGTAATGAAATATTTTTCATACTTTTATATATATTATATATTGGTTAACTAATATAATATCAAATTATTATTAATAATACATATATTTAGTTTTTTATTATTTTTTGTTTGTAGTTTTTAATGTTTTATTTTTCTCAACATATGTGTGACGTTTTATGACAAATTGTACACAATATTTTGATTACTTTTAGAAGTTAACAAATTTGTGAACTTGTCAAAAATTTGTAACATTACCTATTTTTTATTTCACTTATTTAATTTTTTTGAATTTTTTCCATTTTTAACTTTGCTTATTCCTTATGTTTGCAATGATTGTTAACTTGTTTTTTATATGTTATATAGTTTGAATTATAAATATGTTTAATTACATAAATAATTTTTTAGCCTTTGCTATTTCAAAATTTTCAAAATTTTAATAGTAAATTTTATTTTGCTAGCATTATGTAATTATTATATCATTTTCTTTGTAATTTTGATTAATTTAGACATTTCGAGATAACAATATTTTTTTTCTTTTCCTAAAAAATCCTATTATATTGGGACAATCACAGGCTTGCCTAGGTTACAAGAAAAATAACATAAAAATGAAAATAGATCAAATGCTAGAATCATTTTATTATCTGAATGATATTTTACTAATTTTTTTTAAGTTCTATTTTCATTTTCTTTACATATTTCTTACCTTTCAAATGAAAATTTTATTATTTATTAACAAATTATTAAAAAAATCTTTAGATATTTAATATATTAAATTTTAATTTATAATAGAAATTAAATTATATTTAAATTTTAATAAAAATATTAAATTGTCAAAAAAAATTATGATTGGATAATTTTCAAAATATTAAAATTAATTCCTAACAAGTAACAAGATAAATTTTATTAATAACAAATTGATAGAAAATATGTTAGTCCAATCAAGGATGTACATAATATATTTTTGGAAAATTAAAAGAATACGATATGATACTATTTGCATTTTTTGTATAAAACTATAAATTCATGACAAAGAAATATAGGTACTATGTATTTGCTAAAATATTGGATTACATAAGAATAGTTTTCAAAATATTATGAAGTTAATACCATTTGTTCAATGTATCATACCTTAAAGGTTATTTTGGTAAGATTTATAATTTTTTAATATAAATAAAAAATTAAAAGAAAATTAAATAGATAAAATTTAATGTTTTAAAAAAACATATTGAGTTAAAGAACTAATGAACTTAGTTGAATAATATAATAAAAATGTTCTACGAAAAAAAATGCCAAACATGTTAAATGAGAAAAATATGTAGAAGATGGTAAATTAAAGATCATAAGAAAAATATATGCTAAATACTATTTCAATAAACATTTTGTGAGACAAAAATGACAAATCATCAAGAAATAAGTGTACCTCAATTTTTAAACAATGTGTATAACACATTAAAAAATATTTTACGCAATTAAATCATTACAAATATGCCAAAATAAAAGAATGAAACATTTGTAAAAATATATACACCATTAAAAGTGATTTAAAGAATTATTGCCATATGCTTTAAAAATGAAGACAAAATTTCCTAGTAATGCCACGTCATAAACTTGTTAATGTAAACTTTTTGTAAATATAATCCAAATAAATAAAAAAATCAAATAAATAGATTTATGATTATAAAAACTTTAAATATAATGATTAATAAAAATTTTGAAAATGATTGAAAATTTGTAATTGAATATTATTAATAAATATGAAATATTGAAAATAAAGAAAACTATTATCAATAAATTCTCATAAAAATTTGTTAGATTAATTACAGATTAGTTTCCATTTAATGAGATAAAAGAGAATAAAAGAAAAAAATATTTGTAAACAGTTTCTATGTATTCGAGAAAACTTTAGCAATATTTTAAAAAAATAATATACAAAAAATATAAATTTATATAATAAGCATTAAAATTTTATTTTAAGAATTTCAAATTTAAAAAAAAATTAAAATATAAAATATCTCAAAATATTTATATATGTTCCAAAAGGCTAATTTTTTTTCATAATTTAATATTAAATATTAAAAACTTAAGGCATTTTTTCAGGAACAACATTTTGTGAATAAGAAAGTCATAGATGTTAAAAAACTTTGCCGCATAGAAAATAATTAATTAAAAATATTACTTTCATAGGATTGTAAAAAAATAAAAACATAAAAATTTATTGTTGCCCTAAAAAAGTACAATAAGTAATTCTAATATTTACAAAAACAATTAAAAAAATTCCCAAAGAAAAAAGCAACAAAAACTTTCCATTGCAAATGAAAAATATCAAAGAAATTATAAATTTATAAATATCAAAAATTTAACAAAATACTAAATGAGATATAATTTATATATTAATAATGTTTTCACAAAAATTATTTTCCATATTGATTAGTTGGAAATTTTGAAATGCTAAATAAATTAACAAAATTTTCTAAAAAAACTTTTCCTAAGAATTTTAATAAAAACTTTTGTAATTAAAAAATAATAAAATCTTAAAATAAATTGTAAAAAATAAAAAATTAATTTAAAAATATTCAAATTACAATTGTGATTCCTATTTTTTGAAGAACAATTTGTTTAAAAACATTTTAATATTAAACATATGAATAAGAAATTCTTAATGATTCAAAGCATTTAGATTTTGTGATGTAAGCGAAATAATTTAAGAAATTAAACATTTCAACAAAATTTTTGTAATATAAATTAAATAATTCTAAGTTTTTTGAAATAATTTTGTGTAGAATAAAAAGATCGTAGATGATAAAAGTTATTTAAATTATTGGTACAAAATTTTAAAGAATTTATATTATATTAAAATCTTTATAAAAAATAATTATTTTGTATATAATTAAGATAAGAATTAAGAAAAGTGCTTAAACAAAAAGTTTTTCTATCCATACAGTATAATAAATAAGCAATCACTATTATCAATATTTAAATATTTACAAACATGGTTAGTTTACGTAGTACTTGGCTACATAAAACATGCTAAATTTCAATAGAAAAAATAAATAATACATGGTAATTATAAAGGTATACTTCAAATATTTGGTAAATTTACACAAAACATTGCAAAGTTGCACGGCAAAAAAGATATCTTATTATTGTAATTAAAACATATAAAAATAATTATGATAGTTGAATAATTAATATATCAAAAACCATTAACAACTTAGTTATCAAAGCTATCCTCTATATGAAATTTTAAATAAGCTTGAAAAATAGTTAGTTGATTTATAATAAAATTTTTAAAATGAAAACTACATAACACTTAAATAATTTGTGAAGACATGCAACAAATTGGTATTATCCTCCATATGGAAAGTTAAGTTTGAAAAAAAAGTTTACTTATAATAAAATTATTAAAATACAAAGTATAAAACACTTAAAATAATTAATGTATGCATGCAAAAAATTTGTGCAGGCATCTCATCAACAATAACAAGATGTTTTTTTACTTACAATATTGTGCAACTTTGTAATGCATTGTATAAATTCAAGGAATATTTTAAATATAAATCCTTTATCTAGAATCAAGGTGAATAAATATTGATGTGTAAAAGCATTTTAGGGATGTCTTAGGCTTTCTTTATTTAGAACTTAAATTTGAGTGGAACAACAATTTTTTTTGAAAACTTTTACAAATAAGTTGTATTTTTCTCTTTCAAATACTTCAAATTTTATAATTGAAGTGCATACTAATCTATCGTTGAGCTTAGTGAGGACTAGATTTTTTTGAAGCAAACACTGTATGACAAATATTGAGCACAATTTGATGGCTCAACCTGTTGACATTGGAGTCTAGAACAACAATAATTCTAGAGTGGCTAATCTACAAATAATTTCATTTTTGAATCTTTAAGGTTATCAGGTTAAACCTTTAATTTTTTTGTAATTGTGGTGCATAAATCTATCTTATATGTATATGTGAATTTTGTTTTACTTGTATTTCATTTGAGGTTATCTGTGTTTTTGAAAATCTTATAAATATTCAAATATTTTTTATATATAATTTTTTTTAATTATTATAAATTTTTTAAGCACACCCCAACTATTAAGCTCGAATGGCTAAGGTCAAGTGACTTGTACTACCTAGGGGCATGGTCATTAGGCACATCCAACGGCTAAGAACTTGTCGAATCTAAGATGAGTTATGCTTGAGTATCAGTCAAGTCATTTAACTATTGTAGTCTCTGGGTTAATAGGTTTAGTGCATTACTTAGGAACCAAGTTAAGAGAAGCAAGTCAGGACATACTCATTAATTGTTTTAAGTAAATCAAGTCATGTAAGACTCATAGATTTGTGTTGGCGACAAGGGGCATGACCTCTCAACAACAATAACGATAGCCAACCACAATAGGCTGATCATTATATGCAGTTGATGTATTATAAGTATAAAATAATTCAACTGTTTCAAAATGTGGGATTAAATAAACGTTATTACCAAACTTGAGATTTCTATACTAAATACACATTTTTGTAATCGAACAGTCCATATCATGCCCATATTTATGAAAAGTTAACTTTGTTTAGCTATTAATCTTATATAGTTGATCAAATGGTTGAGAGTCTCTCCTTCTATGTAAAAAGTAGTCTGATCATTGTTATTATCCATCTAACTTTCAAATCCAATGCTCTGGATCTTATCTCACTATTATTTGATTTGAACCTTTTATCATTTGCGTTGATTCGATGATTACTACTCCGTTTGCTTAATCGGATGGCAGTTGTAATGTCTTCTCAATATGTATCGACTAGCTTTAAAATGTAGATTCCAGCCATTAGGGTGTTATTTTTTAAGTTTTTTTATTTCAACTATATAAATGGATTATTTATCAAACATTAAAATAATTGAATCAGACTTAAAAATTTTCATACAAGTTGAAATGATGTTCAAACAATGAGTAGCAAATTTTTATATAATTATTAGAACTTTGGATTTTAGTCAGTCTCTATTTCTCTTACCTTTGTTCATAATCATTTTTATATTTCCTGGAAATAAATACTTCATTAATTAGTAATACCACTGTTGTTTAAAGAATTAAAGGTGTTGGAAAATTTTTGTGAAAAGATGGTAATGTATCTTGGGCATCTCAAGTCTTATGGATGAAACAACAATTTTTAGATTATGGCTTAGAATTTACACAATTCTAATTTCTTGTGATAATTTAAGTGCAATTTATTTAGCTAAAGATCCCATTCAACACCCAAGAACAAAACATATTGAATTAAGATATAACTTTATTAGAGAGCATATATAAAAAAAATAATTTAGTTTTTATTTGTGCTATTGTCTACCTAATTAGTTGATATTAGTACTAAGCAATTGGCGATCATAGTATTTCATAAACTTAGATGAAGCTTAGGTGTCATTAACCCTTTGAATTATTACAAAAATGGAGAGAACTAAGTGTTAGAATTATTGGTGAGGGTAATCTAGAATTCAAGAGGTGTATATGGGCTATCATATTAGGTATATACTATAATGTTGAATATTAAATTATTTAATTTTTCAATTATTGTTATATTTTCCTTTAGCTTTAGTTTTATAATCCTCAAGGGGGAGATTTTTATACCTTTTAATATGGTGATCACAAAACCAAGTCTAAGTATTTATTAATACATTATTGAACATAGTACTGTTTTAGTTAGATCTCATGGAGATTTCTAGTAGTCTAGATTTATTGGAATAAGAACTATAACACAAATAGTGAATATAATTTGATGGCTCAATCTACTAAATTTGGTGCCAAAGATAATGGTCTTATAGAGTGGCTAATAAAAAAAGAAAGTCATTTCTAAATTCTTATGATTAGCATGTTAAACTTTTAATTTTTCCATAATTATAGCAAATAGGGTTTTCATCTTTTATGTATATTTGACTTTGGCTCAAGTTATATTTCATTTAAAAGCATTTGAGTTCTTGAAAATCTTATAAATATTTAATTTGTTTTTGTACATAATTTTTATTATTATACTAACAATATGTTTTTTGTGCACTCTCAACCATAACCCCAAAAGGCTTCGCTCAAATAGCATGTACCACATTGGGGCACGTGCTTTTGGGACCCCTGCAAGCTAGGAACCTACTCAAATCTGAAATGGCTCAAGCCCAAATATCGATCAAGTCAGGTTACTATAGCAGTGTCTTGATTAATTTGTTGAAGGCAATACTTAAGAACATGCTTAGGTAGAATGAGTCATTGCAGAATCTTTAAGTAGTTTAAGAAAATCAAGTTAAGTTAGACACATACATGCCCACTATTGACCTAGGTCGTGACTTCTTAAGAACACCTTGGGGTAGCTAACCCATTAGGCTGATTGTAATATGTAGTTGATGTATTATAAAGACAAAATACTTCAACTGTTTTGCATTATGAGGCAAAACAAAAGCTATTACAGAACTTGAGATTTTCACACTAGCTGATCATGCATATTCACAATCGAGCAGTCGAGTCACACACGTATTTATTAATAGTTAACATTCTTTAGCCATTGGTTTAGAATAGTTGATCAAAAGATTGAGTCTCTTTGCCAATGTTAACAGTACTCTAATCATCGTTACTATCCATCGAACTTTTGAATCCAACTCTTTAAATCATAACTTGTCGCAATTAAATATGAACCCTTTATGTTTTAAGTTGATCTGATTGGTTACCACTCCATTTGTTTAATTGGACTGTAGTTGTACCATCATCTCTGTCTGTTAGTGCTAGCTTTCTAAAAAGTAGATTTTTGATGTTGTGTGAGTTATTTTTGGAGTTTTATTTTATTTTTTTTATAAATAGGGATCATTTACGAGATCTTAAAACTATTGAATCGAACTTGAAAATTTTCATACAAGTATTATTGAAGTTCAAACTGTGAGCAACACAATTCTACGTAATTATAGGAGTTATGGATTTTTATCAATTCCTATTTCTCCCACTTTCCTTCATAATAATTTTTGTATTTTCTGGCAACATCCTTCATTGAATAGTAGTACTACTACTCTTGTTTAAAAAAATAAAGAATTTACAATTTTTTCATATAGCCTGAATTTCTCAGATTTTGGTATCTTATTGGAGTGCTAATATATAATTGTCTTAACTCTACCATCTCTCACTAAAGGGAGCAGTTAGTGGAAACCTGATAAAAGATTGGGGGTAAATGTGGGCATAGGTTTTAGTCAAACACTTAAAAATCTTTTGTACATTTTGTTAATTGTCTAAAAATTTAAATTTGTTGATAAGTTTTATACAAAAAACTTTATTTTAAGCTCAAAAACTTTTTTTATTTCAAATTTTTGTAATAAAAAAATTTGTTAAACACACAATTCTTCTCTCTTTTATTATTCATTTTTCCTAACACGTTTTACAACAAAAATACACTTAGTTTCTTGAGCATGCTAAAACCCTTTCTATTCTTATCCCACTAATTGTTATATCCATATATTTAATCAATTGACTTGTGCTTTTGACATTAACATCCTTCCAATGTTGTTCACCTATCATATCTACAAGCAAAGCAAGATAACCAATTAGTATGCTACTTAATTAGGTCATAAAATCAAAATATCATAGATAATTGCTCATAGGAACAAAAACCTATTTTTGTTTTATGATTACTTACCATCTTAGTTTATGGCAATGTATTTTAATGTAGTGCAAGAAAACATTTGCTTGCTATTAACAAGTCAAGCTAGATTTTGAAGTAATTAAAGCACATAGTTGAGCACCCTTTCGCTCAAGGAACTTCCCTTAAAAGTAAGCTTAATTTCTCCCCCTTTTGTCATCATAAAACAGTCTTCCAATTTAATGGAATAAATCTTTACTGAGAAGCTTTGTTAATGTGCTAACTTGTTGCATGTTGTTAGCAACAAATTAAATGTCTACTATATTTCATTTTACACAGTCCATGATGAAATGGTGCTTAAAATCAATTTGTTCAATCTTATTGTACTTTATAGAATTTTCAATTAGGAAAAAAGCATTCAAATTTTCAAATTTTAGGGGAATTTTTTGTAAATGTAATGCCATATCGTCCTACTTCCTTTTGAAAAAAAAAAATTGACTAGAAATCCTCCTTACGCTACATATTATGGTTCATTTTTTGCTAAAAAAATAGTTCCATATTTTTTTGCTATATCATTAGTTTAAGAGGTGCTAAAAATGATTAAATGCCTAAATTTTTTTTTTATTTACTCAAGAACCTACAAAATCTTTTTAGCCATATCCTATGAAATCATGATGTCAGACAATTTTGGGATAGCAAAACCTTAAACACCTTTATTTCAAGAAATTATCAAAATAATCTTTTTATAACTTCTAGATAGAAACCCTTAAGGCTTGATTGAAATTGCTCAAAAAAGTTCCACACTAAAAGCTATGTTTGGTCTTGTAATAGTCAAGTAAAGAATGTGTCCTTTCATTGTATAACTTGAAATCTATTGGTTTTCCTTTCTCATATTTATTCAATAGTATGGTGAGGACTCTTGACAGTAGAAATGCATTTGATGTTCTTATTTTCACAAAATTTTAAAATCTAATTTTTATACTTTATTTATGATTCAAGGTTACCTTCCTTATCCTACTTAACTTTCAATCCAAAAAAATATGTTACGTCACCCATCATGTTCAAGTCAAATCCAACACCTACAAGCTCACTAAATCATTCACATAAGTACAAGTTGGTTGATCCAAATTTGATACCATCTATATAATCCTCGATTAGAAGAAGTTTAATAGCATAGTTCATGATGAACAAAGTCATATCTACATTCCAATCCTAAAATAATGTTTTACTAGAAATCTTCTAAGTATGTTCATAATTGGATCTTTGCTCTCATTACAATTCATATGATTATTTCATTAGCTTATGCACATAATTTTGATGAAGAAAATGTTGAATGGAATCAAACTGTCCTACATACACTTTCTCTGAAATAACAACATTTAAGAAGGTGCTCTTAAAATCCATTCGGTATAGTTTAAATAACTTTTAGAAAAAGTTCAAATTGTCCTTGTTGCCTTCAACCTTACCATTGGTTCAAGTATTCCATCTAAGTTTACTCCTACTTGATTATAACACTTTACCACTATCCTTTTCCTATTTTGAATGGTAACCACACTATCATTTACATTTTATTTTTGAGTACCCACTTTATGACATAGTAATGTGGTCACTTGGAATGTCTATTCATTCCAAAACAATCACTCTCACGAAAAAGTTGAAACCAACCAACATAGCCAAATAAAAAATTCTTTCCTCAAGGCTTCACTTGTATTTTGGGGTGCAAATTCAGAAATAGATGCACCATATATAATTTCTTTATAAAGAGAGGCGTTGGTTTGTACTCCAAAAGAGAGCTCACCTAAGACTACATCTCTAAGGTGATTTTCATTATATGCTAACTCCTTTGATGCAACTATTTCCTTATTTTGTATGTCTTAAAATATCATTTATATAATTTATGGAAGATCAAGGGTACCTTTCTCATCGTAGTTAACTTGCATTCAAGAGAATAGAAACCCTCATTAAGTTCATCTTAGATCCTACACCTACATGCTTACCAAATCATTCACATGAGTCATAGTTTGTTGATCAAAATATGGTATCATCTAAAAAATGTTGGACTAGAAGAAGTTAATCAACACAATCCTTGATGAAAAAAATTCTATCTACATTCCCCATCTAAAATAATATTTGAGAAGAAATCCATAAAGTTTATCATTCCAGGATCTTTATTTGTCTACCAATTTTACTTTTCTAAAATCTTTTATGTCTTGAAAATCTACCTCTTTTTTATGCATAATTTCATGAAACACCACTTGAGTACATTCCATTACAACTAAGATTCCTTATTAAATAGATTATGGGTTTATTTATTTGAAGAATATTATGAAGAGATAGCCTCCATTATCTCAGTTTCTAATCTCCAATTCCTATCTACTTACTAAAGTATCTCTAATACCAAAATATGCCTCAGTTTACAAATTTGGGTTTCTTGTTATTGAAAAGTACATGTAATATTTTTTCATAATTGGTTCCTTAATAAATTTGTTCATACATTTTCATTATTAGAATGGCTTAGTCATTATGGCATTATGATTTTGAGATCCTATATCACAAAAGAAAAAGTAAAAGTAGCTACTAATTTTTTAATAAGATGATAAAAATAGTTAGGTATATAACATAGAGGATGCTTAGCATAATTTAATGATATATGTTATATCCATATCAAATAGAATGAACCTTACTACATTTGTCAATATGGCATATTGAGAACAAGAAGTTATTATCATAAGCTAGCTTGGTGATGTGTGGAAGATTAAAAGCAAAATATTTTAGGTAGAGATATTAAATTAGACTTAATTGAAAACGAGGTTTTCTACTACAAAAATTAACATTTTACCAATTAATGGAACATTTTTCTGCAAAAACAAATAGTTTTGATATATGATAGAATTGTAAGGCTCATACAATATGACAAGAACTATTGTATTACATAAGGATTTCAAACTTACATCATACTTTTCTAAAAGGTTGTGTGAGGAATATTATGAGCAAGTAATGTTTAACACAACATTCTAGGCTAAAATAGAAGTCAATGAAAGAGAATATTTAAAATAATTAAGAATATATTTAGTCCATGAAAAATAGGTTTCTCTTGTAGTTAGGATAAGTATTTGACTTTTAATTAATTTGCTTACAATAATAATTGTTATTGTAGCATAGAGATGAAACATTATATGGTATTATATAATATATTGTACTATTATCATTATGCTGATATTAACAAATTAACAATACCCTTCTTGATATAAATATGATTTTAGAAACAATGAAGGAGAACCACTTAATCAAAGCATGAATTAATAATGAAAATGTTTACTCCATGGAAGGTTTGATAAGAAAATAAAGAAAGTGGATTGTGAGGAAGAGGATCATGTATTGATAAAGGTAAGTCCAATAAAAAATATTATAATGTTTAGAAAATTATAATAATTAAAGACAATGAATTTTGTGCCTTTATAAATTATTGAAATAATTTTTTATCTTATTTATAATATAGTTTTGTCATTATCATTAGCCAGGGAACATAATATATTTTTTCTTTTAGTTTTAATAAAATTTGATGCTAATACTAGTTATATATTTAAACATGATCAAATGAGCATGATGGTGCATCCTTGATTATTTCATAAGGAAAGGCCAATGGGGTTCATAACGTAGGAATTCAAAAAAAAACAAAGATGGAGAGCATCCAATTTTGAATGTACAAAGGATAAGTTATACTAACTAGTAGCTACTTGGGAAGTAGAGGAAGAGTTTGAAATTCAATGATTAAATTCTTATATGAAGGGAAGTTTGCAAAATATTAAATAGACTCCAACATTTTTTTAATATTCATTGAATAAATGTAAGTGCATTTAAAATTTGTTTTGAATGCAATTAAATGAAATTTTCATATCCATATTTTTTTATATTATCACAAATTCTATTATTTTAAAGATCTAATAATATAGATGAGAAGTTAAAAAATAATAAAAAAGACAAATGATTTTTTAAATATATCATTTATTTAATTATAGAAACAACACTAGGAGTAGTTTTTTTGGAATTGGTTGGAATTTTTGAGGTCATTTGCAATAGAATGTGTAGGAAATAGTAATCTTTATAAGGTTTTTGTCACGATGGATATCTAATATAATAAAAATTATGTACCAATTGAGCAGAATTATAAGAGGAAAGCAACTTATCACAAAGATATTATAGTTAGGACTAAAATGGAAAAGTATTATAATGGCTAGGAAGAGGGAGACAAATAAGATAATTGTGCAAGTGACTTTAAGGAAGGAGAAGGAACAAGTTTCTTGGTTATATGATGCGTTTTTGATGAAGGAAGGTTAGTCACCTCTTGACGGTGGATTTAATTTTCTAAAAAAATTAGTATTGATCCAAGTCAATACGTTTGTCACACAAGACATTTAATATTCTTAATAATACTTTCACTAGTTGTAAAGGGAGTTTTGGAATACTATAGCCATGAGGTAGATGAGAGATTATTGAAGTGAGTAAAAAATGGTCCCATAAATGGATAGAATGGTCCAAAAGTGTTGCAGAAAGGAAACTAGCACTATCAAATGATAGTCGATAGTTTTATGATAATTCATAAACTATTTAAAGGTTTAATGTGTTATTTTATTGACCCCTTGTCATGGTACTTTATTTGATAATAACAAATCAAAAGAATTACTAGTGAATTTGTTAAATAGGATTCATAAATTTTTTAAAACTGATGCCTGTGTACATAAGAGAATTTAAAATGGAAGAGGAGTTATGATTTGAATTTAACAAAGGCATTTATTTTAAATTTAACTTTAGTTATTATAAATTTATTTTGATTAGATGTTAAGCTTTATTGAAATCACCCATACAAGGTAGAAAATTAAGTCTTATTTAAATTAATCCTCTTAAAATAGTACTAAGATTCTAAAATCTTAATCTTATCTTTACCATACAAGAATCATTTTATTCCTATCATACCATTGAAAATTCTCTTTCCAAAACATTTTGCAAAAAGTGTATTTTAATTATAACAATAAGTTTGTAAAAAAATAATAATATAATTAAAACAAAAAACAAACCTATTACTAAAAAAACCAAAAGTCTTTGTTAGAACACAGTGCTTGAATACAGCTAATAACATTTATCATGTTGATGAAATAACTCTCAATCCTATCAAACAATTTTGATTCATTCATAACTCAAGAATCCATATGTAACTTACATCTAGAGCATAGCATTGGGGAAACAAACCACAAAAGTGCAAAATGTGCAAAGTAAGAAAGATCTAATAAAGCCATAATAATCAATTATTTACTCAATGTAAGGCTTAAAAAAATTTGAATCCATTTCACACGGATGCATTTAAAATTGTGGGAGTGTTTTTGCTATCCAATCACACAATTATGTGATTAAAAGATTCTAATCTCAACCATTTTTGCAAAAATCTTATTTAGATCCTCATATCCAATCACATAAATTTGAGATCTCACAGTCTATGTTTTATCTACATGTAAGAGCTAAATCTAATAGTGAAATCATGATTTAGAATTATCAGTTCAAATCAAATCATAATTTCAAAATTGTTCTTTTAATCTTATTCATCCAATTGAGATGTTTTCACAATCAAATGGTCTAATATGCTTCTGATCGAGTGGCTTTTATGTAGTGAGTCTTTTTAGTTGTTTGGATTTTTATAATTTATTAATTAAAAACTATGTTGGATTTTTAAATATAAATAATAATTAGTTGTTGGTTAATTAGGCAAGTCCTTTTAGTTAATAAAAATATTTATAAATAAGTGAATTCTTGAATAGGATAGACTGATAAAAGTCTTACAAAATCTAAAGAAAACTTTTCAAGTCGTGATATTCAAACATTTAGTTGTCCGTGCTCATTTACATTTTGTTATGGAACATGCTTCAATCAGCAAACTAATAATCTCTACTTTATTCTTAAATAAGCTAAGTTCTCAATTTTCTTTAATTAAAATTGATTTAATTAAAACACTTATTTCTCAATAAGCTTTCATCAAGAATAATATTTTTTTATTAATTTACATTTTGGGTCATCGAATTATTTTATTGTATTGCATGTTTATTATGTTGCATGATCGTAGTAGTATTTTTCAATTTTTTTATTAGGATTTGACTCTTTTTAAAAAATGCCTTATATGGGTAAGAATAGTATCTCAATTATATCTAACTATGTTTGACATAAAATGGTCTGTGATTTCAATTCTAATAATTAAAATCAAATATTATGTATTGCAACATTGATAAACTAATTCAAACTAAAATAATATATATATATATATATTGTACCAATAGGATTTCGAAAAATAAGTTTATAAAATTAAAATAAAATAAATAAGTATATAAAAATATTTAAAAGCAATCCTAAAACATAAAATTTTTATAGGGATCTTCCAAACAAAAAAGGTAAAGATGAAATTATGATTGGCGTTAAACATTAGTATTTCATAACCATTATCCATTGTAACAAATTTTATGCCAAGCATTACACAAGATAGCATAAATAACAAATTTTTGTAATAGTTAGAAAGAAAGAATTAAATATATTTGAAAGAAATTATACAAGTCTTAGATCATCAGGTATTGGCCAAATTTGAACATAATAAACTTAAACGAAATTGATTAGATGGTTGAATATTTCAAAAAATTATTAATTTGTGAACAATTTACTAAATATAGACTAACTCTCTTTAAGTGATGACAAAGTGGAGGAGAATAGAAATTGAAAGATGGAAATGAGCATAAATTATGGGGGATCATTAATCTAGCCTGGCATACATTTAAAGGAGCTTATCTTTAATTGTTATGCATTTTATTTTTATAAATAATTTGTGGTTTAATGAATTTTATTAAAAGTTTTGTTATCATAAAGAAAGAGAGATTATTGTGTCGACCCATTTTCCTAATGTTTTGTTTGATGATCATAAACCCTAAGTATTACCAAAGAAAATGCTTAAATAAATTTTAAATTTTAGATAGATGATACATCTATTCAAGATAAACATTGAAAAGAAGAACAGCAAAGGTGAAATTTTGTGAGGATCATTTTGGTTGGATTAACAAATAACTAAGAAATATTTTGAATACGTTATGAAACATAAAATATAAAGGAATTTGAAATTTTGTGATGATCTCCAAGTCGATAAATTTTCCTTTAATATTTTATGTTTTAATATTTTTTTAAAATTTTTAATATTTAAATATTCCAATATCTAAACATAAAGGAATTTTAAAGTCGATAAATTAATAAACTATAAAGGATTGTTACATTTCCAAGATATGAAGATGTTTGATATTTAAATATGCCAATATCTAACGTTTCAAGATATAAAGATGTTTTAACATATTTAAATATGCTAATATCTTATTATAATAGAGAGCAAAATTTCAATATTGCCATATATAAAAATATTTGAAAGAAATATTAAAAAGTATATTAAAACATAAAATATTGAAGGAATGTTAAAACATGAATCAAACAAAAATTTCAATATTCAAATATGCCAATTTAAATATCAAAAATTTAAGTCCAACCAAACCTTGTCACCTTTATGTCACTTTGAGTTGCTTACAGTATATATTTAACAATTTTTAATTATTTTAAGTTTTAATGGAGACTTATTAAATCTTAAAATAATATTTTCTCATTCTTATTAATTAATTAATTTTGAAATTTTTAGTATTTCCAAAACAAGTCTAATCAAGACAAAATAATTATAGTTTGATTTTTATCAACAAGATTTACAAATTAAATATTCATTTATCTTAAATCTTTTATTTTCTAAGTATTTTAGCATGTTTTGTGAGAATTTTATTTGCTCTAAATTTTTCGATCAATGATGTTATACTAAAACTCTTGAGCTTGTTAAATAACTTTCCCCTAAAATTTAGCTTATCTTCTAAAATGATTTTCCATGATTTTATTATATTAGTTCAAAACTCCAATTCATCTCTTATCTGAACTTTACAATGTTTTCGTTTGGTTTTTTAACATTACTTTAATTTATATCATTTCAACTTTAATACATATATTTGTTGTACATCAACACAATACTATATTATTATTTTTACTTGTTTACTTTCATAATTTAAAGTAATTCTAAATAAGGAAAGATCAAGAATAAACAAAGTTCATTGCATTTGGTTCGATGAGGTTAGTCGAGCTAAATATTCATTTATCATATGTTTATCTATTCTATTTACATTGTTAGTTCTTAATAATTTTAAACAATGTTTGATTAACATTGGACGAACATCTTTGGAGTTGTCATGATGAGCTCTATTCATCAAAATATTCATTTTTTTATCTCTTTACGTTTTTGGCATTCTTTACAAGACATTAATTTTTTACCTAATTGTACGATAGAAAATGTTGCACTCAATCACTTTGGTATCTTGGAATACAATTTTCTCATATAGTGTATCTCATTCCATCAAAGTTTAATTTTGAATTGATTATATTAATTTGAAATACTAATTGTCCTCCTCTATGACTTTAACATCAATTTAATTTACTTATATTATTATGGTTGCTCTTTTCTTGTTAACAAACTTATTATATATTTAATTAATATTAGAATAATAATTTACTATTATTATTCTAATATTAAATAAAGATATAATAAATTTGATAATAAGAAAAATGTGTTAATGCTTTTTTAAATTGATATTACAAAATAAGTCAAAACTAAGTTTTATCTTGACATATCAAATGTCATTAGGACTAATTGCAATGAGCACTTTGAAATTAAATATTTATTTTTTTATATTTTTTAATAATACTGAGGAGAACAAGCATAAAATCATCAATTATCAAATTAGGCATGTATGAAATGTACAATAAGGCATGATAAACTAAAAAATAGTAAAATTGTAAAAATGTAAATGTAAATAATTAATTTGTTAGAGGTCGTTTATATGAGTTGAATGATTTTTCTTTCATCAATGTTGGATGTTAACTGGAATTACTAAGAATTTCTAAATTAATGACAAAAAATAATAATATTTTATTCTTTTAATATTAGTTATATATATATACATACATACATACATACATATATATATATATATATATATATATATATATGAATGTATGCATGTATGTATATAAAACTTAAATCAATTTAAAATATCAAAATAAACATAATGTCTTAGATACATGACAAGAGAACTATAGCTTCATAGTAATATTGCCAAATCTAAAGAAAAAATATGAAGAAATAAAATAATTTTATAGCAAAGTTACACTCCAAGATACTAAAGAGAACGAGTGCAATATTTTTGATCATCAAATCATATACAAATAAAACTTTACTTTTAAAGCATGCCAATATTGTCAAAGAAATGTGTAAAGAAAATATTTAATTCAATAAAGCTCAGTAAGGCCTTGTGTAAAAAATTTTTTTTGTATCCACCATATCTCATTAAGTATTATTATGAATTACGAACATAAATAAGAAAAATAAGGAAAATTTTATTTTAATATTAATTAAATATTTATTATAAGGAAAGTGGGAAAAATTTAAGCAATGTTATAGAACCAAATAAAAATGATACAAAGGTCTTATAAGAGGAGAGTAAGAAATTTTTTCTAATATAACCATATAACAGAAAAAACTTAAAAAAAAGATATGTTATATAGAAAAGTTACATTCCATGACAATAAGGGGACGAAGTATTACATCCTTTATCATCACATCAAATATTATTTAAAAGGCCACTTAAAGAGTGCAAAAACCATAGAAAATATTATATTTATAAATATAAATATTAATATTTTAATAGATAGAGCATGTTGAGATGAGTCCAACAACCTATGTTTCATCTACACTAAGTTTGATTTGAAATTATTACAAATTATAGTAATAAAGAAGCATAAATAATAAAAAAGTATTATTTTACTACTAAGTAAAAAATATTAAAACTAAAATATGGTAAATTGAAGTTATGTAAAATAATGAAATCAAATACATTTAAAGCCTAGATAAGAGAAGAGTTAAGGTTGTATAATAATATACTAAATCAAAGAAAACAAACTTTGACAAATGTGGTGAATTGTATTGGAAAGTTGCATTCAATGATATTGGAGAGATCATGTGCAACATTTTTAATCGTCAAATAAGATACGATTGAAAATATCTCATAAATCATACTAAAACTTTGATAAAAAATATTTAAAGATGTACTCTCAAGTGAACTATATACTTAATATTTATTTTGAATTACTATGTTTATTCATAGTAATTCACAAAGATATTCAAATGATATGAAACAAATGTTGTTGGGCTCATTTTATTTTATTTTTATTTTGACATATTTGACGTGGTATTCATTTTCAAATATAATTTGATGATTGTTGATGCCACACTCGACCTTCATAGTTTCTTTGAATGAAACTTTACTATATAACTTATCTTATATTTAATATTTTTTGTTTTGATTTTGTTTTACTTTTATGAAATTCTTAATCTTCTCCCTCATAGTTTTACATCAATTTCATTTGATTGTGTTACTTAGCTTTAATTTATCTTAAGTGAATTCTAATATTAAAATAATATGTTATTATTATTTATGCCTATTTACATTTGTTTTTCAAAATAATTGGAAATGTAGTTTGGTCGAAAAAAAAAAAGCAACTGGACTCATGTCGACGAGCTCAATTCAATTAAATATTTAGCTTTAAATTTTTACATATTTTATTTTCATAGTTTGGGCCATAGGTTTTAAGATTTTTGATTCTTACATGATTTGACATTAAAAAAATGCTACCCCAAATCTCCTAAGTATTTTGAAATACAACTTTCTTATATAATTTATTTTCTTTTTCTAAATATTTTTCTTTGATTTGGTAATATTTCTATGAAATTCTAAATTGCCACTTTGTAACTTTAACATCATTTTTGTTTAGCTATGTCATATTTCTTAAGTTTAACTTATTTAAGCATTAATATATATTTACTAAATATTAAAATTATAATTTGTTATTATTTATGCCAATTTATGTTTTTATTTTAAACTAATTCCAAAAGAATTTTAAATTTTTTTTTTAATTTTTCAGGATGAGCTCTATCTAATTAAATATTAAATTGACATCTCTTTGCATTTTATTTTGCAAGGCTTCTACATTATTTAGAAGACATTTTTATTCTTAACCAATTTGATAATCAAGGATTCTAAGCTAGATCTACTTGATATAGTAGATTGCAATTTTTTATACAATTTATCTCATTTCTTTAAAATATTTTCTTTTCGACTAGTTATATAATAATGAATATCTAAATCATCTATTGTGTGACCTTTAAATTGTGTTCACTTTATTGTATTATATTCTTTAATTAATCTGATTTAAAATTTAATATTTATTTAATTTATATTAAAATAAAAATTTATTGTTATTTATGCTAACATACCTTCATATTAAGAGGTAATTTCAAAGTTGGTCTTATCAAAATGAGGCAAGCGTCATTGCACTCATGTTCATGGCTCTATCCAATTTAGAATTTTTGCATTTTTATTTTCCATTCT
Source organism: Vanilla planifolia (assembly GCA_023846275.1). Taxonomy (NCBI): domain Eukaryota; kingdom Viridiplantae; phylum Streptophyta; class Magnoliopsida; order Asparagales; family Orchidaceae; genus Vanilla; species Vanilla planifolia. The sequence goes on along the minus strand of JAIUJO010000084.1, from coordinate 1,569,128 downwards.
TTTTTGATCCTTTATTAAGTATTTTGATTCTTATCTAATTTGATTCTATGATATTTTATGATTATTTAATGGTATTTGCTATTGTGTTTTGTAGAAATTTTAGAGGATGATGAATCAAGAATAGAAAAAAATTGTTGAACTTGTCTTGACATGTTTTATAGAATTAAATATTCTATCTAAAAAATTTACATAATTGTATTTTCAATGGCCTTAGCATGCTTTGGGAGACATTGCTATTTGTCTTTTGATTTCTTGATTAAGTATTCTATGCTCAATCTTCTTGATATCTTGGAATTCAAATTCCACAAAATCTTTACCTTATTTCTTAAAATTTTTCTCTTTTATTTAATTATATCATAATGATGCTCAAATTTCCCTCTCTTTTAACCATCGCATGGGATTTAATTTGATCATAAAACATTGCTTCGATTTATCTTTACTTATAATTAATATATACATTATAAATGTTAAAAAAATATCATTTTAATTTATGACTAATTGATTTATAACTTTAGCAGTTGCTTCAAAAGAGGCCAAATCTAGATGAGAAAAATATCACAAGATATGATATGGTAAGCTCTATCCAATTAAATATTTCTCAATAATATTATTATTTTTTTATTTTACAATATTGTATTAGGCATTTTATTTCGTACCTAATATGATGATTAAGGATATGACACTATATCTCCTTAGTATTGTTTAATGCAACATTCAAATATAATTTATCTGATTTTTTTAATGTTTATTTTTATTTTCTTATAATACTATGTGACAGTAAATCTCTTCTAATGTTTCCTCTCGAATTCTTTGAATTGGATTTATTATAATGCACCATTTATTTTCATTTTAACTTTTATATATATATTTAATTGTTATTTATAAAAATTAATTTTTACTTATAGCTCATTATGCTCCTTATAATGAACTTTATCATAATAAACAATTTTCTATATACTTATCATATAATATTTTTTTAGTATTTTTGAATTCTTTACAAGATATTTTGATTCTTACTTAATGAGATAATTAACAATGTAACCTTAATCTCTTTATATCTTTAAAAGCATATTTCTTGTATAATTTATGTCAATTCTTTAAATGTTTTTCTTTGATTTGGTTATTTCTATGACTCTAAATGCCTACTTATGTGATCTTAATGTCAAAATGATTTGTTTTTATATATTGCTATAATTTATCTCATTATATCTTTAATATATATATATATATATATATATATATATATATATATATATATATATATATATATATATATATATATATATATATATACTTATTTTTTAAAATGGTAACATACTATTATTTTCATTTATTTATTTTGTAATTCATAATATTTGAAAATGAGATTTGATTGAGATGAAATAAAGATCATTAGATTTGACTTAAGAAGATCTACCTCTTAAACATTCATTTATGATTTTTAAAATATTTAGTTTTTTGATGACTCTCACATACTTTAAAGTCATTTTGATTTGTATCTGATTTGATGATTGAGGATATTACACTTGTTCTTTTTAGTTCATTGAATGCATCATTCACATATAACTATCTCATTTATTTTAATATTTTTCTTTAATTTTATTATATTATGATGAAACTATAAATCTTGTCTCAATTCACCATTACATCACTTTGATTTAGTTGTGTTATGTTGATTCAATCTATCTTACTTTTCTTTAATATGTATTTTCTTTATATTAAAAAATGTTTTTTATTATTTATTCTTATTTACTTTTGTAATTTAACATAACTCTAAATAAGATCCGATTGTGGTTAAATAACATTGTTGGACTCAACTTCACGAGTTATTTCTAATAAAATATTTGCTTTTTTGTTTTAAATATTTTATTTTCTAGTATTTTGGCTTAGTTTATGAGCTTTTTCTATTCATAAATGATTTGACCACTAAGGATGATAATGTTAAATTTCTTAGTACTTTGGAATGTAGCTTTCTCGTATAAGTTATCATTTCTTAAAATGTTTTTGCATTCATTTTGTTATGTTATATTGAATGTCAAACTCTCTTCTCATGTAAACCTTACATTACTATGATTTTGTGACATTAAATTTTTTCAACTTAGCTCATTTCAACTTAACTATTCTCAATGAGCTCTTTCTAATTAGATATTTAGTTCTTATTTTTTTTTTAATTTTTTTTTTCTAAAAGTTTAGAATATTTTGTTAAACACTTTTATTCATACCATGTTTAATGATTGAGAATGACACACTTGATTTCTTTAGTATATTAAGAAAAACCTTTCCCACACAATTTATCTCATTTCGTCTTTTTTATTTTACTATATTACTATAGTACTCTAAATCTCCATCATGTGACCTTCACAACACTTTGATTTTGTTAACTTACATTGCTTTTAATTTGGCTAATGTTTTCTTTAATAATTATTTCATGAATATTAAAAAAATAATTTACCACTTTTTTGTATATTTTATTTGATGTTTCATAGTAATTCCAAGCAAAGAGTGATCTAGATTAAAAAAATTTAATTTGACTCACCTTAACAAGTTTTATTTAATTAAATATTCAATTCTATATTTTTTAATTGTTTGTATTATAAGAGTTTTTCATACTTCAAAAGACATTTTATTTCTTACCTGATTTGGTCTCCAAAGATGCTATAATCATTTTACTTAATATCTCAAGATAAAACTTTCTTACGTAATTTATCTCTTTCCTTCAAAGATTTGTCTTTCATTTAGTTATATTGCTATGAAACTCTAATTCCTCTTTTTTGTGACATTTACAACTCTTTGCTTCTACTATGTTACAAATCTTCAATTTATCTCATTTTTTTTATTTTAATATATATCTGTTTAATATTAAAAAAATAATATTATACTAATTGCTTATTTAATATTTGTATAATTTGAATTTTATTAGGATTATAGCTTACTTTGAAATATATATATCAATTCATTCCAGATTTGTTTATAAAATATCATGCATTCAATATGTTTAACATCTAGGAATCCAACTTTCCTATAAAATTCACTTTATTTCATCAAATATTTTGCTTTGATTTATTATGTTACATTATTACTCTGTATCCACCCATATATGCCCTTTTTAGTGTCTTGTATTGTTTAGATTACATTACTTCAAATTATCTCATTTCAACACTAAATATACTTCTGTGATTTTAAAATAATAATTTATTGTTATTGATGCTTAATTATTTTAGTGATTCTATCAATTCCAACTAAAGATCAAGGAAAAATAAGCATAGTTGGGCTCAACTTGTTGTGCTCAATTAACTTAATATTTTATTATCTTTAATTATTGTATTATAAATAGTTTCAACATGCTTTTTTAGAAATCTTGCTTCATAATAAATTTGAAAATAGAAGATTTCATAGTCAAACTTTTTAGTACATTGGAACGTAATTTTTTAGTATAATTTATCTCATTTCTTATAAGTGTTCACTTTGATTTTGTTATACTATTATGTAATGGTAAATATTCTTAGGTGTGACCTGTACATTACTTTGATTTCAGATTATTATATTGATTCTATTTATCACATTTATACTTTAATATATATTTATTTTCTACGAAATTTATTCTTTATGGATATTGTTTTTGTAATTCTCCTTTATTTTAAATGATTTTCAACCAAGATAAAGCGAAGGTTATTGGACTTTTCTCGATCATCTATTTTTTATAAAATATTCATTTTAATATTTTTAAAATTTTCATTTTGTTGTATTTTGGCATGCTTCATGATAAATTTTTATTTGCACCTTATTTTACAATTAGCGATTTCACACTCGATTTCTTCAGTATGTTTCCACACTTTACTATATATATTTTTATGTTTTTAAAATTTTTGTCTTTAATTTGGTTTTATTGTAATGAAAGTCAATTTTTTCTTTCATGTGGTCTTTATACTACTCTGATTTGGTCATATTACATTACTTTTATTTATGCTATTTTAAGTTTACTGTATATTTTCATGATACTAAAACAAAATGTATTATTATTTAAGCTTATTTGCATTTGTAACTAGTAATAATTACAAATGAGATATCACTGAGATGAAAGGTTTTTTCACTCCCTTCAATGAGGTCACTACAATTAAATATTCATTTTTTATATTTTTAAGTACTTTAAATTTTAAGGTTAAATGGTTCAGTAGTTTGAATTGGTTGTTTTACTTTTAAAAAATTTTTATCTTCAACTTCATAATATATTTACATAATATTAAACTTATAAATCATTTTTTATTTATGCTTTTTCAAATCTAAATTTTGTAGTAATTTCAAATATGGTCTAATGGAGATGAAAAAATGTCATTGGACTCATTTTGAGCAGCTCAATGAAATTAAATATTATTTTTTATATATATTATTATATATTATAATATAATGTAATGAAAAATAATAAAATAAAAAAATTGTAAAGGTCACATGTGAGAAGAGTTTTATTTTCGTATTTGCATAACAAATTCAAATAAAAATACTTGAAAAAAAAAAATAAATTATAAAAGAATGTCTCATTCTAAGATAACAAGAAGATTGATTGTAATATCATTGATTATCAAATTTGCTATGAATCAATGTTATGTAAAGCTTGACAAAACCATTGATAATAAAATATTTAAAAATATAAATATTAATATCTAATTAAACATAGCACATCAAGATGAGTGTAACGATATTTACTTTGACTCCATCGAATCTCATTTGGAATTATTATGAATTAATAAAGTCAATAAAAATAAATTTCATAAATTATTTTTTTAAATTTAAGTTAACCTTTGTCAAAGAAGAAATATGATATATTAAACATGCGTACTATAACAAAGTCAAAGATATGTAAAACTAACAAAGAGAAAACTTTAATTTCAAAGTAATACAGATAAATAAAAGCCCAAATTTAGAAGAAATAAGATACATTTTATAAGAAACTTACATTCTAGGACATTAAGCCTTGAGTGCTAAATAAAGTATGAATTAAAATTTCTTGTAAAACCTTTGGAAAATAAACTATTTTGAAATTTAAAAAAAAATATTTAAGTAGAAGTCATCGAGATGTGGATGATGATAACATTTCATCTCGATCAAAACTTGTTTGTAATTATTGTGAATTTTTGAAAAAGGACATCATAAATAATAAACAAATTTTATTTGATTTTTAAGCATCTATATATACCTATTAAAGCTATGATGATATAAATTCTAACACTCTGACATAAGCAAATCAAATAATTATAAAGGCCATATGAGAGGAGAATTATATTTAAAATATAAAAAATAAAGTAAAAATAATTTTGATGAATAAGATAAATTGTATGTCAAAATTGCTTTACATTATTATAAGAATATTAAGGTTAGCAGCATCAATCATCAAATAAGTTATCAATTAAAATATATAATAAAACATTTCAAAAAACTAGAAAAAAATAATTTAAAACAAGGAAAATAAATATTATATTAGTTGTGTTAATTAAGATGAGCCTAATGATGCTTAAATCATCTTTGTTGCTAATTTTTTAGAATTATTATGAATTAAAAATGTAAATAACCATGTATATTAATAAATGATTATTTAAAATTTAAGTAAATATATAATGAACTAAAACAGATATAAATTTAAGTAATGAAATATATGCAAATCAGAAAACTTTAATGGTCACATTATAGGAGAAATAGCTTTTCATTTTAGTATAACTAAATCATAGGAAATAATTTGAGAAAATAAGATAAATAGTACAAAAAGTTGGATTATGTAATACTAAAGAGATCCAATGTAATATTCTCAATCATCAAATCAGGTACTAATAATCATGTCCCATAAAACATATAAAAAGCATGGAAACTAAAATATTTAAATATATTAAAATAAATATTTAATTGGAATGAGTGCTTAGAGGTAAGTTCAATGATAATTTGTTTTCTTGATCATACCATTTTTGGAATAATTATAAGTTACACATGTAAAAAACATAAATAAAAAAATTACCATTTTAATATTAACTAAAAATATAATAAATTTAAAAATAGGCAAACTAATTTATTATTATAAAACCAAATCAATGTAATGCAAAGGTTACATTAAGGAATATTTAGGGTTACGTAAGAATATAATTAAATAAATGCAAGAAATTTGCAAATATAGGATAAAATTTATAGATGAGTTTCCATCCAAGAAATTAAGGCAGTTGAGTGGAACATCCTAAATCGTCAAATTAAGTAAAAATTTAAATTTAAAGCACGAACAAACAAAACAAAATAAAATATTAAAAAACATAAAAAATACTATTTAATTAAATATAGATCATCTTGATAAGTGCAATTAGTATGTTTTGTCAATATTGGATGTCAATTGGATTTTTTGTGATTTAGTGAAGTAATAAGCATCGATAACAATAAAATATTATTTTAATATTAAGTAAATAAAGGTCTAAAATTTTAACAAAACAAACCTAAGTTATGTAATGTAAGTTAATCAAAATGAATTAAATTGCATATAAGAAAGATTTACTATTACATAGCAATTTAGCCAAATTACAGTTAAATCTTTGATGAAATAAGATGAATTGCACGGAAAAAGATATATTCGAAGATTTAAACAGGATCGAGAGTAGCATCCTCAATAATCAAATTAGGTGCACAGAGAAATATCTTAAAAAGCAGCAAAATACTAAGAAGAATAATTTATAAACATATAAACATGAATAATTAATTGAATAGAGCTACTTTAAAGGAGTTTGATAATGTTTATTTTTTTCGTATTGGGCTTCATTTGGAATTTGTAGGAACTACAAAACTAATTAAGCATAAATAGTAATAAATTATTATTTTAATAAAAAGTAAATATATATATTAAAAATAATATAAATTGAATTAATTAAAATGGAAAATTAATATTTATATATTAGTCACAAAGGGGAGTTTAGCATTACAAAGTAACAAAACCAAATAAGGCAAAAAAAATTTAATAAAAGGGATAAATTGTGCTATGAAAATTCATTCGCAAAATACAAGGGAGAAGTTCTATTGCAGCATCCTTGAACGTTAAATTAGTAATGAACGAAATTGTCTCATAAGGTATGTCAAACCACTGGAAAATTAGAAAATAATTAAACAATAAAAATTAACATTTACTACTAAAGAGCTCATTGAAATAAGTCTAGCTATGTTTGTCTCTCTTGATTAGCTTTTTTGGAATTACTACAAATTCTAGAAGTAAATAAGCACAAACTGTAGTAAACAATAATTTGAAGTTTTTTAAGAAATATATTTAAGTTAAAATTAGATAAATTGAAGAAAACTAATCAACCAAATGAACATAATGTATAGGAAGAATGATACCTGATTCACTGTTACAAATTAATATTAAAAAATCAAAAAAAAATATTTTAAGAAGTGAGTTAAAGTTTATGAGCAAATTGTATTTCATCATATTATGGAGATTTTGTCAACATCATTTTACATGAAAATAACACATAAAATATGACAAAGTTCACACAAATAAAGCATTTAAAAAATAAAGATATGTACCTATACTTGATTGGATAGAGGTCATCGAGTAGAGTCCAAGAACAATTGTTTTAATACAATCAAATCCTTTTTGATATATCTCGAATTTCCAAAGTAAATATGCATAAATATTAAAAAATTATCATTTGAATATTAACTAATTATATATTAAAGTTGAAATAAAATAATTAAATTAATATCATTTAACCAAGTCAAGCTATTGTAAGGATCACATAAGATGAGAATTATAGTTTCATAATAATATTACCAAATCAAAGCAAAAGATTTGAAAAATTGAGATAAATTATTTAAAAATACTAAATTCTAAGATACTAAGAAGATTACATAACATCTTTAATCATAAAATTAGGCACAAATGTAAGTACTTGGTAAGAAACTACTAAATAAAAAAAAATATTTAAAAATATAAAATTAATATTTCTTTTAATAGAGCTTTTTGATACAAGCCTATTGATGTTTGTTTTTTCTTAATCAATCCTAGCTTTGATTTACTTCAAATTATTAAAGCAAATAATCGTAAATAATACTGAACTAAATTATAATTTTAAGAAAATACAAATTAAATTTGAAATGACTTGAATTTAATTAGTATAATATAACCAAATAAATGTAATGTAAAAGTCACATGATAAGAGAATTAGGGTTACGTAGTAATATAACCAAATACAAGTGATAGTTTTCAATGAAAGAAATATGTTGTATGGCTAAATTGTATTCCAAGATATTGTAAAGATCATGTGCAACATAATTGAATGTGAAATCTAGTATGAACTATGTCAACTTATGAAGCATGACAAAATAACAGAAGACTAGATATTTAAGAATACTTGAAAATATTTAATTGGATTGAGCTTCTTACGAAAAATGTAACAACTATATTTCATCTCAAACAAATATTATTTAGAAATACTACAAATTGTAGAAGTAAATAAACTTAAAAAATAATTACTTAATATTTTAATGTTAACTAGAAATAAATTAATTGAAAATAGTGATAAATTAAAAAAATAAAGTAAAAGCAATAAAATTGTCACAAAAGATGAGAATTAGAGTTTCATAATAATATAATAAAATAAAAGAGAAAGATTTGTGAAAATGAGATAACTTGTATAAGAAAGCTTCATTTTAAGATACTCAAGAGAACGAGTGTAACAACATATATCACCAAATCAGGTATGAATCAAAAATGCCTTTAATTTATGTAAAGTTCATTGTAATGAGTATAATGAAATTTTCTTCTCTATAAGTACATGTTTGGAATTACTATGAATTACAAAGTAAAAAAATATAAAAAATAATAAATTATTATTTAAATAATAATTAAGTACATATTAAAATTGAAATTAGAAAAACTAAGGTAATATAACATAACAAAATTAAAAAGGGTGTAAATGTCACAAAGGAGTAGAATTAGTGTTCCATAGAAATAAAACTGAATGAAAATTAAAAATTTGAATAATTAGAAAGCTACATGCCAAGATTCTTTTGGAGGTAGAGCATAACATCCTTGACCATTAAATAAGACAGGATTCAAAATTCTGTTAAAGGATGTCAAAACTTTAAAAATTGTTTTGGAAAATATTTAAATAAATCTTAAATTAGATAGAGCTCATGGAGATGAGTGTAACACCATTTGTTTTATCTCGATCAAACATTATTTGAAATTGCTAAAAATTACTAATAATAAATAAAAATAAAAAAGCTATCTAAATATTTATCAAATATATGTTTACTACAAAACTTGAAATAATAATTATAATATCAAAACCTCAAAATAATGCAAAGGCCACTTGATAGAAGATTTAGTGTAAAGATATGATATAGCTATATCAAATTGAAACATTTTTAAAAAAGATATAAATTGTTTATGCAAGTTGCATTCAAAGATTCAAACGATATCAACAGTGATGTCCACTATTTTTAGATTTTGTATAATTTGAAATGATCCATAAAATATGCTAAAATACTAGAAATTTTTTTAAATAAATAAACAAATGAATATTTAATAAGATAAAGTTCATCATGTCATGTTTAATGACATTTATTTCAAATTGATCAATATCACTTTTAGAATTACAATTTTAAACAAATGTCAAAAAACATGAAAAAATATTATGTTATGATTTTGATTAAGTAAAATTAGAATAAATCATTAATAAGATAAACTGAAGCATTGTGATATAATAAAATTAAAATATCGTTATGGTCATATTGGTTGAGTATTATAGTTTCATAGTGGCATTACCAATTAAAAAAAAAACATTTTAATAAATGAGATAAATATTAAATGATCCAAAATACTTAGAGTATTAAGCATAAAATGCTATATCATTAAATTAGGTAACAAACAAAATAACTTCTAAAGCATGCTAAATCTCTATGAAATAAGCATTTAAATATATGAAAATGAATATTTAAATTCATTGAGCTAATTGTGGTGAGTCCATTGAGGAAAAATGAGGTGAGAATTATTGTGTTATATTAATATGAAAAATCAAATAAAAACTTTGTAAAAATAGTATATATTATTTAAGAAAGTTTAATTTCTACTTACTATGGAGATAAAGTGTAACATTATTAAGGGTTAAATTAAGTAGGAATCAAATTATCTAGTAATGTATTCAAAAAATAAACAAAAAGTTAAAAATAAGTGAATGAGTCCTTAATCGGGTATAACGCATCAACTGGACTTGAACAAAGTTTGTTTCATCTTAATAAAATCTCATTTAGAATAACTAAGAATCACAAAAGTGAATAAAATAAAATAATAATAAATTATCATTTTGATATTCATTAAATTTTTTTGATGCTAAAATGAGATAAATTTAAGCAAAGTCATATGACTAAATCAAAGTGAACTAGAGCACATGTAAGAAAAGACTTAGAGTAACATAGAAATGTAAATAAATAATAGGAAAAAATAAGTAGAAATGAGAAGAATTGTATACAGAAGTTTCATTTCATGATACTAAGGAGATCAAGTGTGACATCATTAAAAATAAAAACAAACACAATTAAAAGTGTCATGTAAAGGTGTCACTAACACAATTGAGGGTTATATATTAATACAAAAAATGAATTATTTGAAGAAATAAGATAAAATATATTGAAAGTTTTATTCTAAGACATTAAGAAGATCAAATGCGATATCATTAATCATTAAATAGATACAAAAAAAATGATAATGAGAAAAATTAAATTTCTAATTCAAACAAGACTGCTCAAACCAAAAAAATGTCGATGCACTCCCCTAAACAATCTATTTTCAATAATTTATTTATTTTTAACAGTTTTGTTTTGAATACTTTTGTTTTTTTAGAAGTTATTTTGATTTGTACCTAATTTTATGACAAAGCATGTTAACCAAGAAATTCTTAATATCTTTTTAATTTGACTTTTCCATACAAATTTTCTTTATTCTTCTAATTTCTCGCACTTATTTGATTATATTGCTATGTAACATTGATCTTCTCTTGCGTAGATTTAGTGTTGTTGTTATAAGGGTATATTACTTTGCATCAAATTTGTTATTTTTTATGTAGCATTCATTATTACCTCAAAATATAAATTTTGTTTACTATTGTTCTCAACAAATAAAATTTTATATTTCATTTTGTTATATTAATATGTAACAATAAATGTACTTTATGGTGAGCATTAAATTGATTAAATTTTATTACTTATGTTAATTCAATTGCTCTTATTTCACTAATATTATATATTTACTAATTTTAAAGTAGTGATTGATTTTTTTTCTTATTTACTTTGGTAAAAAGTAGTACTTCAAAATGACGTCAAATTAAGAAGAAGAAAAGTCATTAGACTTGTCTTGATAAGTTATATCTAATTAAATTTTCTATTCTATATCTGTAAATGTTCAATTTTTATGCATATGGCATATTTTATAAATGTTTTCAATAAATACAAAATTTGATAATCGATGGTTTCACACTTGATCTGTTTAGTATCTTTGAATACAAATTTGGTAATTTGCAAAAATTTAAAACAACTTCTGTGTGAGGCAAACCTAAGGTTGTCGGACATGCCATAAAGAACACTATCCAATTAAAAAGAATTTCTTTATTTGTAAATATTTTATTTTCTTAGGTGTTGCATGCCTTACGAGGTATTTTGATTTATACCAGACTTGAAGGATGCCACAATTGGTCTAATTATTATCTAATAAAACTAATTTTTCATATGATTTATCTCAATTCCTCAAAATATTTGCTTTAATATTTGCATATTACTATAAAACCATAATTTTCTTCTAATGTGTGTTTTACATCACCTTGATTTCTTTATATTTTATTACTTTAGTCTTTATATTTCTACTTTTATATATTTTTATAAAATGTTAAAATAATAATTTATTAATTTTTAATCTTATTTAATTTGATAATTGTTACAATTCTTTGAAGAGCACAATGATCCTTATTTTGTAAATATTGTACAATGTTAACTATTATTAAAAATTCTGAGAGCTTAAATGAATAAAAGAAAAAAATTGATATTTTATTAATAATGAAAAATATATTAAAAATGAAATAAATTAAATTAAGGTAATGTTATATTCCGAAATTAAGGTAATGTAAAGGCCACATCAGTGCAAATTTAGAATTTTATAGTAATATAACAAAATCACACAAAAAGATTTGAAGGAAAGAGAAACCACCATCCCAAGATGCAAGAAAACATGCCTAAACTACACAAACAATACTTAAAAATATAAAATAATATTCAATTTCCTAAAGCTGTTTTGATTGGATCCAATTGCATTTGTTTCAACTTGATCAAACCTCTTTTTTGAATTATAACAAATTATTAAAGGAAGAAACATAAACAATAAGAAATTATTGTATTTATATTTAATAAAAAAATCATAAAGCTAAAAAATAGAATAGGAAGTAAAATAATGTAGCCAAATCAATGCAATGTGAAGGTCATGCAATTAGAGAATTGGAGTTTCATAATAATCTAACAAAACCATTGAAAAAAACTATAGGAGATGTTATCAATCGTGTAGGAAAGATGTACTCCAAGATACTAAAGAGATCAATTACAAAATCCTTGATTGATCAATGCATGACTAAAAAGTTTTAAAAAAAGCAGCAAAACTAATTAATTAAAATATTATTTTTAAAAATGAATATTAAATTGAATAGAGCTCTTCAAAATGAGCCCAATAATATTTATTTCAATTCAACCAAACTTCATTTAGAAATATTATGAATAACTGAAATTAATAAACATAACTAACTAAATAAATGTGAAGTATATGCCTTAAGAGTTCATATTTATAATTATAATTAAATGCAATCAAATATAATTAAAAACATTAGAAGAAATGAAATAAATTGCATAAGAAATGTTTTTTCAAAGGTATTAAGGGGATTACGTGTAGCGTCATCAATCACCAAATTAGGTGTAAATTTTAATGACTTTTAGTGCATGTTCTTGGTAGAATTTATTTTTTAAAATATAAAAAAAAATATTTAATTAGATAGACGTTGTCAAGATGTCACTAAAATTTGAAATCATTACAAATTACAAAACGAGTTAAACATTAATGATCATAAGTTATTTTTCAAAATATTATGTAAAATTTTTGTAATGCTAAAATAAGATAATTTTAAGGACTATAACAAAGCAAAATCAATTTGATGTAAAGCACACACAAGGGAATAATTAGTGTTTTGTATTAATATAACCAAATCAAAGTAAAATATGGGAACAAATGTGAATCTTTTATGGGAAAATGACTTTTAAGATAAAGGTTGATCAAGTGTAGCGTTAATGACCTTGAATTCAAGTGCAATTTTAAAATGCCTTCTAAAGTAAGCCAAAACCTAAGATGAAAAAAATATTAATATAAATATACTCAGCCATTATCTTCCCTATATCATTATTCATTAAGAATTATTATGAATTACTAACATAATTTTGCTTAAAAAGTTAGTTTTTAATGTTACTTCAATATGTGAACAAAACATGAAATGCTATAAAAATAAGTATTGTAAAAAAAACAAAATAATTGTAACATAAATATCATATTAGTTGAGATTTAGATTTAAATTTTAATATAAAATAATAGAAGTGAAAAATTTAAAGAATTAAGTTAAATTGCTAAGGAAAACGAGTGTAACACCGACATACTCAAATATTGTGAAAATTAAAAATATCCCATAAAATATTCCAAAACTAAAAATAAAATATTAAAAAACATATGCAAATAAATATTTAATTAGCTAAAGCTCGTTCAGATGACTCAACAATGTTTGTTTGATCTCTATCAGACATTGTTTAGGATTATCACTACTTCCTTATCTAAATAAATATAAATAAAAAATTATCTTAATATTATGTATATACGTTAAAACAAAACTAAGATAATTTGACATAATGCAATATGGCTAGACTAAAGAGTTGTAAACGTGTCATGATAATAGATTTAAAATTACATAGTAAAATATCAAAATCAAAGAGATATATTTGAAGAAAATAAGATAAATGTTATCATAAATTTGCATTAAGAGATAATAAAGGGATCAAGTGTGAGATCTTACCATAAAAAAATACAAATGAAAATGTTTCATTACATGTGTCAAAATAATTAAAATTAAATATTTAGAATTACAAAACATTTCTTATGAGATAGAGTTTGTTAAGATTAATCTAACATCATCAGTTTTTCATTAATTAGTCATTTTTTGGATTTATCAAAAATTAATAAAATAAATAAGTAATAATGAGAAAAAATTATTTTTTAATTAAAAGAAATTAGCACTAAAACTAAAAACAAGATAAATTAAACAAATGTACCATCAAAACAAAAGTAATGTAAAACTCATATGGTAAAAGATTTAGAGTTAATAGTAAGATAACCAAATGAAAAAGAAAAGTAAAAAGAAAAAACAAATTACATGGGAATGCTAAATTGTTGAATAGAAATGATATTAAGGGTAAATAGCTAATGATTAAATTAGGTATGAAATAAGATGACTCGTAAGCTATCCCAAAATGCTAAAAAATTAATATAATATTAAAAAGGTTTAAAATTTGAATATATATAATAGGATGTAGCATTCTAAGAAAAGTTTAATTGTGGTTTTTTTCTCTATAAGACGTTATTTTTATTTATTACTAATTACCAAAATAAATAAAAATTAAAAATGATACTTTATTATAAAAATATTATATAAACATGTAATAGGGTTGGAACGAGATAAACTGAAAAATAATGCAATATAGCCCAATCAAAGTAATATAAAGGTCATAGGAGAGTGGATTTAGAAACACATTTTTATGCAACAAAACAAAAGACAATAATTTGAATAATGGAGATAAATTATACAATAAAATTATATTCTAATATATTAAAGAGATTGAGTGTAATATCTTCGATGATCAAATAAGGTACAAATTAAAATGCCTCACAAAGCAAAAAAAAAAAAATTAAAATAGTTTAAAATATATAAATGAATATTCATTTAGATCATCCTTTTTGAGATGAGTCTAATGATGTTTGTTTGTTCTTTTTTCAGATGTTTAGAATTTTTGCAGATTACCAATGCATATAATCATAAATTATAAAAATTTCTTTTTTAATATAATGTAAATATATATATATATAAAATAAAAGGAAATAAATTGAAATGATGTAATATAACTTAATAATTGAGACAAGGGCCACATGTGTGAATATTAAGTGTTACATAAAAATATAACGAAATAAAAGAGGAAAAGTTGACGAAAATATGATAAGTTGTTTGAAAGTTAGGTAAATTACAAGATACTGAGGAGATCGATGGTAATATCCTTAAATGTCAATCATATAAAACTTGAAATATCAAGATGTGCAAAAAAAATTAAGAAATAAATATTTGAAAATTAAAAAATGATTATTTAATTACGTGGAACTCATTGAGATGAGTCAAATGATATTTCCATAATTTTGATTAGAATTCAGTTCAACTTAATGTTAACAACAAAATTGAATAAGTATAAATAATTAAAAATAATGTTTTGTTATTTAAGTAAATATTTATTAAAACTTTAATGGGTTAAATTGATCAATAAAAAAAGTAAATGCAATCTATAGTAATATGAAATGAGATTTTTAGTTAATAGCAATATAAAAAAATCGAAGGGAAATATTTGAAAGAATGATACAAATTAGATGATAAGGCTCATTTCCAAGATACAACAAAAATTGAGGATAATACCCCGAGTCGTTAAATCATGTATGAATTGAAATGATTTTTTTAATGTAGCAAAATCTTAGAAAAATATTTTTATAAAAAATATAAGAAAGAATAGTTAATTAAATTTAGCCTATCAAGATGGGTTTGTTTTCTTCTCTACCGTACCCCATTTCGAGTCACTTTAAATTGCCAATCTCCATAAATATTAAAAAATTAACGATATTAAGTAAAAATATATTGAAACTAAAATCAAATAAATGGAAGAACTATAACATAATCAAGTCAAATAAATTTAAAGTTTAGATGAGAAGAGATTTTTTATTTCACAATTTGCAATAAAAACATAAAACATTTGAACAAATTAGATAAATTATATAAGGAAGGTTCTTTTTAAGTAGAAAACATACCAAGTGTGACATCCTCATTCTTCAAATCCTTTATGAATCAAAGGGCCTCCTAAAGCATATCAAAACTATAAAAAATAAAATATTTGAAAATATAGAAATGAACTATTAAGATTGATGTCATCAAGAAGAGTCTAACGACAATGATTTATGGTCATTAGAAATGAACATTGATTACTACAAATTTCCAATGTAAACAAGCATAAATAATTTATTTTATTATTTTAACATTAAATTAATTTATATTTGATTTGCAGGAAGATAGATTAAAATAATGTTACTTAACCAATTCAAAGACTTGTAAATGTCACATGGAAAAAGAGTTAGAGTTACATAATAAAACAACGACATCATGAGAAAAATTATTAAATCAGATAAATTGTATTATAATGTTACTTTGCAAACTACTGGAGAGATTTAGCTTAAAATCATCAATCATCTAATTATATGAATGAAAATGACAAATTAACCATGATAAAACCCTAGCACATAAATAATTAAAAAAAATAAAAATTAGATTTTAGGGGAGAGTGCTCGTCAAGTTGACTCCAATGATATTTGTTTAATCAGAATCAAACGTTAGTTTGAATTATTATTATTTTGAAAATTAAATAAGCATAAATAATAATAAATTATTATTTTTATATTTTGGGATTACATAACAAAGCTCAAATGAAATGATTTAAAAAAGTATAATACAACAAATATAAATTTATGTGGGGTTCATAAGACTGGATAATTATAGTTTAAATTTATATAACTAGAAAAATTATAAACAATTGGAGAAGCAAAAATAAGTTATACATGAAACATTCATTCCAAGAATTAAGGAGATCGATGGTAATATCCTCAATAATAAAATCATGGATGATTTAAAACATCTTTTAAATAAAGTAAAAACCCTAGAAAATAATATTTAAAAAAATTAGAAAGTAATATTTAATTTGAAAGAATTCATTAAGATGAGACAAATGGCATTGATTCATTTTTTATCAAATATCATTTTTAATAACTAAAAATTACAAAAAAAAATAATCATAAATAATTTCAAATTGTTATTTCAATATTTAGAAAAACATATATAAAGCTAATATAATATAAATTGAAGCAAAGTAATATAACCAAATAAATGTAATACAAAGGTCACATGATAAGCACATTTAGAGGGATATAAAAATATAACAAAACAAGGAGAAAACTTTGAAGAAATGAAATAATTTTTTTAAAAACATTGTGTTCCAAGATATTAAGAGAATCTTGTATAATACCATCAAATATCAAATAAGATATGAATTGATATTCTTTAAAGCATGCATAAATAGTAGAGCATTAAAATTATTGGAATATAAAAGTGAAATTTAATTTGTTAGAGTCCTTGATCCCAATCAAATGATGTTTCCTTTGTCTCGATCAAACCTTAAATTGGAAATACTACAAAATGCCAAAATAAATAGATGTACATAATAATAAAACATAACTTTAAGCTTATGTAGGCATATATTAACACTAAAATAAAAATAAATTAAAGCAATATTTGATAACAAAATCAAAATGTGGTAAAGCTCACACACGAGGGGAATAAAAAAAATAAAAAAGAAATATTAGAAGGAATGTGATAAATTATATGATGAAATTGTACTCAATAATAAAGAGACCTAGGGTAACAACCTTGATTGTTAAATTAGGTATGAAAAAATTAGTAAGAATATATAATAAGAAATTATTTTATAAATATTTAGGAAATATACATTAGGGCTAAAACATTGCAAAGTGATATAACAAAATTAGTGTGATGTAAGAGTTTTATGATTGTACATTAGTATAACATATTCAAAGTAAACAATTTGAAGAAACGAGATGTAAAAAATTAAAAAACTTGCCAAACATGCTAAAAATTTATAAAATACAATACTTATGAATAAAAAATATATATATAATTAGATAGAACACATTGAGATGAGACAAACAATTTTTGCTTCATCACAGCCAACTTCATTGGGAGTTACTATGAATTTCCAATGTCATCAACTATAAATAGTAATATTGTTTTATTTTATTATTATTTGAATGCATATTTAAGTTCAAAAGAAGACAATTTAAACCTATGTATTATAGAAAAATAAAAATGATGTAAAAGTGAAAAAAGAAAAATATTAGAATTTCATAATAATATAAACTAATCAGAGAAAAGGATAGAAAAAAATAGATAAATTTTACAAGAAAGGTGCATTCTAAGATACTAAGTGGATGGAATAAAAAGTCCTCAATCATTAAATCTGATATGAAAAAAACTTATAAAGCTTACCATAATAATACAAAAGAAAATAATAAGAATAACAAAATGATGCATGTCTAACTTTTTTTCCTTCTTGGTCAAACCTTTCTTAGAGTTATTATGAATTATAAAAGAAAATAAGTATAAATAGTAATGAAATGTTATTTTAATATTAAATAAAATTAAATTAAAATCTAAAAAAATTTAATTAAGATAATGTAATATATCTAAATGAAAAACATATAAACAATAGACGAGAAAATAATTAGAAATGTGTACTGATATAACACAAAAAACCAATTTGAAAAAATGAGATAAATTACGAAGAGTATTTGCAGTTTAAGATACTATGATAGTTGGGCACAACACGTTCAATCATAAAATAAGGTATGAATAAACATGCCTTATAAAGAGTAAAAAACTAAAAAATAAAATATTTAAATAGAAAGAGCATGTTGAGATGAGCCCAATGATGTTTGATTCCTCTGAATTGGACCTTATTTGAATTACTTCTAATTAAAAAATTAAATTGGCATGGATGATAATAAATTATTATTTAAATATTAAGTAAAGACATAATGAAGCTAGAATAAGATAAAATGATGCAAAGTAATTTGGAAAAATAAAAATGTTATAATTGTAACATAAGAGAAACATTAGAGTTTCATTGCAATAAAATCGAAGGTAAGCAAAAAATTCATACAAAAGAGACAAATTATATAAGAAAATGCATTCGAGGATGCTTAGGAGATCAAATGTAACATCCACTATCATCAAATCTGGAAAAAATAAAAATATCTCATAAATTATCAAAAAATGTTAGAAAACCAAATTTTTTAAATTAAAAAAATATGTATTTAAATATGTAAAGCTCATTGAGATGTGTCAAACGATACTTGCTTCATCTCCATTAGATTTCATTCAGAATTACATCAAATTATCCAAAAAAGTAATAAACCATAATAAATTTTTATTTTAGTGTTAAGTAAATATATATCAAAGTTGAAATAAGAGAAACTAAAATGATAAAATATGTCAAAAATCAAACTGCTATATGGGTAACATGATTTGAGAATTCTATTTTCATAGTAATAAAACTAAATTGAAGCAAAACATTTTATAAGATAATATAAAATGTGCTAGAATGATGCATTCAAAGATATTGAGGATGTCAAGTGTAACATTCCTAATCATCAAATCAAGTACAAATCTTTATGACACAAAGAATGTCAAAACCCAAAAGGATTAAGTATTTTAAAATAAAAAAATTAATGAGATAGAGGTCATTGAGACAAGTCTAAAAAGTTCGTTTGGGTGCAGATTTCGAGTGAAAGTAGGCTTAAACAATAATAAATCATTTTTTAAAATTTTTATTAAATATAAAATAATGGTGAAATAACATAAATTAAAATAAAGTAATAAATATAAACAAAAACAATGTATAGGCTTGATGAGAAAAGCTTCAGAGTTTCATAACCACCAACAAGTTTGATTAAAAACATTTTAAAAATTGAGATATGTTATATGACAAAAATGTATTCCAACATGCTAAGATTATAAACTCTAATATCATCATTCATCAAATCATATTCAAATAAAACATTCTCATAAACCATACAAAACTCTTTAAAATAAAATATTTAAAAATATAAAGATGAATAGTTAATTGGATAAAGGTTGTCGACGTGTGTCTAACAATTTTTATTTTGTCTTGATCAGACACAGTTTAGAACTTTAGCTGCATACTAAAACAAAAAAAATGATTAATAATATTTCATTATTATAATTTTTAATTAAATATATGTTGAAGATGAAATACGATATGTTCAAGTTATATAACAAGACTAAATCAATGGGATATGAAGATCAAATGAGTAAAGTGTTTGAATAATACACTAATATATCAAAAATCAAAGAAATAAATTTGAAGAAATGAGATTAATTATAAGAAAGTGGTGTTCTAAAATTCTAAGGATAATGAATATAACATCTTAGACAATCAATTGAATAAAAATTTGGAAAGAGCTCATCAAGGTTAGTCCAATAACATTTTTTTTGACTCCATGGGACCTTGTTTTCAATTACTGTGGATTAACATAGAAATTAAACCTAAATATTAACAAATTATGATTTCAATAATAATTAAATATTGGTTAAAGTTGAAATGAATACATTAAAGAATTTTGATATAATAAAATCAAAGTGTTTTAAGTCTCATATGGGAGTATTCTGGAATCATAAAAATTAAACCAAACAAATGCAAATAATTTGAAGAAATGAAATAAAATATATGACAAAGCTACATTCCAAGACAATGAGTACTAGTGCAGCACCATCATTGCAAAATAATGCATGAATAAAAATGTCTCACAAAAATATTAAAACTCAATAAACAAAATAGTTAACAAGATAAAATTGAATATTTAGTTAAATATAGCTCATCAAGGCTACTCTAATAACATCTTTTTTGCCATGATCTACCCACATTTGGAATTATTATAAGTTAATAAATAAAATAAGTGTAAATAATAAGAAATTATTATTTTATTATAAAGTATATATATATATATGTATATTAATGTTTAATTAAGAAAAATTTTCTAAATATGACACAGCCAAATCTAAATGATTTAAAGGTCACATAAGAGGAGATTTAGAATAACATTATAATGTTGCCAAATAAAAGAATAAATGTTTAAAAATAAGATATATTAATGAATTATTTTGTCCTTTAAAGTGTTCTAAAATATTAAAAATAAAATAATTAAAAATATGGTGAAAATAATTTTTTAGTTCTTAGTGCCCATTGACAACAGTCTAATGACATTTGCTTCTTCTATATCAAACTTTATTTGCAATAACTATGAATTATCAACTTAAATAAACATAAATAGTAATAAAATATGATTTTTAATATTAAAATGATATTTATAAAAGTTAAATTAAGGTAAATTGAAGATTTATAATTTAGCTAAATAAAAGTGATGTAAAAAGTGAGAAAAGTTTTAGAATTATAAAGTAATATAACAAAACCAAAGGAAAATAATCTAAAGAGATAAGTTGACTAATGTGGGAAAATTATATTCCCAGGTACTAAATAGATAGTGTGTAAACTTGATTATTAGATTCAATATTAAAATGCCTCATAAAAGATGCCAAAACAAAAGAAAATAATGTAATTAAGATGTAAAAATTAAATTTAATTAGGTAGAGCTCTCCGAGTCAATCCATTGAAGTTTGTTTCCTCCATTGGAGCTTATTTAGAATTACTACGAATTACACTTGTAAATATATATGAAAAATAAAAAAGCATAATTTTAATACTAAGTAAATATATATATATATATATTAAACTTGAAATTGAGGAAATTGAAGAATAATAACACAACAAAATAAAAGAGATGTGAAGTTCACAAAAGAGGAGAGTTAGAGTTTAAATAAACTTCATTTCAAATTGTGATGCAATTTGAAAAAAAAGATATAAATTGTACTACAAAACTACAAGTTAAAGTAAAAAAGGTGGTCAAAGGTAAGATCCTTGAAAGCCAAATTAGGTATAAATTGAAAATACTAGTAAAGCATTCCAAAACCATAGAAAATAAAATTATTAAATATTTGAAAATAAAAAATTAATTTTGTTGATCACATTAAGATGACTATAATGACATTCAATTTATGTCAATGATTTAAAGGTCGCACTTGTTAAGATTTAGGGTTACATATTAATATAGCCAAATTAAAGAAAAATATCAAAAAACAAGAAAAACTACATGGAGATATTACATTCAAGGATACTAAAAAGATCAGATGTATTAATCATAAACATCAAATTAGGTTTAAATCAAAATGTCTACCAAAGTCTGCTAAATTCTTAAAATATAGAATAATTCAAAATAGCTTGCCCAGCTTTGAATATATGCTTGGGTTGTTGTAATATTAGCAATTTATTTAGACCATTATATTTTGCAGCATTTTTTTCTTTACCTATTATTTATTAAGTCAGACATGCTTGCCAATTCACAAATTTACTCTAGTTTCTTTAATTTTTTTTTTATTCGAGAGAAATTTTGGAAAGGTAATCATTACTTTCACTATATCTTCATTTAATGTTTGGTTTTAATAATTTATCTATTTTGTAAACAGTTATTAATAATAATATGATTGATATGTTTAATTGTCTAATAGTTGTCCTATCTCCTATGAAAGCTCAAATGTTTATATTTTTATGTAAGGGTTTTTGTTATTGGTGTATAGCACTTCAATGAAATAAATATCTACGTTTTCATTTAGGATTTTTTTTAAACGCTTTCAAGTTTTAGCTTGCCATTTTACTTAGAGATTCTCATGAAATCATTGTGTACCATTTACACTAAGGTGAAACCTATTTAGGGTGACCAATCATAGTATAAGTGAAGCTTATAAGCTTAAAATCTCCTCAGACCAATAAGATGCTAGCAATGATAGACATTGGTCATCAAATAATATACAAGTAAAACTATCTAATAAAAATGTGACCCAACCATACAAAATAATAAAATTAAAAAAATATAATTAATATTTAATTATATACAGCAAGTTGAGGTTAGTTAAACATCATCAATTTTGTCTCCATCAAATAACACTTAAAAATTCTACAAATTACCAATGAGAAAAAAAAAACAAAAAATTAGTAAATGAATGCTTTAATGTTAAGTGGATATATATTAAATTTGACTAAAAATAAATTGAAGAAATGTAATTTAAGTAAAAGAAAGTGATGTAAATTTTGCACAAGTTGAGATATTGAGTTTGATTATAATCAAACCAAATCAAAGTGAGAGAATTTATGAAATTAAATAAATTATATTGTAAAGCTACACTATAAGATACTATTGAGATCTAATCTTAGGGCATTTTAAAGAAAATCATTTATAAATAGAAATGCCTTATAAAGTAGTACAAAAGTCTTGAGAGAAATATTTGAAATAAAAAAATATTAATTAAGCAAAGCTGATTAATACAAGTAGAGCAATTTTTATTTAATATCAATGATACCTTATTTGAATAGATTGTGAATTGCCAAACAAACTAAAATAATTTGTAATAAATTATTATTTCAATATTTATTAATATAAATTAAAATTAAAGAGACATAAAATGAAAAAAATTTAATTTAACAAAATGAAAGTGATGTAAACATCAACTGGGAGGTGAATTAGGGGTTTTGTAGTAGTATAACAAAATAAAATGACATTTAGGAAATGAGATAAGTAACATGGGAATGTTGAATTCCAAGATACTAAGGTGATCCTTTGTAAAAGTTTTTTATCATCAAATACCATACAAATAGAAATATCTCATAAACAAACAAAATCCTAAGAAATAAAATATTCGAAAAACTATAAAAATTAATATTTAATATTATATAGCTCACCAAGCCTAGTTTAGTGTTATTGTTTTCTGAATGAGACCACATTTGAAATTGCTACGAATTACCAAAGAAAATAGGCATTAATAATAACAAATACTAATTTTATTATTAAAGTCAATACATATTAAAGCTCAAAGGAGTTAAACAAAAGTAATGAAATTCAACCAAATCCAAGTAGTATGAATGTCACATGTAAGGAGATTTAGAAATCTAAGGCAACATAAAAAATTAAAAGAAAAAAAATTTGAAGAAATGAGTAAAATTCAGTGGGAAATTTTCTTTCAAAGACACAAAATAGAGTAACTATGACATCCTTGATCATCAGATCTACTATGATTCAATATATTTTCTAATGTGTGAATAAAACCTAGAAAATAAAATAATTAATAATATAAAATTATACATTTACAAGGTTATAGATAATTTAGATGTCTAATGTTGTGTTTTGTTTCTCAATCATATTAATAAAAGGTTTGGAATTATTAGTTTTACCAAAATAATTAAGAATAAATAATAATAGTAATGATATTAGTTAAATATATATTTAAAACATAAGATAAATTAAAGGATTGTACTATATTAGACATCAAGGATATGTAAATACTACATATGAGGAGAATTATAATTGTATAGTAAAGTAATGAAATTAAATAATAAAATCTGAAGAAATAAGATAATTGTAATGAGAAAGTTGCTCCAAATTCACTAAAGAGATAGAGTGTGAAATTCTTGGTCTTCAAATACTGTAAGAAATATAATGTTTCACAAAACGTTCCAAAACATTAGAAAATAAAAATATTTAAAAATTTAAAAACCTTTGCTTACTTGGTAGGGCTTGTCAATATAAGTTCAATGACATTTGTATCACATGCATAAGACGACATTTGTGACTACTATAACTTTCCAAAGTAAATAAACATAAATAATAAAAAATTATTATTGTACTCTTATGTTGATAATATAAAAGATGGAAGGTGTTAAATTGATAATTTGACAAAATCAAAGCAAAAATTTAGAAAAAAAGAGATAAATTATTTTTGTAAAATTTCTTTTGATAATACAAAAAAAATTAAAAGCTACATGATCGATTATCAATTAATGTACGTATTAAAATAACTTGTACAGTTTGGCAAAGATTTAGATAATATAATATTTAAAAAATAAGAAAGGAGTATTTAATTCTATAATTCTTTCTAATATGAGTCCCACAACATTTCTTTCGTTTCAGTCAGACCTTGTTTTGTAATACTATGAATTACTAAAGCAAATAAGAATAAATAATAATACATTATTATTTTTAAGGCTTAATCTAGTTAATTTGAAACGAAGTAATCAATCAAATAAATGACATTTAAGGAATGATAGATAATGGAATTTAGGTACATAATAATTGACCAAACTAGACAAAAAATTTTGAAGAATTTACATAGATTGTATAAGAATATTACATTATAAGATTTTGTAGAGATTAAGTATGAGAATATTGATTATCAAAGCTAGCATGATTGAAAAATCCTTGCAAGTGTGTCAAAATCATACGAAATAAAATATTTAAAACTATGAAAATGAATAAACAATTGGTTGTAGCTTGTCAAGCTGAGTCCATTGTTGCTTGTTTTGTCTATATAGAACCAAGTCTAGAAATACAATAAAATTAAAAAATTAAATAACTATAAATATCTATTAATTATTCTTTTTATATTTAATAAATATAAAATAATACTTAGACGAGATAAATTAAGGTTATATAAAATAATCAAATCAAATAGATATAATGGTTATATCATATGTCAATTATAGTTTCATAATGATATAACAACATTAAATAAAAAAATTTTAAGGCAATGAGATAAATAGTAAGCTAAAGTTACATTTTGAGATACTAAGGAGATCATGTGTAACATTCTTGATCATCAAATCAAATGTAAATCAAGATCAGAACTAATTCAGAATTACCATGAACTACCAAACAAAATAAGCATTAATAATAATTATTATTTATTTTAATTTTAAAATTAAAATGTAATGAATCCTAGATAACAAAAATGTAAAGCAATTAAAAATATTAAAATTAAGGTAAGTTAATAGTTACGTTTGAGGAGAAACATTGTATGAGAAAGTTACATTATGTGGAACAAAAAAGATCATGTATAAGGTAGTCAATTGTTATGTGAGGTACCATGAAAATGATATTTCTTTTGTCATAATTGAATAATATTTGGAATTACTACAAATTACAAAGTTAAAAAAGCATATGCATGATAAATTGCTCCAATGAAAAGCAACAAACAAAAAAGATGCAAGGGTCACACGATAGCAAACTTTAAGTTTCATGAAAATATAACAAAATTAAGTTTAATGTCCTCTATCATTAAATTAGATACAAAGCAAATTGCCTTGTAAAGTTATCAAAACCCTAAAAAAATAATTTTAAATATAAAAAAAATATTTTGTTAGGTAGAGCTCATCGAGAAAATTCAAATTCATTCATTTGATCAGAAAGCATAGAATTAGAGTTTTATAAAAAAATCCAAATTAAAGAAATAAATTTATGGAAATAGGATAAATTGTGTGGGAAAGGTAGACTCCATGATACAAAGCATATTGATTATAACATTCTTGATAATCAATTCAAGTTTGAATTAAAATATGTCATGAAATGTGCCAAATAATTAGAAAAAATAATATTATAAGAATGAACTTTTAGTAGAATGTAGCTCATCTAATTGAGTCAAAGGACATTTTTTTATCTTGATCTGACATTATTTTTATTTATTTATAATTATTAAAAAAATTACCTAAAAAATATACTTTTATTGAAACACTATCAAAATATATGTTACATTTCAATTGAGATTATTGGAAGTATGATAGTATATTCAAACGAAAGTAGTATAAAAGTCAGAAGTGTGTAGAATTTTAGTTTGATGATAATATAAACAAATCAAAGTAAGAAATTTAAGGAAATGAGATAAATTGTTATAGAAAGCTATGTTCCATGGAACTAAAGTAGTAAAGTGTAATACCTTCAATGATCAAATTAGGTACATGAACAAAATTAGTAATAATAATAATACTAATATTTTTTAAAAACATATTAAACATAAAATGAGATCAATTGAAGTAATATAATATAAAAACTCAAACCAATGCAAAGGTCACATAAGAAGGGAATTACATATTTAATGAAATATATTCGAAAAAAGGCTAAAAGTTTGAGTGAATGAGACAGATTATGAAGGAAAGTTTTTTTCCCAATTTATTAAGTAGATGAGGTGTAGCATCCTTGATAATTAACTCAATACGACAAAAAAATATCTCGTACAGAATGATAAATGTTAATAAAAAACATATTTAAATGCTATAAAGATATAAATACTTAGTCAGATAAAACACATTGAGGCAAGACCAACAATATTTGTTCCATGTAAATAAGACCAGGTTATAACCACTACGAATTACGAAAATAAAAAATGAAACAAATTATTACTATGAAATCAAATAAATGGATATTACAACTAAATTAAGTTGAATTAAATTATTGCAGCATAACTAGATGATTGACATGTGAATGCCACATGAGAGAAGACCTGGTGTTACATAATGATATAAAAAAATACTAGTAATCAAATTAAGAAAATGAGATTAATGTCATTGCAAAATTCAACACAAAAATATTATGGGGATCAAGTGAAACAACTTTTATCATCAAGATTTGTATGAATCAAAATGTCTCAATACTGTCATAAAAACAAGAAAATGTAAAATGTAAAAAAATAAAAAAGAGAATCGAATTGGATAATGGACTTAAAAATGATTCCAATGATGTTTTATTCATCGAAATGCAATATAAAAAATATAGGTTATGTAAAAGATACATTAGAGTAGAATATAGTTTTGTAACAATATCGAGAAAGTTGCATTCTAAGATATTAAGAATATTAGATGTAACAATCTCAAGCAAAAAATCAAGTATGAATCATAGTATCTTCTAAAGCATCTTAAGACCCTAGGAAATAAAGTATTTAAAAAAGTGCAAAACTCAATACTTAATAGGAAAAAGTTCATCATGGTGAGCCCAACAAATATGTTTTCATCTTCATTAGACAATATTTATAATTACTTTGAACTAAAAAAATTAAATGAGAATAAATAGTAATAAATTATTCTTTTAATATTAAGAAAATATTTTTTCCTAAAATGAGTTAAATTGAAGCAAAGTAATGTATGTGAAGATATGTGATGTGATGGAAATATGATAGAAGATTTAAATTTAATAGTAATATAACCAAATGATAGTTAAAAATTAGAGAAACTGAGATACATTACTTGGGAGCATTGTATTGAATGATATTAATTAGAAAAGTTATAACAACCTTATTCATCAAATAAGTTTTAAATCCAAATGTCTCATAGAGAGTGAAAAACCATATAAAATAAGATAATGACGACCATAAAAATGAGAATTTAACTGGATAAAGAACATCAAGAGGTGTCCAATAAACTTTATTTCATCTTGATTGAACTATATTTTGAATTACTTTTAAATAACAAACTAAATGTACATAAATAGTAAAAAAATTATTTTTTTTTTAATTTAGTGAATATATAATAAACTTAAAAACGAGCTAAGTTTTTGTAATGTAGTATAACCAAATCAGAGTGAAGTAAGTGCCAAACAAGAGGAGAAGCATAGTTTCATAGAAATATATCATGAATTAAAACAAAACATTCAAAGAAATGAAAGAAACTAGATAAGAAAGCCACATCTCACAAAATTAAATGCCTTATAAAGTGCCTCAAAATATTATAAAATAAGTGAAATAATGAAAAAAATCTTTCATAAGAAAGAGCTCATCGACCTTGGTTCAACAATATTACTTTCATCTTGATAAGACCTTGTTTGGAATTAATATGAATTATGAAAGTTAACTAACAAAAAATATTATTTTAATATTAAAAAAAAATATTATTCATAAAAAGAACTAAATTAAAGAGAAGTTAATAATAATATAACCAAATTAAATAAAGAATTAAAAGAAATGATGTAAGTTTTTTAAGAAAGTTGTATTCAAAGATAATAAGGACAACAAACGATAAAATTGATTATTTACATTTTAGGTGAATACATTTTAAAACTAAATTGATGTAATAAAACATAACTAAATAAAAGTAATATAAATTTCACACGAGAAAAGATTATAATTTTTGCAGTAGTATAACTAATACAAAGTTTAAAATTTTAAGAAATATGAAAATTTTTATTCCTAGATTCTAAGATGGTTGATTATGATTGCTTTGATTTTCTATTAAGGTATAAATCAATATGTCCGATAAAGTGTGACAAAAGTATTGAAAATAAAATATTTAAAAATAGAAATATGAAGATGTAATTAGACAGAGCTCGTCAAGATGACTCAAATAATATTTATTTTGACTCAATTAAACATCAACGAGAATAACTATAAGTTGCTAAATTTAATAAAAATATATTATTAAAAACTATTCTTTTAATTTTAAGTAGATATATGTCAAAGTTAAAAATAGATGTATTGAATATATGTAATACGACTAAATAACAAACATGTAAAGTTCACAATGACAGAGAATGAGGGTTTCATAATAGTAGAGCTAAATCAAAGCAAAAAGTTTGAAGAAGAACTATGATAATTACGAGTTAGATTATTATATAAGTAGGAAATTTCTTAAGAACCAAAAAATTATTAAATTTGAAAATTAGTAATGCTAACAAATATCACTTTATTATTTAAGAAAGAATGGTAATTTAATTACATACCTTTAAAATAGTAAGGATATTTAATTATAATTATTTTTATTAATTAGGACTAATATTGACAAAATTAGGATTAATAAGAATTATTCTAGAGGATTATAATTATAATTAACATTTTCTACCTTTATTAAGTAAAGTTGATCTAATAGTTATTCTTATTTAAAAAATTTATTTGTTAAAAAATAAATTAATAATTTGAAAGAAATTTTAAAAATTATTATTAACGACACTATTTTTTATATTTTCTTCTCAAAATAATATTTACTTATAAGATTAATAATAATTTTTCATGTTCCTCCTCTATTTCTCTCTAAAATTATTCTCTCTTTCTCTCTGTCTATGCCCCTCTATCCATAATTGTTTCTCTCACAAAATATTTGCACCTCTCACCTTCACATTCTTTATTGTAGCCTATATCTTCTTTTTTCAAAATTGTCTCACTTTCTTTCATGATCTTCTTCTTCTTAAGTTGTTCTTTTTTTTACTACATCAATCTCTCCCTTTTGGTCTTTTTTATCATTTAATTAGTGTGTCTCTTTTTAAAATTATTTCTTTGCATTGCTCTCTTCCTTTTTGTCTCCCTCAATCATAATGCTTGACTCCTTATTTATCTTTCTTCTCTTTTTCTCCCAAAATATCAATCTCTATCAATGTGTTTATTTACTCTATGACTCATCAGTCTCTCTCACCTAGACTTCTCTTTATATTTGCTTTTGAGCTACAAATCATTTACTCAGTTTGTCTTTGTTATGTATCACCTTCTTCTCCACTATGTAATTTTTTTCTCCTTTAATATATCTCTTTTTTATCTCATTGTCACAATCTATAGCTCCTTTTTTTGTTTTATCTTTTCAATGTAACTTTGTACTATGTCCCTATACTTCTTTCACCTATCAATCTTTTTTCTCTCTTATTTAATATCTTTTTTATCTCTATTTTTTTGCATAATTTTCTTACACATCTCTCTTATCACCTTCTAAATTTTTTGCACTTTTCTTTCTGTCTTATGGATTCTTGTACTTCTTTATCTTTGTCATTATCACTATTTTTTCCATCTCTATCAGATTAACTTTATTTTCTCATTTTATTGATCACTTCATCACTGTCAGACTATCCCTCGACTTGCTCAAATACTCTCTCTAGTCTGGCTCGCCTTTGCTCTCACTCACACTTCTTGCTTTAAACCTACCCTTCTTGTCTCTCTCATCAATGAATTATAGATGTGTCTTTCTCTTCTGAATCTTCTTTATCTTCCTCTAATTCCTTCATTATCCCTCACAACCTCCTCACTGTATCATTCTTCTCTTTGCCATCCTTCTTCCTCTTCTCCCTTTTTACAACTTACTCTTTCTCTCTCCACCTTCTCTATGTTTTGGAATCTTTCTCCTTCTTTCCCATTATTTATGACTTCCACTATGTCAATGAAATATGCTCTTTCTCTTTCTCCTCTCTCTATAACCTATGTGATCTCTCACTTCAACTCTTTGTATTTCTCTTCTCTCACTTCTCTCACCCCCTTCTTTCCTCTATCTTAACTCCCGAATTCATGCCCTTCACTTTTTGTCTCTTGCCCTCTCACTTTTTCATTCTCTCTTTTCACTTCTTACTCTTCAGTCATTGTTGTGTATCTCTCCTCCTTTGTCTCTATAAATCTCACTTCTATTGTTTCACTTGTATTATCCCTTGTCTCCACATCCATCATCTATATCTCTAGTTCTTTCTCTTTTCCTTCTAAGAATTTATCTCTATCATTCTTAGTCTTAGCCTCTTAATCTACTTCTTTTCTTTTTTTTCTACCTCTTCTCTATCTGTTTCTCTCTCCTCTTTCTATCTCTTCTAGCCTCTCTTTCCTTCTTCCCAGTCTTTCTTATTATATTTCTCTCTTCCTTTCTCATTGCTTAGTCACTAAAGTTTTCCATTTTTCCTTTTGAATTATTTCATTAAACTCTCTTCATTGTTCACACTTCTTCCATTTTTTCTCTTCTCTATCATTGTTCCTCTATGATTTCTCATCCTTTTCTATTTTTTATTTTTTTATCTTTCTCCATTTGCCTCTTAATCCACATTTTTCCATTTTTTGTTTATCTCGTTATATTTCTTGTCTCTCTTCTCTGACATCCTTTACTATACCTTATATCTCTCTCACTTGTATAAGCATTTATAAATATTTTTTCTCACCCATTGCTTTTATCTCTTTTCATTTTATCTTCAATCACATTGTTTCTCTTTTTTTCTACCTCTCTTTATTCTCTATCTCTCTCTCTCGTTTTTAGACACCCTTTGTCTCTCGAGGTTCCTTTAACATAATACCTCTTTATCCCACCCTCAATTTTGCACCATTTCTTTTTTGTCACAATGTATTTAGTCTGTCTTTATTGTATTCTTTGTCATAGTCTTTAACTTCTCTATTTATTATCACTCTTCTTTTTTGCACTTTTCTCTCTTTACCTTGTTCATCATTTTCTTTCTATTTCTCTACTTATACTTCTTTATTCATTAAATTTTTTATGTCAAGATGTCTCATTAATCTATATCTCTACCGTTTTTTATATATTCTACACTTTGCTTCTCCCTCTGTATTTATTTACTCTTTATCCCTTTTGTCTCTTTCTATTGGTCAAATTTTTTATCTTTTACTTTCATTCTCTTGATAACTCTTCACACACTCTTTGACCTTACCTATTTCAATATCATGTCAACCTCCATTTGATTCACTCATTCTATCTCATTCTATTACTCTATATATTCTCTATTAATTTTTACACTCATCGCTCTTCTCTTTAATATCATCAATCCCATTCTTACTATCTCTTGCTCTTAATCTCTTTTCATCCTCTTTATCCATCATTCTTTTATTTCTATAATAACTTTTGTCAACCCTTTAGCTCTCTCTTCTCTTTTTGTCTTTCTTCTCTCTATTTTTTTCTCTGTATCTCTCTCGATGTTCTTCTTTAGTTATTTTTCTTTTGTTATCCAACTATCTTTCAATTTCTCTTCTCTATCACTCTCTCTTTTCACAATTCTATCTCGCTCTTTTCACTCATTATCTACTTTTCGTCTCACATCTCCACCTCCTTATCTTCTCTCCCTTCCATATATTTCTCTATTTTATTGTCTCATCGCTCATCCATCTCTATGCCTCTCTTTCTTATGCCTTTATAATTGTTTAATGTATCCATCTTTAAATGACCTCTTCACAAAAGAAATCTCTTCCTAACTATCTCTTTCTTTCACAATCACTCGACCTCTCTCTTGCTTTCTCTATTTTACACAAATGTCTCTTCCCCATTATATCTCTCTTCATCTATTTTATTAGTATTACTTCTCTTCTATCATGCTCACTCTCTTTATTCTACTTTCTTGCATCTCTAATCCTCTCTAATCTATGACCAGCCTCATTCTTTATTCTATTCTACTTTAAACATTTTTTCTTCTTAACTATGTTGCTTTGTTTTCTCTTTCACTCTTTCTATTAACTCTTATATATCTTATACCTTTCCCATCACTCACATTATCTTCTATGTATATTTATCTAAATTGTTATCTTATTTATATAAAACACTTTACCAACCTAAATGTTCCATCATTTTTGTCTCTCTTTTTTTCTTTATAATATTCTCCATACTAGTCCCTCCTTTATTTTACTCTCTCCAGCACTCTCTCCTTCTCCATTTCTCTTTGTGAAGATGTTTTAACCAATTATATCTCAGCTCACCTCTTCTTTTCATATCTCCACATTATCAGTTCATCTTGTAACCTTTTAGTTGATGCTTCCTTATTCCTTCTTTAATAGTCTATAATTGTCTCTTTCTTGCTTTGTCATACTCATTCACTCTCTTTCTCACTATCTCTACTTCTTTGTTTCTTTTTCGATCTCTTCCCCAACCATCTCCATATAATAATCACTTCTATCTTTCTTTCTTACTCATTCTCTCTCTTACTCAGTATGCACTCTAATGCAATTTATCTCATATTATGTTTTATCATTTTTTAGCATTCCATATTTCTATTTATCTATACATACCTCATATAATTGTTTTGTGTCCCCATTTCGACTTTTCTACCTCTTCTTTATCTTTATCTTTCCCTGTTTAGTAATAATTTAAATGTTTATCCTCAAAATACTATTTGAAAAGAAAATAAAAAAAAAGAATATGAAACATGACATGAATGAAAATAAGTTGATATGATTAACAAACTAATTATACTAAAATAATGAATAAAAGTTGTTATATTAAAATTACAAAATTTTTAATAAGTTTTAATAGTTATCAAAGTAAAATGTAAATATGAAGAACAATTATAAATTATGCTTTGTATTAGAATAGATATTAGCAATGAATTGAAATTGATAAAACATTTTTTGGATTAAAATATTTACATGATATTGTTAAAATGAAAACTTTATAATTGTAGATGCAATTAATAATTATATTTGTTGCATCATTTATAATTAAAAGCTATTATAAAAGGATTAATGTATTGTAATATTATAAGAATTATTTAATTATGTTATTATTTTTTAATTATTAGTAATTGTGTTATCATTTTATAAATATGATAAATTTAGCAAAATAATATCATGATCATCATAAATGTTATTATTATTATTATTATTATTATTATTATTATTATTATTAATGAAAATTTATATTTCTTCTCATTAATTAGAAATATTCATTTTTTCCTTCCCCATATTTGTTTTCTTATTTCACAACATATGATTCTTCTACTTCTTTTATTCTCATGTATATTTTTTTAAACTTTTCCTATTTTATTTTAGTGTTAATCTTATTTTCTTCTTTTAATCCCTTTTTTCTTATTATTATTCCCTTGTTGTATTACATTTTTGTGCTCTACATTTTCTTATTCTTCTTCTTGTGAATCATCCCTTTATATATTTCCATTACCATTGTTTCTCTTTATTTATCATGTTGTTCATTAAAACGATAAGTACGAAAGTAAAAAGGCAAAAAGAAACTATTTAGTAATTAATTTGTATATATTTTAAAACATATTTTAAATATTACTATTTTAATTGAAAAATTAATTATATAATTTTGTCGAAAAGTTTTCTTAATGAGTAATTTCTAATAATAAGGTAATTGTAAATTATTAAATTATTCTTTTTCTTCTTAATCTTATATTTATAATGAACTCTCATTCCATTTTTCTTAATGTTTGTCATCATACTCACTTTAGAATTAAAAAAAATGGAAAACAAAATATTTTTGTTTTTGTTATTTTATGTTTTCCTAGAAACTTCTTTATTACTATTATTATAATTTAATAGTAAATTAATTTTTTTATTTTGATGTTCTACTCAATATTCTTAAGAATTTTTTTTTGTAATTATAAGATGCAATTAAAAGTTTAATCATGAATATAGTAATTATTATTATATTTTTTGTAATCATAAATTATTTTTCCTAAAAAAGATATATCATAACAATAATAATAATTGTAATTTTATATGTTATTGGTGTAGGCAGATTATAATTATAAAAAACATGAGAATAAAAGTTTTACTCTTATAATTTTATTAGAGAAATATTTATTAGTTACGATCAACGGTAATAAAAATAATTATTCTAGTCCACATTTCTTAAACAATAATTAATTACTTTTTAATAGATTATAAAAACGAAAAATTATCATATTTAAATATTAGTTCTATAATTAAATATTACATTGCATAATATTAATTAACGGTAATTTTATTAACATACTATATATAGTAAGAAAAACTAATTAAAATTTTAACAAGCATAATTAAATATAATTCACTCTACTTGTTTTCACTCTGTTATTCATCTCTCTTATCTATCAATTGTAATAATGGCTTTCTCTTCCCACTTTTTTATTTTTATTTATATCTTTCTTTTCCTCTCTTTACCTCCTTGTTCTTTCCTACTCTTTTGCCACATTTCCTCTCCTTCTTCGTCGATCCCATAACTCTTATCTACCACCACCTTCACTCTCTTGGAATATCTCTCCCTCTTTCCCTCTATTAGTGCCTTTTGCATTATCACTCCTCTTAGTTTATCTCACTCCATTCTCTATTACTCATTCTATCTCTCAAATTGTCTCTCTTTTTGTTTTATCCTCCTTTTCTTCAATTACCACCTTTATCCTCTCTTTTCTCTAATCACACTCTAATTGACTTCCATCACTTTGTTGTCTTTCACGTTTTCACTCTTTCACTCTCTCCTCTTACTTTATATTATTCTCTTATTATATGTTTCTCAAATTTGTCTCTATAAATCTCACTTTCTTTCTTTCAATCATAACCTCTCTTTATCGAACATTTTTATGTCTTCCCTCTCTTCTTCCTCCATAATGTATCTTACAATTTATCTCCCTCACTCTTATTAATTATTAATATTTATTACTTAATGATAAAAATTATTAGTAGTCATTATTTTTATTTTAATATTTTGAATTACATTTACAACAATATTTTAATTATACAAATCATTTTTTCTCATAATTTCTTTTGTTTCTCTTGAACTGAACCTCTTAATTCCCTTTTCCATTTATTTCTTAGCTCTCCTTCTCTTTTTTCTATCATTGTTATTTGTTCTCTCTTTCTCCTTCCTCATCTTTCTTGTCAAGCAGTTTAAGGTGATATCTCAATCTATTTCTCTCTTCCTTCTTAAATCCTTTATCGTAATAATCTTACAAAATCTTATTAATTTTCTTTTATTGAACTCTCTTGCAGACTCCTCTCTCTCATGTTCACTTTGTCTTTTATTTCATTTTCTCTTTTTATGTCTTTTTATCATTCCTCACTAAACTACAATTTATACTTTCTTCTAGTTCTTCGTTATTTTTTTTATTTTCTTTCAATCTCACGTCTCCTCCACTTCTTTCATACACTTTATATCTATCTCTTTGTATATTTATGTCTCTCATCATATCTTTTCTCTCCTTTTTCTTTTGTCACTTCTCTACCTTCTCTTTATCTTCTATCTTCTTATATCTTTATGACATTCATTCTCTTTCTTATTTATCCCTTCTATCTATTTTTTAACTCCTTTTTTTCACTCTTTTACTCTCTCATAGTCTCTAAAACTTTATATCACTTTATTTGTCTCCTACCTTTGCTTATTGTCTATTTATGCTTCTATCCATATGGTATCGCTATATCACTTTTTGTATCACAATGTTTACCCTCTTTTTTCTTTACCCTATAATTGTATCTATCTTATTCTTACTATCTCTACCTATCCATTCCTCATTATCATCTCCATGGATCATTATTTTATTGCCCTCATAAATTGACGAAGCACTTTACCACTCTCTTCTCTCGCTCTCTCATCTCTTTATTCCTTTTATTATCATTGTTATCTACCCTTTCATTTTTCTCACTTTCACTCTTCCCTCTACCTTTTCCATTACAACTTTTATCTTCTCTTTAATAGCACTCTCCCCATACATCCTTATTTTTCCAATTCTTTTTATCTCTCTATATGTCTTCCTTTATTAATTTCTCTCTTTTCATCACGCCATCTCTCTATGTTTCTTCTGTCTCTTTTTTCCACCATCCAACTGACTCTTTTGACACTCACTTTCCCATTTCATTTTTTATGTTACTTGTCCATCTTCTTATCTTCTCTCTATTCTTTATTTTTGTCCAATTCCCTTTTTCTACTCATATTTATCGCTTTGCCTTTCTTTCTAATACCTTCAATGTCTCTTTATTTCTCTATTACTATATAACTTATAACACTTTTCTCAATGGGTGTCTATTCCTAACTATCTTTGTAGTTCTATATTACTTAACCTCTTTCTTATAATCTCAATTTCATTTGGCTCTCACCACTCTATATCTCTCTTTATCTCTATTTCTAGTTCCACTTTTATCTTATCATGCTCTTTCTTATTCTTTTCTATCTTTCATCTCTAACCTACACTCTTCAAACTCCATCAAGCTTATTCTATTTTGTTCTCCATTAAATTTTTCTTTCATAAACTCTCTTTCCTATCTTTTCTCTATCACACTCTACTAAATCTTTCCTATTTTTTCCAACCTTTCTTTCTTTCTCTTCTTTATATATCTCACTTAATTTCTACTAAATTTATATCAAATTTTTTTTATCTTATCTCTCCTTCATTTTGTCTCTTTATTTTCTATTTCTAATGCTCTCCTTACTACTCTCCATCATTTTGCTCTCTCTGAAGCTCCCTTCTTCCTTGTACATCTTTGTCTAGCAATCTTCTTAATTTATTCAATCTCATTTCTCACCTCCTCTCTTCTCTCCTCCTTATTCATCAACTATCTTATTTTATTAATTGATACTCCATCCCTCTCTTTTCTGTTTCTCTCTCTTATGGTTTATCTCTTTCTCTCTCTACCTTACTTAGACTCTTTCTCTTTCTTCACTATTTTATTTATTTTTCTCTCTTTTCCACTC
The DNA here is from genome assembly GCA_023846275.1 of Vanilla planifolia. Classification (NCBI taxonomy): domain Eukaryota; kingdom Viridiplantae; phylum Streptophyta; class Magnoliopsida; order Asparagales; family Orchidaceae; genus Vanilla; species Vanilla planifolia. The sequence continues at coordinate 1,531,082 of JAIUJO010000084.1, read as the reverse complement.
CCTTCCCTTTATATCAACAGCTCTTGTCTTTGTCACTCGCTCGTTCCTTCTCTCACTTTAGCATGCACTCTCTTTCTCGCTCCTTTTTTCTTAATGTTATTTTTCTATTCTCTCTCATTATCCTCTATTTTATTTATCCATATAGATTCCATTATAGTTTCTTATGTCTCCTAATTTCTCCTTGTTCTCTCTCTCTCCCTCCCTTTCTCTCCCTCTCTTTCTCTCCCTCCCTTTCTATCCTATGTCTCTGTCTATTCTTTTTAGTCATTATTTGTAATTCTATCTTCAATATCTTATTTCAAATGATAATTGGGGAATAGAATAAGAAACATAATATGTATAAAAAGAAGAAAAATATGGCTAATAAATCGAAGTTAAAAAGGTAAAGATTAAAATTTATTAATTATTATTTTATGAAAACTAGGAAAACATCTAATAATAATTAAAATATATACAATTCTCTTTTAATTAAGAACAAGAATAATTATAAGTTGTATTTCTTTTTAATAATGCTTTTATTAATTTAAATATATATAAAAAACACCATCTATAATTCAAAATTATTATAAAAAATAATGAATTATAATAATTTTTAAAATACATATTTGTACGGTTTTTATATTATTAATAAGTTTTATAATGTTAATTTATTAATATTATAAAAATAATAAACAAATAATATAAATCATTCATAGTAAAAAATATTGTTAATATTTTTTTTGTTATTATTATTTTAATATATTTGATATTTATTCTGATTGTATTATTTGTGTTGTTTTTCTTCTTATTCGCCTGAATCTATTTCATCTAGTTATTTTAATATTGTATCTATTCTTCAATATTCTTTATTTACATTTATTCTTTATCTTATTTTCTTCTTTTAATATAATTTTTTATATTATTATGCTCTTCTTTTAGTCCTTTTTTTTTTCAATGATTTCTTTTTCATTATATATCATTATTTTATGATTTATTCTTCTTGATAGTTTCTCTTTCTTAAACATATTATTCCTTAAAAGTATATGTAAAAAATGATAAAAAAGAAAATTATTATTAATAATTCAGGAAATATTTTTCTACAAAATATACTAATTTCAATATTATAATTTAATAATTAATTAGACTAATTTTGAAACCCTAATCTTAATTAGAAATTCCTAAGAATAAGATAATAGAAAGAAAAAAAAATATTTCCTTTCTTTTTATGCATGTATTCAATATAAATTCTTATTCATTATTTCTTAATTTTGTTCTAATATTAATTTAAAAGGTTAATAAAAAAGAATGGAAAAATGTTTTTTTAGTTTGTTTGCGATCCTTGTCTTGATAAAATGAGCATATGTATACTAAAAACGTATTACATATCAAATATTTTAATTTGTATTTTATGAGTGAGCAATAAAAAGTGATAGAGCTAAAATATGGAAGAAAATAAAGTAATGAGAGATACTTATAAAAGAAAGATAGATAGGGGAATGGGTAAAATCTAGAGAGAAGTGATGGAGGAGATTAAAATAAGTTTGAAAAGCAATAGTGCTAAATTATGTAGAATATGTTGAAAGGGAAAGAGTGTAAGGGAGACATATGGTGACACAACTGGAAGAGAGTTTGATAATAGGGTTTTGAAGTGAGTGAGAAAATGTATTATATTGATACAAAATACACCAAAGAGGAGAGAGTCAAAAGAAGATGGATAAAGAGATAAGGAAAAATTTAAAAAAAAGATAGAGAGAGAATGAATGAGAGGGAAGGAAGTTGATTTGACAAAGAAAGAGATAAGGAGGTGAGAGACAGTGAAGAGTCATCAAGGGAAAGGCAAAGACAAAGAATTAGACAATTACAAGTAGATCAAAGGGTTAATGTGGTAAATATAATGATAGAGATACAACATATATAGTAATTAATGTATAATAATTTACTCATTCTATAATTAATATGTAATATTCTTTTTATTTTTTATATAAAATAATATACTTATAATTATTTATAACTATTATATACTTTCAAAAAATACACATAATTTAAAATGCAAATGTTCCCTTCACATTTAATCTTCTCTCTCTTTGCTCTCTATCACTGATTTTTACCTCTCTTTTATCCCTCCACATCTCCCTACATCTCTTTTGTAGAAGAAATCTCCCATTTAAGACCATCTTTCTCTAGCTCCGTCAATTAATATTAATTAAGAATTAGTTTGTTAAGCACTTTAATAAAATATGTCATGTATTTCATTAATATTCATATTATATATTTAAAAACATAAATGAAAAAAATTATAAGTATAAGATATATTATTGTATATCAGTTTTAAATTATGCAAAAAAACAATATATGTTAATTATAGTAATTTCTATTATGTATGCTTTTGTTTTATTTTAATGTACATAATGGTGTAATTAAGGCAAATAATTTAAATAATCGAAGCAAAAAAATCTTTTGCTTTGTATTTCATTATTTATAATTAACACATAATATAATTTTAAATAACTAAAATTTGTTACAAAAAAGTTTATGTACGAATCACTGCTTTAAAGAAAATTATAACAAAAAAGCTACTCATTAATTCAAGAAAATAAGCATATTAACATTGGAATATGTTATTATATTTGCAACAGACAAAATTTTTTTAAAACATATAAACATGTTAATTTAAGAAATTTTTAGCATATTTGTATATGCCTATTTCTAGCAAAGCATTAAAGCATTGATCTCATCTAAACTCAAACTATAATCATTCTTTGGCAAGCATAGCATTTGAATGGGTGTGCTCTTGAGAAGTCTTCCTATTTTAAATATTTTTCCATAGTATTTATTTTTTAAATGAATGAGTGTCAGTTATAATAAAATGTATATATTTATTAATAAAAAAATCATAAATTATTTTTATAGTTTAAATTATAACTATTATTTACAAATATTAACCTAATAATGTTAATATAACTTTCTTTATATCCCAAATTCCTTTCTCTAACTCTCTCTCACTTATATCTTCATATCTCTCTATTCCTTAAATTGTAACATCACATTATGTTCTTTTCACTTTCTCATTTATCACTTTGTTTCACTTTGCATTCAAATATTACTTAAGATATTTCATATATAATGCATTTTAGTCAAATATTTGATGTCTTGCTTTATTATTATTGTAATAAAACTATTATGTTAATATGTTAGTATTATTGTAAATGTTTGTTTATAGTATACATTATGATAAGATAATATTAATACACATTGTCCATTATACATCTAAATTATAACTAAAATGAATTATACTATTTTTAAAAAATCAAATATATTTATTCATTGTCAAAATCTCTCTAATTTTATATATATATATATATAACATATTAATTATATTTAACTCTAATATAATTATAATTAATGAGCTTTATAATAATTATGCAAAGTAACTTATTAAATGTATAGTTTTTTTATATGTAACACAATTTGGATGACATCAATATTATTTCCTTTTTTATCATATCTCACTTTTGTCAATATTACTACTTTCATCTATATCTGTTGCATCTCTCTATGGCTCTGTCATTATTCAATTAACTTCCATCTCAACTATCTACTTTTTAGCTCTATCAATTAATATTAATTAAGAAGTCTCTAATGTTGCACTATTTATGACATAATTAATGATAAATTTATTAATTTACCTTTATAAAGAAATATATGCTTTCAATTTTAATATTATAATAATTTGTGCCATTTACACTAGCTTTCATTTTAATATAAATGATAATTTTATTAAAAAAATAATATGAGAAATAATTATCTAACTTATACATAATTTATTTTTTATTTATAAGAAACAAAATTTAGAGAAAATAATTCTTTTCTTACATGTTCATTTTAATTATAACTATAATATAGAAAAGTTTTTGTTGTTATAATATAAATAAAGTTTGGACATCAAAATATATTATGACATCTATATTAAAAATAAAATTATTTTTCAATGTATATACACATGATAATTAATAAGATTTATTAGATAGTACATTATCTTCAAAGAAATAGCCATAAAAGTTTGTTTTCCTAGATCTTGTATGTGTGCGTGACCACATAAGCATTATAGTAGTGGATTACAATATAATTCAAATGTTAACCATGATTGTGCGAGAGTAGTATTTGGATTGGTTGGAATGTTGAGAAGTCATCATGTTGCACTTCTTTTTTCATTGTATTTTTTTAATGAATGTGAGTTGGTTTTTAAGTATATTAATTCTTATTAATAAATAATATTATTATTTAAGTTATTTTATAATTTATTTTTTAATTATTAATTATTACTTTCATTAGAATTAAATAATTATCATTTTAAAGCAGTATTAAATATTCCTTAATTTGATATAATAAAAAATTATTTTATATACTTTAATTATCCATAATAGTACTTATATTACATATATTAACGTTGAACTAATATATACTTAGAATAGTCAATTTATTATGCATATGAACGTTTTTAATGTAATAATACAATGTATAAGATAAACAATATAAAATTTTATTATTAATGTGAAATATTATTTGCATTTATTATATATGTTATGGATTCATGGATAATAAATTAGAATAAGTGATTGTAATTATTTAATGAACTTTTAAGATTATACATGCTAATAGAATGATATCGAACTAATAGCAACAAAAACTCTAAGAATTAGTAATATAAAAAAATAATTCCAATATTTTTTTACTTGTATAATGCTTAGTATTAAATTCTATTTGCATATTAATATTAATAAATACTTTTAGTTTTATTATTAAGATATAATGTTTATTTAATTATTTCTTTTACTTCATTATTGTATCTCTTTAGCTTTCACTCAATCTCACTTCTTTTTCCATTGAATTATCATTTTCTTATTTATCATACCAATATTATCTCCTCAGCTTCCCATTACCCTCTCTTTGTACTATCCCTCTTTCTTCTCTCATTTCTCTCTTTCACATTCTTATTTATTCTTTATGTCATCTATCTTCTCTCCCCTCTCTCTCTTTCCCTCAAGCTCCTTATCTCTCTTTATTTTTCCTTTATATCTTTTCTTATCTCTTTATTTCTCTTAATCTCTCTCCTCACTATTATAGTCTTTATTTTTATAATATAGTTTGTCGCTCCACCTCTCATTATCTCTCACTTTGTTTTTAATCTATTTATTTCACTTTCTCTACTCGTTGTGCCAATATAAGCCTCCCTTTGTTCTCCCTCACTCCCTTTCTCTTTTTCTTTCTACATATTTTCAAAAATTTATCTTTATTTTCCCTCATAATTAATTTTTTGAACATCTTCCATTTTCCCCACTCTCTTCTCTTCTAATTTTTCTTATTCCCTTTCTTACCTCTCTCTTCCTAATATCTGTCATCACATTATTTTGTTCTTCTTTCTTCTCTCACTTTCTATCACACTTTCTAAAATATTAATTAAATATTTACATATAATACATTTTAGTAGAACACTACATCTATCACTTTGTTATCACTATAATAACATTTAATTAATTTATTGAAATTATTAAAAACACATGTTTATAAAATATGTTATATTATAGTTTTATTATTATGAATATAACTTTCTACGCTTTCAAACTATAATTAAAATTTAAAATATTACATTTTGCTTTTTAGTAAATATATTTTCTAATTATCATAATATTATAAATTTATAATATAAATTTTGATTTTATTTCTACACATATATAACTTTGGTCAATGTTATTTATGTTAATTAATGCACAATAGTTATGCTTTTATCATCTTTTTTCAAAAAAATATAAGAAAGTACATTTGAATTTCATATAAAACCCAATATCATAAATATAATTACCTTGAATTGAAATATATTTGAAGAAATAATATACATTGATTAAAATACAAATATTCCATTTTCATTATTTTCTTTCTCTGTATCATTACTTTCTTTACAATCTCTCTTGCCTTTTATGTCTAACTCCTTCTCTTGCACTATACTTTTCTTTTCTCTCTAGTATCTATTTCTATAGCTCCATTAATTAATATATAATTAAGAAATCTCTTCTGTTATATACTTTATTATAATATTTCATGCATTGCATTGCCATTTAAATTATTTATTTAATAATGTAATAGTGAAAATGATATGTACAACATATATTACTATTTCAACATTAATATGCCCATAGATAATGATATATTCATCATGTAAGTAGTGATAATTTTTTTATATTGATTTAAAGTATATAAGATTAAATTTAAAATTATAATAATTTGTAATAATTGTAGTATAAGTAAATGATATAAATAATAATAATAGTCATAATAATTTTATTTATTTCAGATTTTATTATTTATTAACAAATAATTCAATTTCTTGAAAACTTTAATTTAGATGAAAAAAATCTATACTTGAATGTCTACCTTAAAAGAAAGAATAATATATGTAATTTCTCATTAATTCAGCACAAATAATTTATTAGCATTGGAATATATTATAATATACGAAATAATATTAAAATTTTTTTTGAAAATACAAACTCATGAAAAACTTGAAAATTTCTAACTTGATTCGTTATCTTTAGGATAGTAGTCACATTAGTACTACATCTCGTTACAACTCAAAAGTTAACAATGCTTGGGTGAGGGTAGTGTTTTGATGGGTGACATTTTGAGAGGACATCTTATTACAGATATTGTTTTCATAGCATTTGTTTTTGCAATGCACCAAAGTTTGTTTTAATTATATGTTAATTCCTATTAATAAACAACATAATTATATATGTTATTTTATAATTTAGATTGTAGTTATTATTTATTAGCATTTACTTATTAACTTTATTATCATCTTCTTTATATTCATCATTTGCCTTTCTATCTCACTCTTCCCTTTCTCACTTTATCTCCCTTCCCTTTTTCTTTCCCTCACTTTAGTTTCTTGTCCCTATCTCCTTGACCACATTTTGTCGCTACATCTTCAAATATTAATTATGTTATGTCATATATAATTCATTTTAGTGTATTACGTTTTGCGTTGCTTTGTTATTTTTGGGATAAACATTTATGTTAATATATTAGAATTATTGGAAATGCATTATTGCAACATTTATTATATTATACTTATTTTGATAAACATATAATTTGTGATTAATCTAAATTTTATGAAAATTAATTAAATGATTTTTTTATTAGCTAGTAAATCATTTTATTAATTATCATAAATTTTTTTTAATTTTTAAAATAAATTTCAATCTTATTTGAGATCTTATATAGATATAACAACAAAGTTTTATAATAATTAATGTATAATAATTTATTTTTTTATCTTATTTTATAATTAATGTTAAAAATTATTTTTTATAAAATATTACTATATAATAAATATGATTATTATTCAATGTTATTTATTGTTTAAAACATATAACATATGTAGTTTAAAATACAAATATTTTCTATTCTTTCCACCATCCCACTGTTATCTATGCATTACTATTTTTATCTTTAAGTCTCTTATCTCTCAATGACTCTATCTCATTCCAAAATATTTGTCTTCATCTCCACTATCATGTTCTTAGTTTAATAAATTAAAATAAATTAACAAATCTCTATTATTGCCCACTTTAATATAATACTTAGTACATTGCATTACATTTTATATTACATATTTAGTAACAAGATTGCAAAAATCATATACAATTACTACATTATGATATATCTATATTACAGTTTCTATACATAATTACATTTTATTTATATTAATTTGGAAAATATTAATGTTAGTTTTAACATTATAATAATTTTTAAAATGTTTTCTTTAGTTTTATTTTGATATACATATAAATAATTGAAATAAATAAAAGTACAATATAGATAATCTCTTGCTCATTGAATATAAATAAATTATTAACATCGAAATGTATTACTAAATACATAACAAACCTAAAATTATTTTTAAATATGTTAAGATATGATAAATAATAAAAAAAATTCTATAATTGTTCATTATCTTAATGAAACTTGTTATAAGAGTGAATTTTTAGCTCTTATACATGTGTGTGTTAGACAATCATTAAACCAATTGATATCTTTAGAACTCAAAAGTTAACCATACTTAAGTTAGTGTGGTATTTGTTTGGGTGACCTCTTGAGAAGTCCTCGTATTGCGCATCAATTAATAGCATTCATTTCTCTAGTGAATGTGTATTAGTTTTAATAATATGTTAATATTTATTAATAAATAACAATGTTATATGTGATTTTTTTTTATTTTTTTTATTTTTGTTCTTTTTTTAAATATTACTTATATAATATAATTCTTAATATGATATAGTAAAATGTTTACTTAAATATATTTTAAATTACGTGCGAGATTACTATGATTATCTATTATAGGTCACAAATAACATATATTGTCAATATTATAGACATGATTTCTATAAAAATTCTTAAAATAATCAAGTATTATAGCATAAACTACTTGCAATTAAATTATTAATATGAAAAAAAATTTATATTTATTATCTACATTTTGTCACAAAGTAATAAGATATTAAAATAAGTGACATTATTTATTTGTTAATTAAAATTTAAGATAACATAAATTCATAAAATAATATTAAATAAATATTGAAAATATGCTCTAAATATTATCTATGTACAAAAATAACTACAAAAGTTTTATTTTTTATTTAAATAATATTGAATGTTTTAGTTTTTATCAAAATGAATAAATACTATAAGTTATTTTGTTAACATATAACTATTATTTAATTCTTCTTCACATTTTCTTATCTTTATCTCTATAGCTCTTATACTTTCTCACTTTCATCTTTATCTTATTATCATTCCCTTTATTGCGTTACCCATCTGAATGTCTTGTCTTCCCCTCACTGTGTCTTTCCTTTATTCATCTCAATTATCTCATTTCTTTTAACTTATATGTTGTTTTTTGTTCTCTCAATAACCTTTATCTTCTCTTTCTCTCTTCTCTTCTTTTCTCTTTCTCCTCTTTGAATCTTTATTTTGTTCTCCCTATGTTATTATTTTCTTCTTTATCACTCACTTATCTATTAATGACTCACTCTCTCTCATGCAGTACACTTAATTAAGAAATATCTCATATTGTTCACATTAACATGTATTTCAAAAATATATAAATATTTTATAATTTATAATAAAAATAATAAAGAATTGTTTGGGAGATATGTCCACTAGAAAAGAATAATGATGGATAGATAAGAGAGTGATAAAAAAAATAATAATAAAAAGAGATGTGAGAGATGTTTGAATGAAAAGAAAGAAAAGAAGAAAAGAAGATAAAATAAAAAACAACGTAAAATTGACAGAGAAATTGGAATATAGAGAAGAAAGAGGAGAAAGAGGGCAAGAGAAAGATAAAATGAGAGAGAATAAGTGACAAATAAAAGAATGATGATATAAGAGAGAAGAACGTGAGAGAACATTAGAGCTACTAAGATATAGAGAAGGAAGAGTAAAATAATTAAGTAAAAGTTATATAATAATAATTTAACTTTTAGCTTTTACAGATATTCATAATAATATTAAGTATTATTAAAATACAAAAAAATTAAAGTTTTATAGTATTTTAGTACATTGCAAAAGTTAATTGTGTCTTGGCCATTAATTAAAAATAATTTATTAACGGTTAAAAAATTAAGAAGTTGATTAAGTTATAAATCATAGCAATTTTTAAAATGATATATTCATATGACATATTTTAAAAAGTATAATTAGTATTTAGAATTCATAATATAATTTTCAATAGTCTCTCATATATATTATAATATTATTATATTTAACATTTTTATATAATATGTTTTAATTATTATAATTATTAGTTATTTCTACTTTGTTATTATTGATATAAGTTATATTTTCATAATTAAATTATATTATAGAAGTTATTTTACTATATTAAATGCATAAGCAATGTCGATGAAGTTAACTATTGAAGTAATTTTTTAAATTTGGATGAATATATACTTTAATAAATAACTTTAATTGTATCATACATGTCATAATACATTCCAATATTAGTACTTTTATTATGCTAAATCATTAAGAAATTATTTATTTATTATTTTTTTATAGTAAATATTCTTACATAAGAATTATTTTCATAACATTATTGATATTATAAATAAAAATATTAAATTATTTATTAATTATAAATATTAATAGATATATGTATCATTAAAATTATATATTAAAGTGTGTGACATGAGAAATTTTTTAACTAATCATAATTAATGTTGCTTAAAAATATATAATATTGATGGAGATAAGTATACAATAAGATAGGAGTGATTAGTAGATGTGAAAGATAAAGATGAAAATGGTAAAAGAATGTTATGAGATTGATGATTAAATAAAGAGAGAGAAGAAATGAGAAGAGGCAGATATTGGAGGTGATAAGGAGAATAAATAACACATGATTGAGGAAGAGATATTAGAAAATGATTAGTGATAGAACAAAGAGAGGGTGAGGGCAAAGAAAGGTGATAAAAGTGGTGGAGATGATATGAAAGTAATAACGATAGAGAGATGAAAGTGAGACAAAGTTAGAGTTTTTTAGATAAAGTGAAAGAAGGGTGACAAATAATTAAATGGAAATTAAATCTTAATAATGTAACTTATAATAATTATTAATATTAACATGTTAAATACATGAAATACTAAAAATTGATTAAAGACAACAAATATTTAAGGTTTTGTTGTATTTTAGTATATTAAAAAATTTTAAAGTATATGCTAATTATTAATTTAATATCATTTTATAAAAATTTAGTAATTTAAAATCTTAATTGAATAATAAATATTATCATTAATTTAAGATATTATCTTCATTTAACATAATATTGATAATAAGTATAAATAATATATTATATTTAGGACTTAATTTAAGGTAGCTTTTTTGTAGTACATTATTATTATATTTTAAAACTTTTACACATAGTTTGTATATACTTTTATAAATATATATTAATTCTACATAATTTATGTTGCCCAACATTAAATTATTTTAAATGTATTATTTCATTATATTCATTGAAGTGTAATTATTTAATACTATATGAAATTCATCAAAATCTTATAAATTTACTTCTAATAAGACATAATTAAAACAAAAAATATAAATTATCATTCATAAATATGTTATTTATAAATATTAACATACTATTAAATTCAATACTCACTCATTAATAAAATTAATTTTGTGAAAACAATATGTGCTACACAAGGACTTCTAAAAGTGTCCTCCATCTTAATACTACTCTTACATAAGCAGTCTTAACTTTGGAGTTCTAGAATGATCCAATATCGTTATGCTAGTGTGTTCACAATTGAACATAATTCTAGGACAATGTACTTGTGTGATTTTTGTCCTAAAAATGATTAACTATTGAAGAAATTTTCTAAATTATCATCAATAAAAATTTCAAAAAATATATTAGTTTTATTACATAATTTTTAATATATTTAAGTAATAATACCTTAGCTTATTTAGTTAATAAGAAGTTATGTATGTTATTATTTCTTTTTAAGTAAACATTAATGCATAAGAGTTAGTTTCACTAAATCATAATTGTTACAAAAAAATTAAAAATATTTGTTAATGTATATATATATAATTTAATATATATATTAAAATGTGTAACTTGACAGCTTTTTTATTTAGTATTAAATAATAGTTTCACTTAATGGTTTTTTTAATGATATAAGTTTAGGTAGCTTATGTTATATCATATATTGTTTTTGTTATTAAAAAGCTTTGATAAATAGAGGCCACATATAATGTTAAATATATATTAATTTTACATTTCTATAGTTAGTCTATGTTATGTTTCATATAATTATATTATATTATAGTTATTATTATATTATATCAATAGAAGTGTTATATTTAATACTTTTTGAAATAATAAAGAGGCTACTAAGTTAATATTAGTAATAATAACTAATATAAAAAGTATGAAATATCATTCATAATTATGTTTTTTATGAATATGAATGTATTCTTAAAATATGCTTTCATTCATTACAAAATGAGTGTTTTTAAAAATTATATCTAACATGACATTTGAAGAGATTACTCATCCCAATACTACTCTCATCAAAGGATGCCTAACATTTGTATTCTAATGAGTTCTATTCCTATAACAATATTGAGGTCAAAGATGCATACAAGAGAAAGAAAACTACATTTGAAATATTAAATAACGTTAAATTTTTTATTTTGTTATATTCCAAGAACTGCTAATTTAAATTTAAATGAAAATGAAAACAATGTTATAAAGTAAATTTTAATAAATAATTACTAACATAGTAATTATAAATTACAAATTATAATTATTTTATTTATATGAGATAACATCTTATTAAAATCAATTGTTGTTTATTAACAAGATGAATGCTATGTAGAAGTTAGTGCAGTAAGAGGTCTTCTCAAAAGGTATCCAATCCCAATACTAAACACCCTAATAATACCTAATCTTTTAGTTCTAATGATATCTAGTGCTGGAATGCTTGCTTGGTGACTTGCATTAAAAAACAAGAAAATTTCTGTTATGTGATTATTGGTTTGAAAATAAAAAACTATTGAAGAAAGTTTTTAAATGATCATACATAAACACTTTCAAAAAGGATTTAATTTTTTTATAAATGTCATAATAGATTCATATATTAAATTTTAGTTATATTAAATTATTAGAAATTATGTATCTATATTTTTATTCCAATTAAAGTAAATATTCATACATAAGAGTTATTTTCAAAATATTATCGTAAAAAAAATAAAAAATAAATATATTTTTTTTGGAAGCAAATAAGAAAATATATATTTATTATTTAAAATATTAATTAAAGTGTGTAATGCAAGTTACTTTTAAATTAATACTAATTGATGGACCAAAAGAAAACTAGCTATGAAAGACATAAGTATAACAAAAGTGAGAGGAAGTGTTAAACTAATAATAAACTTAAAACTTAAGTTGTGTTTAATAATATTTAAAACTAGACATTTAATAAGTTAAAATTAATAAATATTTTATGTTATAAATTATTATGATATAACTTTTATATAACTACTTCGCTCACTTCTTTCTCATCTTAGTAGCTTTAACTTCCTTTTCTTTCTATTAACATTCTCTTATTTATCTCTCTTTTGCTACCTTTTTGTCTTCTCATCACCTTTTCTATACTCTATCTTTATTTTTGTATTTTTTATGTCCCTTTTATTTTATTATATATCATCTTTGACTACTCTATCTTCTCTTTCTTCCTTCTTTCTTTTTGTCTTTCTCTTCATTCAATCATCTCCATGACTTCCTCTCATTTCTAGTATAATTACTATAAATAATATTTCATATTCATAATATAATTTAGGTAGATTATGTTTTTTAATATATTATTATAAAATTAAATACTTTCATACACATATTTATACATAATTATTAATATATATTGATTTAAAATAATTATAACAATATAAGTTATGTTAAGAAATATTAAATTATATAAAATAAATATTTTTTATTCAATGTAATGTTGTTATATTTATTAATAATTATAACAACATGAAGACATCCCATGATGTCATCCAACCCAATACAACTCCTACCAATGCATGCAACATGAAGAGAGAGATGAGATGGGCAGAGAAAAAAGAGAATGAGTATCATAGAGAAGAAAATCAGAGAATGTCATAGCTATCAATATAAAAAGAAAAAAGTGTGACAAATAAGTAAATAAGAATTAATTCTCAAGAATTTAACTTATAGTATTTGTTAATATTAACTTATTAAATTTATATGAAATTAACTAATATTAAAATATATCAAAAAAAAGTTAGCTTTTTTTATTTTATAGTATATTACAAAAATTTAAATCATATTTTATCTAATAATTTAATATTATTTTTATATGTATATTTTGAATAGTTAATTAAATAAAAAATAATAACATTATTCTAAGATATTATAATCATATGATATAATATAAAAAATATTTCATGTTCATGAAATAACTTTTTCTTATTTATGTTATAAATTTTATTATTATATTGAAAAACCTTTATGCATAATCTGTATATGCAATTATAAACAATATTAATTCTAGTTTATTATAGATGATATTCTTTATGTTGCCCAAAATTAAATTATGTTATAGTTATTATTTTATTATATGACTTGTTTTATTGTATTTAATATTGTAAAAAAATAATAACTTTCTCATAAATCTAATATTAATACAAAATAGAAAAAATGGATATAATAAAATACCATTTATAATTATATTATTTATAAATATTAACTTATTACTAAATGCAATGCCCATTTGCTAGAAAAACCAATGCTTTGAAAAAACTATCCTACATGTGAACTTCTCAAGTGGTCATCAATCCCAATAATCCCAATAATACTCTCGCCATAGCATGCTTAACTTTTGAGTTCTAACAACATCGTATGGCGTATCGCTAGTGTGGCTAGACATGCATACAAACCAAAACATCATACTTGCCTCATTATTATAACCAAAATAATGAACTATTTTAGGAATTTTTTAAATTATCATGAATATATTCTTTGAAAAATAATTTTCCTTTTATTATACATGTTACAATATATTTTAATATTAACACTTAAATTATATTGAATTAATATGTTATTATTAAGTAATATTTCCCTTAACGTAAATATTCCTCCACAAAAAGTATTTCGAAAAAATTATAATTCTAATAAATAAGAACAATTAAATTATTTATTAATTATAAATAATAAATATATATTTGTTATTTAAAAAATATATTAGATTGATAACTTGAGTGATTTCTTAATTTTTATTTATTAGTTGAGCCAAAAAAGAAAATAATAGAGATTGAGATAATTATATTGGAAGATAAAGAGTCATGAGTATGTAAGAGAGAGAACAAGTAATCATAAAAAGAGAAAGAAGAGGTGACTGAGTGGAGGGAAGAGGAAAGATAGAAAATAAAGAGAATTATAGATAAAAAAACATATAACAATTTAAAATTAATATTTTAAAAATATTTAAATAATAGTTAATATCATTATTTTATGATATATTCTTCTTATGACATAATTTAAATACTTAATATAAGTGATATTTAACATTCATTAAATGTTTTGACATATTTTATGTTATACAATAGTTTTTATTATATTAAAGAACTTTTTTTATTATTATAAATATGTTAATTATACATTATTGTTGTTGATGTAAGTTGTACTATCAAAAAGATAAATTATAACATAGTTATAATTTATTTATATCATTTGAAGTACTTTATTTAATAGTATATGAAAAAAATAATTATGTTGTTAAGTTAATATTATTAAGTAAAGCCAAAAGAAGAAATTCTATGATGTCATTAATAATTATGTTACTTTTGAATATTAATATATTATTAAAATTAGCTTTGGTTAATTATAAAAACCAATGCAGTGAAAGCATATGTGTAATATGACTTCACAACTTGTTACCCATCCTAATAATTTTCCTACCAAAGCATGCTTAACATTTGTTATTATGCATAAAATGACAAGAAGATCATTTTATTTTATTATTATGACAAAAATAATTATCGTAATAAGGCATTTTCTAAATTTTTATGAATATTTATCTCAAAAGAAAATTTTATTTTGATTTTTTATATTATATTCTTATATTAATTCTTTAATATCTAATTAATAATAAATAATTTAAATTATTTTTTTCTTTAATATAAAAATTAAAAAAAAAGTAATTGTTTCAACTAAAATATTTTTTCTTAATAAATTTAATTATTTGTTAATTTTAATTAATATAAAAATATATATGAAATTGTATAACAAGAAATTTCTTTATTAATATTAATTGATGAAGCTACAAAGAAAGATAACAGATGATTAAATTATATATATATTAGAAGAGACGAGTATTGGATGTAGTAGAGAGTGATAAAGAGAAAAATATTAAAGGGAGAAATAAGAGAGATGATTGAATGGTGGGAAAGAGAAATATAGAAGAAAGATTAGACAAGTAAGATAGAGAGAACAAACAATTAACTAAAAGAGAGGGAGATGCGAAAATAGAGAGAGGTAATGAGAGAGGGTGATGGGAACATTGTGAAATTGAAGAGTTAGATAAATAACTAATGATATAGAAGAGAAAAGAAACTTAAAGAACATTAGAGCAACTAAGATTAAAAGAAATAAGTGAGAGAAATCATTAAAAAAATTATATCTTAATACTTTAACTAATAGTATTTGTTAATATTAACATATTATATATATATATATAATTAAATATTTTTAGAATACAATAAATTAAATATCTGTTGAATATTAATTTAATCTCTTTTATAAATATGTATTATTTAAAATGTTAATTAAATAAAATATAACAAAATCAAATATAGATAATCAATAAATGTAATATTTCATATTAATTATATACTTTTACATAGTTTTTTCATATAATATATTATTTATATATTAAAAATATTTTATACATAGCATCTATATACTACTATAAATATTTATTAAGGTCTACTCATTATAGTGAATAAAAGTTTTCTTATTAATAATAAAAAAATATTGTGGCTATTATAATATTTTATCTATTGAAGTGTTGGATTTAATGCTATGTTAAAATGATAATAATCTTTTAAATTTATTAATAATGAATAATAACTAAAATTGAAATACTAAAAGAATATTTATAATTTTTTTATTTGTGAACACTTGTGTTTTACTTAATTCAACTTCCATTGAACATAAAAACTAATGTAACGAAAAATATGTGAACCTTGAAGAGCTCTTAATGGGTCACTCATCCAAATATTACTCTTATCGAATCATGAATAACTTTTGAGTTTTAATGAGATTCAATTGTATAATTCAAGTGTGGTAGCATTGCATGCAAGAGCTAGAGGATCATACTTGTTTATTATTTTTCCAAAAAAAATAAACTATTCATCCAATTTTTTAAATTATCATGAATACCTACTTTCATAAAAAACTTAAATTTTAATTTATATATCATAAACAATTTTTATTTTAATACTTTGATTATATTAAATTAATAAGAAATTTTTTTTAATGGTAAACTAAATAGAACTTAAATTTTTGTTTTATTTTAATAATATTTAATATTATATGAGACTAACATGTTAATACTAATAAATACTAGATGCTAAATTATAATGATATAAAAACAATAACGAAGAGTAATGATTTTACTTATTATTTAGTTAAACTTTTAAGTTGTATGTATTAAAATACTATGAAACATATAATATTTTTATATTAAAATAATTTTAAAACTTTTGGATGTTTCAAAAATTAATTTTAATAAATACTAAAATTTAAATTAGTGGTATATAATTTTTATTTAATTATTTTTGCTATTTTCTCTTTATCTTAATAACTAAAATAATCTTTCACTTTCTCTTCTCTCTTGATATAATTCTATTATTTGTCTCCCCTTTTCTATCTCTTTGCCTTCCCCTCACCCAGTTTTTCCTCTATTTCTCTCTAATTTATCCATTCTATCACTTTCATATTGTTACATACACATTGTATAACTTTTTTCTTCTCTCTCCATTCTCTCTTTTTCTGTTTATCTCTAAATCTGTCTTATCTATCCATGACTCCCCCTTATTTTAAACACTTATCTTTATGAAATACATTAAAACATATATAGTAAAATTATCATAATTTTTAAAATTTAATATCCATGATAATTTTGAAAACTTTTTGAATAATTCATTTTTTTAAAAATAATAATCATACAATTATAATTTTCTAACTTTTGTATTCATATGTGACCACACTAGCATTTTTTGTTAGGATCTCTTTAGAACTACAAAGTAAAACAAGCTTTGACTAGAGTACTATTGGGAAGGGTAACCTCTTTAAAAGTCCTTATGTTGTACATATTTTTTGATAATATTTATTTTACTAATGAATGATAATTTATTTTCATAGAACTTTAAAATTAATAGAGAAGGATAACTTTTAATTTCATTTTATAATTTCAATATTAGTTATTACTTACTAATAGTAACATTTTAAATAGTGTGTATTATTAGAATATTATATTAATAGTCAACATATATTTTTAATTTTTGTAATATATTAAAATACTACAAAATAATTGTCATATTGTAATAATATTTTGTATTACATGTGTTTAACATGTTAATAATAATAAATAGTAGATGTTAAAGTTTTATGATATATAACTTTCTTTTTGTTATATCTTTCACTTCTTTCTCTTTATCTCAAAAGTTTTCACATTCCATAAATTTTTTCCCTTGCAATAAAACCCTCTTATTTGTCTCTACATTCTATCACTCTTTGTCTTACCCTCACCCCATCCCTTCTTTATCTCTCTATTTTTTTCATATCTCTCTATCTTTTACTTTCTTATTTATCTCTCTATCTATTTTGTCTTCTCACTCTTCTTGGTTTTCTAATTCACTTCATTTAATTATCTTTTTCTTCTCTCTATTAATATGATCCTCGTTAACCCTCTCTAATATGTCCATGACTCTCTCCCTCTGAAAGTATACCTCAATAACCATTATTACTTTTTTTTAATTGTATCATTTAATATTAGTTAATAAATCACTCATGTTTCAAATTTTATTATGTATTTTAAATAATAAATATGTATTTTTCTATTTATAATTAAAAAATAATTTCAATTTCTATTTTCAAGTACGATAATTTAGTAAAAATAATTCTATTTTTGAATGTTAACTTTAAGGAAAATAATCATATACATATTTTCCCACGAATTCAATATAACTATAGTATTAAAATTATGATATATTTTGACATATATATTATTCACACAAGTATGATTGTTCAATTTTTGCATGCATTTTGACCACACCACCATCGTAGCACTGAATCTCGTTAGAAATTCAAAATTAAGTATGGTTGGGTTAGTTTAGTGTTTTGTAGGTTATCTGTTGAGAACTCGTCAAGTAGGCCATATTTTTTTATAGCAATTGTTACTCTAATGAATGGCATTTGAGTTTTGTGATATGGTTATATTTATAAATATCAAAATTAGGAATAATATTCTATATCAACTATAATAAAGTAGAATTACTATACATTTATAATAGTATATATTTTATGCATAAGTGATTCTTAATATACCAATAATAATATATTTTTTAACTTAAACTACAAAAAATAATATCATAAACAAGAAATATTATTTATAATTACTATAAAGATTATGTCATACGAAGATGATATCAAAGATTAATGACATTAACTATTATTTTGTTAATGATATAATTCCTAATTATTAATAAATAATATTAAATTTAAAATTAACATATATTTTAAACATTTGTAATATACTTAAACACTACAAAGACTTTGAATTTTTATTATATTTAAATAAAATTTAAAATTATATGTGTTGTAAGTTAATATTAATAAATCTTATTAATTAAATTAATGAGATATAACTTTTATTCAATTGTTTTATTTTTTTGCTTTACCTCCATAACTCACACATTGTGTTAATTTTTATCTATCACTATCATTCTCCTATTTATCTTTCTTTATCCATCTCTTTGCCTATCATTCACCCTCTCTTT
This sequence comes from Vanilla planifolia, assembly GCA_023846275.1. Lineage (NCBI taxonomy): Eukaryota > Viridiplantae > Streptophyta > Magnoliopsida > Asparagales > Orchidaceae > Vanilla > Vanilla planifolia. Next base: position 1,511,452 of record JAIUJO010000084.1, on the reverse strand, counting down.
CTTCTATTTCTCTCTATTTTATCATTTCTCCATCTTTGGTATTATCATTTACACCTTTTATCTCCTTTTTTCTCTCTTCTCACTTTTTTGCTTTCACATCAACAAATCATCTCTCTTCTCTCTTTCTATTATAATTTTAATATTTATTTCTTTCTTATTTATCAGTGAGTTGCTTTTTTATAGAATGATTATCTCTATCACCACTATCCTTTGTTGCTCCATTAATTAAGATTAATTAAGGAATCATTTTATGTTATTTATTATAATATATATATTTAAAATAATAAATACTTTTTTATTTATTATTAACAATATTTTTAATTTTATTATAATTTTAATGAATGAAAATTTACTTTAAATAAATAATAAAAAAAATAATGTATTATTATCCAAATATAATAAAAATATTAATATTTTAATAATTTGTCATAAATAATAAAATTAACATAACTTTTTCAAGTGCATATCCAAGATAATGTTTTGATCACTTCATTACTTTTTAGATAATAGTGGCATAAGTTTGATTTTCTTACTCATTCATGGATGCATAACAACCCTAGTATTATAGCAAAAGGATCGCTTTGGGATAATAAAGTTAAGCAAGCTTTGGCCAAAGTAGTTCAAAGATGAGTGACCTTTTGTGAAATACTCTTGTTAGACAAATTTTTGTCATAGTTTTGGTTTATTTAATGAAAGAAGTTGATTTTAATAATATGTTCTTATTCATAAAAAATATAATTATAATAATAATTTATAATTTCCATTCTTGTTATTATTGATTAACATTAACTTTAAATATCAACATCATTTTTATATAATATTAAAAACATCATTTAATATGATATAATAAATTAATAAATATAATATAATTTATTTTTCTGTACCATAACTTATATATTTATAATAATGTAGAAATGTTGTTTACAAAACTTTTTAGGACAATGATAATTTAATAAATTGGACAAACAACGTTAACTTATATTAGTAATATAAAATATTATTTATATTTATTATAAATATTATGTCACATGGAGATAAAATCTTAGACTTATGCCATCATTTATTATTTAATTTATATTTTAATTTATTATATAGATATATAATATTTTTTATGTTAATTTTTAAAAATATGATAACTTAAATTTTTTAGATATAACTTTTACTTAATGAATTTTCCTACTTCTCTTGATCTTAATAGCTTTCTTTTTCCCAAACTTTGTTTTTTCTTCTATCATCATTCCCTTATTTGTCTCTCTTTGTCTTTCACTTTTTTCATCACTCTATCTCCTCTATCTCTTTATTTTTTCTTTCTTTCATTTTATTTCTCTTTATCTCCTTTATCTTCTCTTTTTTTCTCACTTTTATTCTTTCTCTTCATACAAACATCTCTGTCTTCTCTCTTTTAATATTTTTCCCTCTATTCCTCTTATATCTATCTATGACTCTTTCTATCTTTAATTATACTTATCATTATCACCACTACTTTTTTATTTAACTCCATCAATTAACATTATATAAGAAATTTCTCATGTCACAAATGATAATATATTCTATAAATAATAAAAAAAAAATTTATAATTTTCACATTAATAAATAATTTAAATTTTTTATTTATAAGCACTAAAATTTTGTGAAATAATTCTTTTGTACAAGTGATTATTTTTAAGGAGATAATAAAATAAACAATTGCTTATTTATTCAATATAATTAAATTATTATTGTTCAATATCTTTATTATATTTATAATAAATATAATTTTTTAAAAAATTTTCTTCATGATAAATTATAAAAAGTCTTGAATAGTTCATTATTTTTGGGTTCACACAAATATGTTTTTTAAACATTTTTGTCAATGTGCATCCAAAAAATGCTTGGGCAATAGCAGTGTCAGGAGGGGAGTCCACTTGAAAACTCGTTGTGTTGCACATATGTTTTCATACAATTTATTTTTCCAAGAATGATAGTTAATTTTAATAATTTATTAATACTTATAAAGAACATAATTATGAATAACATTTTATAAATTTCATTTCTTTTATTTGTTATCAATATGAACTTTATAACATTGTTATCAATTTCATATAGTATTAAATATAACACTTCATAAAATATAATAAAATAATACCTTTATTGCAACTTATTATAAGGAAACATAACATATATGAATTATAATAATGTACAATTAACATAACCTTATGTTGATGTAGTCACTAGTGAATACCAAAGCTAGAAAATCATACTTTTGTGATTGTTAAATTAAATAATTAGGATTGGTAATTTATAATTATTATTTTAGTTATTCTTCATTAATATTAACTTGATAAAATCATTATCATTTTATGTAGTAATAAGTATAGCACTTATTTGATATAACACAATAAAAATTTTAACATAATTTAGTAAATCGCAATAAAACTTGTATTACCTATAATAAAGTATAATAAATACTATTTATAATATTATGTACATATTGTGTATAAATATTTTTGACATAATAATATGTTACACAAAATAAACAAAGTAAATGTATATCATGAATATGAAATATTATTGATGTTGATTGTTTATGTTATGTCATATGAAGATAATATATTAAAATAATGATATTACTTATTTGTTAACTAGCTTTTCAAATTATACATATTAATAAACATATATAATATTAATAGTCAACATATACTTTAAACTTTTATAGTATAATAAAATCTAAGAAACCTTCAATTTTATATTGTGTTTTAATAATATTTAATATTATATATGTTTGATATGTTAATATTAATAACTGTTATATGATATTGAGATTAACTTTTATTTAACTATTTCTCTCACTTCTTTCTTATTTTCTCAATAGAACTTATTCTCTTTCAATTTCCTTGAATGTCATTCTCCTATTTTTCTTGTCCTCTATCTCTTAGTCCTCATCTCACTCTCTCTACTATCTATTTCTTTTTTTTCAAATTTTTCCTATTCAATTATTTATTTAGTCACTCTTGCTCCTCTATCTTCTCTCCATTCAATTTTTTTCTCTTTCCATCATTCAATCATCTCTCTCTTACCTCTTCTTTATTCGTCCATGACTGTCTCTCTCTTTTTGTATACTTATATTAGTTAGCTTTATCTCTTTTTTTTAATCTATCAACTAATATTAATAAAAAAATGATTGTTACTTAACGCATTAAATTATATTTTAAATTATTATTATTTATTTTTTATAACTAATAAACAATTTAACTCTATAAGATCTAAAATTTAGTCCAAATAATTCTTATATATGAATTTAAGGCAACAATCTAGAAAGTTTCCTAAATAAGTCATTTTTTTAGTGGGCAATCATAGAGATACAATTTTTTTTCTTTTGCATAAATGTATGACCACATTAACATTATGATGTCACATAACCAAACTAAAAGTATGTAAATATCACAAGAAAGGGGATTTAGAGTTCCAATATATTATAATAAAATAAAAGTGAAAATTTTAAATAAATAAGAAAAATTATTCAAAAATGTTACATTCTAATGTTCTGAATGATTCACAAAGTTTGCATAAATATAAGAAACTAAAATTTTAAAAAATATAAAATTGTTATTGAGTTGCATAAAGCATGCTAGGATAAGCTTAATGAATAATATTTTATTTATATTGGTGTTCATGTTGAATTTCAATGAATTATCAGTGTTAATAATAATGAATAATAATAAATCGTTACTTTAATGTTGATTAGTTATATAATAAAGATTACTCAAGAAAAGATTTAAAGTTACATAACAGTATCACCATATCAAATAAATAAAGTTTAAAAAATAATATAAATCATATAAGAAAGTTGCATTCTAAAATTCTAAGAAGATCGCATGTAACTTACTCATTCATCAGAAGAGGTGCAAATTGAAATGCCTCAAAAAATGTGCAAAAATCACTAAAAGAATGTTTAACATTATAAAAATGGATATTCAATTCCACATAGATCACTAAGTGATGCCCAACGACATTAGTTCTCTCTCAATCAAACTTAGTTTGAACCTACCACGAATGACATCCATAAATAAGCATAAATAAAAACAAATTATCATTTTGTTATGAAGTAAATAGCATCAAAACTAAAATGAGATAAATAAAAGGTATGTATGATGACAAAATGATGTGATGTCATGAGATAAGATTTAGAGTTAAATAGTAATATAACCAACTCAAGAAAAAAATTGAAGAAATGGTATAAAATGTTTTAGAGTGTTCCACACATGGATACCAAGAAGCTCAAGCAAAAGATCGACAGTTGTCAAATTAGATACAAATCAAAATGTCAGGTAAAACAAATAAAAACTAATAAAAATAAAATATATAAAAATGTAATAATGAACAATTAATTGATAAAGCTCGTAGAGACAACCTCAACAATAGTTAACTCTCAATCGAGCTTTGTTTGAAAATATTATCAACTACTAAAAAAACATATATAATTCCAAATTATTATTTTACAATTATATATATATATTAAAGTTAAAATTTGATACATTGAAATAACATATTACAATAAGAAAAACACACTTGGAAATGTCGCATTTGAGGAGATTTAAGGTTATATTATAACATGATAAATAGAAATAAAAAATTAAATAAATGAGATAAATTTTATGGGAAAGTTATATTCCAAGATAAAAGGGAGATCAAGTGCAACATCTTTAATCATCAAATATGGTATGAATTGAATGATCTCTTAACATATGCATAAATCCAATGAATTAAACTATTTAAACATGTACAAATGAAAATTTAATTATGTCCAAAATATAGAGACTACTCTAATGACATTTGTTCTATCTAGATCAAATCTAGCTTAGAATTATTGCAACTTAACAAAGTAATTAAGCATAAAGAATTATATAATATACCAAAACTAATGTGGAGTAAAAGTCACATGAGAGTAGATTTAGATTGCTTTTTAACACAACAAAATCTTAAGAAAAAGTGTGAAAAAATGACAAATTTTTTGGAAAAGTTGAATTCTAAAACACAAAAGAGATATAGTGAAACATCATTGATCATCAAAGCTTGTAAAATTATAAATTCCTAAGAAATGGTTCCAAAACTCAACAAAATTTAACTTTTATAAATACCAAAATGAATATTTAATTAACTTTAGCTAATTAATATCAATCAAGTTGCTTCTATTTCATCTTGATTGAAGCCCAATTGGAATATTACAAAAGTAAATAAGCAAAAATATTAAAGAATTTATTTTTTTAATATTAAGTAAAAATATAAAAAGGTTAGAATGAGAAAGTTTCAAAGACACTTAGTGGTTTATGTACAAATGTCCTTAATTATAAAATTAGGTATGAATTGAAATAACCCTTAAAGCTTGCAAAAATCTTTGAAAATAAAATTTTTAAAACTATTAAAACGAATATTTACTTGATAAAATTAATGGAAACGAGTTCAATGATAATTTTTTCATCTCAATTAAACCTCATTTTAGAATACAATAAATTAGCATTGTAAGTAAGCATAAATAATAATATAATATAACCAATTGAAACTAATATAAAGGTTAAATGAGATGAGGTTTAGAGTTGTACTATAATATTAGCTATTCATTTCGAATTATTTGAATAATTGAGATAAGTTGTATGAACAATTTGGTTTCAAAGATAGTAAGAAAATCATGTGTAACATCTTGATCATTAAATTAAGTTTGAATTAAAATGAATGACAACATGAGGAAAAATCCTAAAAACATATTTAAAAATATAAAATAAATATTTCATTTAATTGAGTAAGTTAATACATTTCAAATGACATTTGTTCATCTCAATCAAACCTCATTTGGAATTATTTTGAATTGCCAAAACTAACAAGCTTATTTAGACATAAATTATTAAGTAATCTTACATGACAATTCAACATTGTGAAATGATCACAGAAGAGGATGTTTAGAGTTTCATAGTAGAATAACCAAATCAAATTAAAAGATTTAAAAAAATAAGATAAATTATCCAAAACGTTCCATTAGAAAATACTAACGAGATTGAATGTAACATTCTCTATTATTAATTAAGATGAGTCAAATGACCATTGTTTTGATTTGATCGGACCTCATTTTGAGTTAATATGAATTAATATAGCAAAACAAGCTTAAATAATAGTAAACTATTGTTGTAATATTAAGAAAATAATTATCAAAGATAAAATAAGATAAATTAAAATGATATAAGGTAACAAAATAAAAGTAATATAATGGTCATAAATGAGTATATTTATCATTATAATGTAATATAACCAAGTGAAAATAAAACAATTAAAGAAATGAAAACAATTATATAAAAATTTGGCATTCGAAAAGACTAAGGTGTCATGTGTGAGATTTAAGATCGTCTAACAAAATATGATTTGAAATGCCTCCAAAAATATACCAAAGCACTACAAAAGGAATTTTTTTGAAATTTTCAAATGATTATTAATTAAATAAAGCTCATGGAGATGTGCTGAATGACATTTGTTTACTATTGATTAAACATAGTTTGGAAATACTATAAATTACTAATATAAATAAGCTTGAATTATAATAAATTAAAATTTCAATAAAAATTAAAAATATATTGAGGCTTAAATAAGAAAAAATGAGTTTTTACAATATAACCAAATTAATGCTATATATAGGTAGTGTGATAAGATTGTACAATTACTTAGTAATACAATCAATTCAAAGAAAAACTTTTAAGAAAATATGACAAAGTTTACATAAAAATTGCATTCAAATATACTAATTAGATTATACTTAACATTCCTAAACATCAAATATAGTACAAATAAAAAATTCTAATAAAATATCAAGAAAACCTAGAAAATTAATCTTTTAAATTATTATAATTAATATTCAATTAGAGAAAGTGTGTTTAGATGAGTTTGTTTCATCTTGATAAAAACTTGCTTCCATTTAATGCCCGTCACCAAAGTAATTAATGATAAACAATAAGAAAATATAACCAAATCAAAGTGATGTAAAGGATAAAGAAGGAGGGACTTACCTATACCTTATAATATACCCAAATGAAGCAAAATTGAATAATTGAGATAAGTTGTAAAAAATTCATACATTCTAAGATATTAAGGAAATGGCTAGTAACATCTTTAAATGTTAAACTAGGTATGAATCACAATTCCTAGAAATGGTGCCAAAATTCAAGAAAAAAAATATTTAGAAATATAAAAATGAACAGTTATCTTAACAATGTTTGTCATGATGAATGTAATGATGTTTTCTTGAACTCTATTAGGCACCATTTTGAGTAAAGTGAATTACCAAAGAAGACTAACATAAATTATAATATAACATAACAAAAGCAAAGTGATGTAAAGGCTAAATAAGAGAGAAGTTTGCATTAGAATATAACATAATAAAATGAAACAAAAAAATTTGAATAACTTAGGTAAAATCTAATGTAATAACTACCTTCCAACATACTGAGTTGATTGAGTGTAATATTCTTAATTATCAAATCATGCTTGAATTAAAATATCTCTTAAAATATATCAAAAAAATAGAATTAAATTATCTTAAAATAATAAAAAAAATTCAAATTTAATAGAGCCCAATGAGATAAGTTTAACGACACTTATTTGCTCTCAATCGAAACTCATTTGAAATTAATATAGATGTCACATGAGAGCTATTTAGAAATGCATTTGAATGTAATCAAATCAAAGCAAAATATAAATATTTGTGATAAATTGTTTGAAAACATTACACACCATGATATTAAGGAGATCATCAAATGGGCTATGAATAAAAGATGTAATAATTAATATTTTAATATTAAGTTGACATACGATAAAGCTAAAATAAGAACAATTGAATAAGTGTAATATAACCACATGAAAGCAATAAAGAGATGTGATAAGAGGAGAACATGAGTTTCATTTTAATTAACCAAATAAAACCAAAAGAATTGAAGAAAAATAGATAAATATTATAGTAAAACTAAACTAAAATATATTAAAGAGATTGAGTTAAAATCCTGGATTATCAAATTAGCTATGAATAAAAAAGCCTCATAAAATATGTAAAAATCTTGTGTAACAAAATATTCAAATATATAAAAATAAATCTTTATTTAGATAGAGCTCATTGAGTTGAGTGCAACAACATTTGATTCATCCCAAACAAAATTGATATGAAATTACCACATATTAATAAAATTAAGTAAACATAAGTAGTGATAAATTATTTTTTCAACATAAAGTGGATATTTATTAAAGATTTAATTAGATAATTTGAAGCAAAGCAAAATAACAAAATTTGAAGAAATATGAATATGAGATGAGAAGATAATGAGAGTTATATTGAAATATAACCATATCAATGAAAAAATTTGAAAAATTTGAAAACTTACACTAGAGAATTGCATTCTGAGATACAAAAGAGATGGAGCATAACATCCTCGATGATCAATTCATTTATTTTATAATTTCATAACAAAGCATTCCAAAGAATTAAAAATTAAAAATAAATTAAATATAAAAAAATGAATATATGATAGGATAGTGCTAATTCAAATGAGTTTAAAGATGTTTGTGTCATCACTATTTGACATGGTTTGGCATTATCATAAATTAAAAAGCAAACAAGCACAAATAATAGTAACATTAAGTAATTTGTATTAAAGATGAAATGAGATAAATTTAACTAATATAATATAAGAAATCCAAAGTGAAGTTTTTGAAGAAATTGATAAATTATTTGGGAAAGTTTCTTTCCAAGGTATGAAGGTGATTTAATGTGGTAACCCATATCGTTAAATAAGGTAAGAATCAAAATGTCCTATAATTCCTTCCAAAACCCAAAAAAATAAAATATTTAGAATAGAAGAAACAAATATTTAATTAGATATAAAAATTTTAGACAGATGCAGTGTTGTTTGTTTTGTCTCAATCAGATCCTGTTTCAAATTAGTATAATATAACAAATTAAATAATCATAAAAAATAAAAAAGATATTATGTTAATAATTAAGTGAATATATGTTTAAGCTCAAGTTAATGAATTGAAGCATTTAATACAATAAAATTAAAGACATTAAAAGATTACCTGAGAATAGAATTAGAGTTTTAAAGACATATAATAAAATTAAAACGAAATATTTGAAGAAATGAGATAAACTACATAGGAATGTTACAATTCAAGAGAGTAAGGAGATCAAGCTTAAAATCTTTGATCATCAATTCAAATGTGAAATAAAGTGTCCCATAAAATTTCCCAAAACATTAAAGAATAAAAAATAAAAATATCAAGGAAGATTCAAAATTCCCAGTGATAGAAAGACAAACGGTGGGTTCCGCATGGCAATGGTGGCGACGCCAAGCTGTGGGTGTGATGTGGCAAGACCTTCGTGCCATATGAGCTTATCATGGGTGTTTTTGGCAGTGCTATATTGTGGAGGCAGTTGCGTTGGCTGGCACGAGTTCTAGATGAAAGGGAAATTTTAGATTGATGATGGGAATTGGCAAATTTGATGGTGCTGCATACTGGAGTAAAAAGAATTAGTGTAGCTTTGAATTTCTTATTGCTGGAACTCCAATTGAATTTGCTATATCATCAAGAACTACCAAAATAATGAAATGATGATTTATTATGGTAATAGTTATAGGAGGTGAGTAACTAAACTAATTCTTAATTAAATCATCCTCCTACTTGATGTTGAGGTCAATTGAACACTGTGAAGTGTGAATTGTTCTTTCCCTACTTTAAAGTGTGAATTGCATATGGATCTTGCTTAAACCAATTACGTGAATATTTCTACTTGTGTTGAAATCAACTACTTCTATTCATATTTATTGATAACAAGGTATTCTCAATTCAATTCTATATTATATGTTCCAATTATTTTTAGCTACTATTGTGTGAATGCAAATTGGCTATGGAAGTTGTAAATTACTAGTGAATTGTTTGGAGTGGCTCACTATAGTAGGGCCAATTAGATTTGTTTGCTATGTGTGCTACATTTATCTGATGTTCATGTGAATTGTTCTCTGAGATTCAATAGCTCAAATAGGTGTGCTACATGCTCGTTGTATGCTAATAAATTGTTGTGAAGAATTTTATCTCTAAAATTCTTTTGTGTATGCAAATTTGTTGGTTATTAAATTTGCAAAGCTACTAATGAATTTGGTTATAAGCATATTTGCTAACTGTACATTGCTAGAAGGGCAAAAAGTGATTATTAGTTTTTTGTATTCTTGACGTTTGCTGATATTACTATTGGAATTACTTCTTTTGGTAATTTTGCATCTATAATTTTTTGTTTGAATGTTATATTGCTAAATGGCTAGTTAGTAACTTGCTCTAAGTGCTACAGATTGAGATTGTATTGCATGTGATGGCTGGAAGAAAAGGACATAAGTGCAATAAGAAAATTAAAGGCTCTACTCAATCAACTCAATTGTTGTTTACTAATGATTGCAGCCAAAATGTAGAATCTGGGAATTGGAGTATTGCACTAGTAGTTTTAGCACTAGATGGTGAGAATAATCTTGAGCTGAATGGAAGTGATACAACAAAAAATTCTATTTCAAATGAATTGGGTACACAATTAGTTTTTTATGATGGAGAGATTAATGCAAGTATCAATACAATTGGAAGAATTCCAATCAGTGGCCAAAAAAATGCAATAGGTATCGAAAAGTTTGAGGCATCTTAGCTAGAATGTACTAAATGTCCAACAAGGAATACTAGGGTTGGAAACAACATTATCCTAAGGAATGATGAAGAATATGAAAGTGGTGGAAGTGTAAATAAATTTTAGCAAGCTAAAATATTGATTAAAGGCCAGCAACATTTTGTACAACAAGTTGTTTATGATGGTGGAGGAAACAAAGAAATTCCAAACAAGGTGAGCTTCATATATACACATTTAGTAGAGAAGAAAGCTAGGATAATAGACATAGGGGCTACTGGAAGGCCTCAATATGTTGATGTGAAAGATAGAACTCCCAAGGAGGTTAATTTCATTGTTCAAGATGAGATCCCCACTATGTCTATTTCTAGATGTAATAGGAATATGGAGTTCCAAGAGCATGATCTTGTGTGCAGAATATATGGCAGCAACCTTCTTTTTTATATCATCATGAGAGTCTTACAAAGAAGATGGGGCCAATTCACTGGCTTTAGAATTTTAGATATGTCGTCAGACTATTTCTATTTATAATTCTAATCATTAGAGGATAGGAATGCTGTGTGGCTTGGGTGACCATGGCAAGTTGTACATATTATAGGGCTAGATGTGTTGACCCTAAATTTTAGGTTCGATTCAAAGGACATTATGTGCACCCTATGTTGGTAAGAGTTCTCATGCTTCCATTGCTATATTGGGATACATAAAATATTTTGTGGACTATAAAGGCAATTAGGGATCTAATTCTACTTGATGGGTGCACAACCAACCTGCAAACATCTTCATATGCATGGGTCATTATGAGAATTATCTTATCCAAACAAATAAAGTTAGGAATGTGGCTAAGTGAGCACATGGGGAGAACTTTTAAACATTTGAATATGAGGGCCTCTCCTATATCTCCTTCTTGTGTGGTCATGTTAGCTATTACACCATGGAATGCTCTCTTTGCAAGACAGGTGTTGAATTGCCAAGTATAGCTAACGAGAATAAAGTTAAAGGTAGTATGAAATGAAAGTGTGTGTCACTACACCAAAGAATAGTAGGAACAATTTAAGGATGACATGGTAATGAAAAAAGGCTTAAGCCCTTGGATGCTGGTGCAACGAAGGAAGAAGAGGGTTGCTTTGGTAGGATAACAAAGAGAACTAATTACTAGAGGTGAAGCTAATAGCCAAAGGGAGGTTAACATGCCTTGAAATAGAGCAAGAAGTGGGAAACACACTAGCAAGGTAGGAGTGCCTCTAAATCATGAGGTAGGAAACCATTACGGAGAGTGTGGACTCCAAAGATTCTAGCTGGGTAGCATCCTAATGCGAGTGGGGCTGAGTCAAAAAGAAATCAATAACGAGTTATGAAGTAGGGTAACAGATGAAAATGTGGGGTAACTGGATGATAGTGTTAATGAAGAAGCCATTAAGTTGGACTCTCAGGAGGAAGGATGTATGCCTAGAGGTTCTCCTTCTCATGAAGTCTCTTAGAGTTGCTTATGCTGTTGGGGCATCCTCTCACATGCAATACAGGGGCTGCAAAATCATGGTAAAATATAAGCTTGGTTAGCTGGGAAATTGGGAAATCCATTGCATGGATACAATAATATTTCAACTATGCTACTATAGAAAAGAGTTTTGGGAGTGCTTGGGAAGGATCTGTAGGGAAACAATGTTTGATTGCTCAACTATTAAGCATCGTATGAAGAAAATTTATAAGAGTTCATGGAAGCTTGTTTTTACTCCTCCATTGTACTACAAACAGGATGGTAATGAGACAATTATACTTAAAGGTAGCTACTTGATTACTATTTTGAAGATGGTGCATATACATCTATTGAAAACTAAACTATGTGGCTATAGCTTGAGGGGAAAAAAATCTATGTAGTGGTCCTTAAATGCTATGGTAAATTGTTCTGAAGGTGATCTTTATGACGCATTAAGGGATAATATTGGCTAAACAACACAAAAAAAATAGAATGCTAAAATTACTTTATAGATGGTAGGTAAGATGTGCTAGTTACAATTTCTTGTTGTGCTAGCATGTTAAAGCTATTATAAAATGCTACACATTAGGAGCTATTAGGGTTGGCAATTGCAAAGATTTGCTCTTTTGTTCTCAACATGGAATTGTTTTAAAACTATGACAGGTTTCATAACTGTTGCTATCGTTGGAGGAGGTATGAATGCAACCAATTAAGCACTAAGGCTGGTGTAAACACAATATGTATTATGGTGAAATTGAGGCTACCCTGAGATGCTATATGTGGGCTATAAAATTTACAATTATATGCATGGTTAGTTAATATTTTGGGAGATCCATTGCTTGGATGCTGTAGTATTTTAGCTATGCTATTGTTTTAATAAGTTCTTGGAGTTCTTTACGAGTATCTACTGGGAAGTAAAGTATGAATGCTCAACTACTTAGTATTCTATGAAGAAAATCTATAGAAATGTATAGAAGATTTTTTTCAATGCTACAAACTACTACCAACTACGAGGTAATGAGGTAGCTTTGCTCAAAGGCTACTAGTTGATTGATGTCTTGATGAGGGGTTGCATACAACTAATGAAAACTCAATTATGTGGCTATAGTTGGAGGGGGAAGAATATTAAGCATTTGTGCTTAAGAACTATTAATGAGGGGATCTTGGTGACTACAATGGGGTGCAATGTTGGCTAAACAACACTAAAAAAATAGAATGCTAAAATTGGTATATTGATGGTAAGAGGTGGTAGTTGCAAAATCTAGTTGTGCTTAGATGTGAATGTTGTAATGATCTGCTATACATTGGGAGCTATTAGGGTTGGCAATTACATGGATTATTGCTTTTAAGATGATTGCAAGAAATTGTTTTCTATCCATGATAGGTTTCTAAATTACTGCTTTAGTAAGATGGGGTATGATGGCAACCAATTAAGCACCAGGGCTAATGTAGACATAAGAGGTAGTTATGGTAATAGTGTCGCTACCATGGGTTGTATGTGTATGTATAGGTTGCCAGAAATGCAGGGCATGTTGGTAAAACAAAAAGAGATGGGAATTAGAGGGCCACTCAATTTAAAAAGAATTATCAAAATTGTAGTCTGGATTACGAGGGCAATAATGGACGAAGAAATCAAGGGTCTACTTGGAATGTATATTCAGATTACATAATATTATAGTGGTGGCACTTGCGGAGACTAAAGTAGAGAATTTTAGTTGACAAGATACTAGTTTGCTACTTGACAGGGACTAAGAATTTGTGGTGCAACCCTTAATGGGAATGTCTAGAGGCATTGTTGTTCTTTGGAGGTGCTAGGTGGTTCTCCATGTTATCAAATGTTTTCCAAATGTTGTTTTGATGCATGTAAAGGTAGTTTTAGCCAAAATATGGTAGTGTTGTCTAGTTTTTGCCTCCAAGGTTCTTACTACTCAAAGAGCTATGTCAAAAATCCTTAGAGATGTGGCTAAAAGAGGTTTACCAATGCTTGTTGTGGGGGATTTTAATGTCCTTATGTTGCAGAAGAAAAAAAGGGGAAAGATGTTTAAGTGTAGTTTTAGTTAATAAGAATTTTCTATGATTATGTAGAAGCTTGACTGGATGGACTTAGGAATTGTTGGTAATATATATACTTGATTCAATAGGAAGGAAGGGAGCACCAGAATCTTTTAGAGACTAGATAGGGATTTAATGAATCAAGAGGGGATCCAAATCTTTCCTAAAACTATTGTATCTCATTTGTCATGCATGGGATCAAACCAATTCTTATTGCTTACTGAGAAGGGTGTGTAGTTGGATATGGTCATTGAAAGAAGAAATTAATTAGGGAGTTTTTGGCTTGCTTTTCCTCAGATTATGGGAATTATATAGAAGGTGTGGAACAGATTGATTAGAGATAATCTCATAGAGGACTTATTTATGAAATTTTATAGATCTTTACTTGCTTTGAGGAGGTGCAATAGGATGAAAATAGGAAACTTCATTAGCAGGAACTACCAACTTGAGAAGGAAATTCAGGAACTACAACTCAAGGAGTCTAATAGGGATTTCACTAAGTAGCAGCACATTCAACTTGGGTAACTTGCTATCTATTTTCATAGGGCAGTTGCACTTCATGAGAGGTGGTGGTGGCAGCATGCCAAGGTTTAATGGGCTCAACTGGGAGATCATAATATAAGATTTTTTTAGGCTACAGCAACATCTATAAGTAGGGACAAGCAAACGTATCAATTAAAGGATGATAGGTGTGTTTTAGTTCGCTCTACAAATCAAATTAAGTGCTTAATGATTAATCTCTTTACTAAAAAGTGGTGCAATAAGGATGTTTACTACCCTCCACAATACTTCTAACCATACAGATGCATTGACAGGGAACATCTAGGTTTTCTTATCATGTAGGTTATCAAGGAGGAAGTTCTATGTGTTGTCAGAACAATAAGGAAGAATTAGGCACTTGGGATGCATGAAATCACTATAGAAGTTTTCTATGGGTACTACGCAATCGCATAAGGTGACATTATTAAAGCAGCATTGCAATTCTTCCAAGACAGTCTCATGCTAAAAGTGTGGAAGGACACTCCTGTTATGTTCATTCCAAAAATATGGGTGCAGATATACCAGATCAGTTTAGGCCAACAAGCTTATGTAATGTAATTTACAAAATCATGGTAATGATTTTGGAGGATAGATTGAAGAAAGTATTACAAGGGCTTGTGCTTAGGTGCAAGGTGCATGTGTGCTAGGCAGAACCATCTCTAACAACATTTTCCTAGCCTAAGAAATAGCAACCCTTATGCACTCCTCAACATCTAAGGATGTGCTTATGGTAATCAACAAGGCCTACGTGAGGAAACTTAATTACCTAGGAGTCCCTAATTCAACAAATTTGTTGAAAAAAGAGGAGCTTAAATTTATTATCCAAAGAGTGGAAGAGCAATTTGCAAGATGGAGAATCAAGCCCCTTCCATTTTCAGGTAGACTTTACATGATCAATGTGTTACTATTAGATATTCCCAATTTTTTTTTGAGCGATTATGTAGTGCCAAGTGAACTTTTAAATGAATTGGAAAAACATTTTAGAAACTACATATGGTGTGGGGCAAGCAAGAGCCATGCTATACGTTATGCAGATTTGAGAAATGCCACCCTATCGAAAGAGGGAGGCATAAGCATCCATGATTTAACCATTTTCTAGCATGCCTTGTTCACTAAGCAATGTAGAAGATTCTTGGTAAGAGAGGACAATCTGTGGGCCAATATGATGAGAGGGAACTATTTCCTTGGTGAGAAGAGTAGGGGTAGCTCCACGAGAGACTCACAAGCTTGTAGGCTTATGCATAATGCAATGTCTTGGGTTGCTTCTAGCTTAGTTTGGAGGATTGGAGATGGTACTGCTATGTACTTTACTGAAGAAAATTAGCTTGGTGTGATTCCAATTAAATGGTGGCCAACCTATATTAATATGCATGCAGAGTGGCCAAATAAAGTGTAGGAGATTATTATTGAGCATGGGGTATGAGATGTGTGCAAAATAAAGTCTTGGGCTATTGATCATCTACATGATAGAATTCCACATCCTTTGAATGAAGGATATGCTTCTTTATGTTCAAATCGGAAGCTTAGGGATAGAGAACTCCTATTTTATAATAAGATGATTAAGGATGAATATGTTGATGTTGTTGAAGCTTCATGGGTATTAGGCTATAGCTATGTGTTGATTTGGAAACTCAAAGTGTTGCCTCAAGCAAGCCTTCATATGGAGGACCATCAAGAACTGCATTCCAATAATTGCTTTGTTGGTGGTGAGGAAAAACACATCCAATGAGAGCTACCCTTGGGGGTGCAGGGAGGCTGAGATTTTGCAGCACATGATGTGGGAACACTGGAAGGCAAAGCAACTATGGTGGGTGCCAAGAATGAATGAGTTGATTACTACAATGAATCCTACTAGCCACAATATATTTACATTATAGAAACTATACAACACCATGGAAAGTACAATTTTGAACCATTGTTTGGAGATGTAACATCTTCTTCTCATAGTGATTGGTCTTTATCACCTTTGGATGAGTAAGAATATGAAATAGTATAACAAACATGTGAGCAATATTGCTATTTTAATGAGGAAAATACAACATGACACTTTGGTTGCCATGGAATGTCTCAAAAATGCACTATCCAAGTCCTATAGGAGTCCTTCCAATTCTCATGGGTTGAGCAACCTCATCTTGGGCTCCTCCTCCAGCTAGGTTGATCACAATCAATTATGATGCAGTTATTCATGGGATGTCTCTGGGGTCAGTTTTGTTGTCAAGAAAAAATTTGGTAAGCCACTTGTTGTTGTAGGCAAGCTTTTCTACTCCTATACGAGCTACGTTATGGAGGCCATTACTATTTTTAGAGACTATGTATTTGCTTAAGACCTTGTCTAGCAACTTTCACATTATAAAAATCTAGTCAGACTCTATAATAGTGATCTTGGAGGTTGACAGGATGTTGCATAGTCATTCAAGTGGCAATATGCATAAGGATGTTCTTTAGTATGTTAATGGTATGCATGCATTTAGGATGACACACATATATAGACAAGGGAATGGTCCTTCTGATTGGGCAGCACACCATGCTCTCTTTTCAAATTTTTTATTGGACTAGGGCATTCCTGTTCTCAAGCCTTTTTTGATGTATTTGTACTTTGACTTTTTGTTTGATCCTCTATAAAGGACTTCTTCTAGGTGCCTGCCATCTTATAGTAAAAGATTAAAAGATGCATCGCTGTCATCAAGGCCATGCAATCTGTGAAGCTATCATGAATTGTCACAGAGCTGGGTGAAGGCCCGCATCAACCTTTTACCTAATAAATGCATGCCTTCCAAGACTTGGGGTTTGGTGCACATGTTAGCTCTAGAATTACTATGATTATTCGAGTATCATATTCCATCAAACAGAATATAATTGATTTATTTAGCTATTCATAGGTTCACATTTTGAAATTGTTTATACTTATGCATGCATGGCTTAATCATTGAGACAAGCCTATGACTATTGGTTGGATCAACATAGTAGCAACATAATGTTAAAGCACCAGGTAACCGCCCATGTCATAATTAACATGTTTGTCATTTCTAGTGATACTCCACGAAAGAGTGAATGCTCCTAAGTTGGGATACCATCTCCTAAGTTTTGAAACAATTCCTCTTGACAATATCTTTCTTTAAGAACAACCCTCCATGGCAAAGAATGAAAAGACTAAAATGAGTGATTTCTAAAACTATGCAACACAAGAGAAAATGATAATGAAACATTCAACAACATTATGAAATGCCTGAGTTGCAAGACAGGGGTAGTGTGGCATGAAGAAAATAATTGAATTAAACTACCCATCTGATGGATAAGCAAGAAAAATATGAACTTCCTTCATAAAAAAAGTTTGATTACATGACAAAGCCCTACCCATAATGACTGACCACACTAAGTGGTAGCCAAGCCATAAGAAGCAGCACCATGAACAATATCTCATGTGCCAAAATGGTCATACACAAATCCAATTACATTAGCCCAAAGTGCCTTATTGATGAACAAAATGAAGTGCAAAGGGTCTAATTAGGGATGAAGGACTTGGCTAGCACTCACATGGCATGACAAGCAATACATGGCACAGCACACAAAAGAAATAACATGCTCAACCAATATATGGACAAGCACAAATTACAACACTTTAAAAACCCATTTCAGTAAAACCTCATTCTTGCACTGGTAGTCTCGAGATATGATAGGAGTCAAAAAGGGTTGCATGTTTCTCAAACAAAATGCTACATATGAAGAAAGCGACAATATGCAATACCATGAAGGCCAAGCACTAGGGACACCACAAAACCTTCACTACCACACAATGCCCAAAGTAGAAGCCAAAGAGCAATAATTAAAAAGTGCACACCATTGCACTCCACTACAAGAGTGCTCCGCTTAGGCTACAGCCCAACATGCTCAAACCCTAGCACATATAACATCATTGATGTTACACTTGGCTACAAGCTGCATAGCCTCCCACTCTGTCATTTGAAAATATTATATTGTGAAAAGTTTTCCAAGGAAGCAGGCAAGACTACTAATAGAGAATCACCTAATTCATGCAATAATAGCAAACACTGCTAATAGTCTAAAAAATAGTAACACTTTGGGGTCCCCACTAGCTATGCATGTAGGTTAAGACTCAGCACATGGATTGGCTTATGGGTATGTGTAGAAGAAAGCCTTTGCACATGTGTAGTGCACTTCCATACATGGAACACCAACAGTGCTCAATTAGGGCTACAGTGTAAAATGCTTAAACTCTAATACATATTACATAATCTATTTTTCACTTTTCTATAGGCTACATTGCATATGACATGCCCATTGGTTGATTATATATTGTGACAATTCTTTCTAAGAAGAAGGCAAGACTACCTATAACTAATCACCATATAAAAGAAATAGTAGCCTATGGTTCTAAAAATCTGGAAATAAGTTGTACTTTGGGGTCCACACATGCTACGTACGAAGGTTACCAATGGGCACACATAAACAGGACCAAGGCCATGCATACAGACAGACCATTGAGCACAAGTGTAGTGAATTGGTGTGTGCACAGCATAAGTAGTTCTTTACTAGGGCTACAACCAAACATTCTTAAACCGTTACACCATCCACCTTCCACTTTTTTGTACAACACATAACATCCAACATGTGCACTTAGCGATTTTATATTGTAATAATTATACCAAGCTAGAAGGCAAGACTACTAATAGGTAATCATCTTATCCATGCGACAACAGCCTATAGCATTAAAAAGCCTAAAACAAAGTTACACTTTTGGGTCCCCACATGCTAGGTGTGTAGGTTTCCACTGAGCTTGTATTGATAGGCCCTAGTGCCCACACAAATATGCCTCCACACATACATGTAGTGCATTATCATGTGCATAGCTCCAGTAATGCTCAGTTATGGCAACAAAAAAATATGCTTAAATCCTTGCATTTTTACACCATCCATCTTCTACTTTGTGACAATTCCATTAAGGAAGAAGGCAAGGCTACCAATGGGTAATCACCCTTTTCATGTGACAGTAGCCGACAACAAAAAAAATTCCAAAAAAATTTAAATTTTGGGATCCCCAATTGTGACGCACGTAGGTTATTGCAAAGCACACATGGACAGGCAACTACGTGTGCATAATGCATTAACAATACAAGATTAAACCCTAGCGTATATTACACCAACTATCTTCCACTTTTTTATAAGCTGAACCGTGTCCCACATACCCACTTATGGATTATATATTGCAACAATTATGTTAAATAAGGAATCACTACCAAAAGGTAATCACCTTATCCATGCGACAACAACTCACAACACTCAAACTCCAAAACAAATTACATTTTGTGGTTCCTGCATGCCTCGCATGTAGGTTGCACTGAACACTTATCGATAGGAACTCAAGTGCATGGGCATTGCAGTGGCAAGCATGTAGCTATAACAGTAATTGACTAGAGCTACTGCCCAACATGGTTACCCTTAGTGTATATTACACCATCCATCTTCAACTTTACTGTAGGCTACATAACGTCACACATACCACTTTTGCTTTTGTATATTATGACAATTTTGTTAAGGAAGAAAACAAGACTACTAAAAGGGAATCACCTTATCCTTGCGACACTAGCCCACACTGCTAAATGTCCCAAAAACAAGTCGCACTTTGGGGTCTACACATGCTGTACATGAAGGTTGCCCCTAAGCATGTACAGACAGACTCTCGATGTATGTGCACAAAAGGCTCCCACATGCACACGTGATGTAATGGCATTCATGCAACACCAGTAGTACTCAGTTAATGTAACAATGCAAAATGTTTAAACCCTTGCACATATACATCATCCATCTTCCACTTTGCTATATGTTGTAAGCATCTCATGTGCCAACTTGTGGATTGAATATTATGATAATTCTATCAAGAGAAAAAAGGGAAGTCTACAAATAAGTAATCACTTTTCCATGTGATAGCTATCCACAGTTCTAAAAATACAAAAAAAAATTACATTTTGTGGTTGCCATATGATGTGCACATAGGATACCACTAAGCATGTGTAGAAAGGCTTTTGGTCTCATACATAGATTGGCTCCTATGCTCATTTGTAGTACATTGGCATGCACATAAATACAACAGAGTTTGACACAAGCCGTAATCCAAAATGCTTAAACCCTTGTGCATAGTGCACTATCCATCTTTAGCTTTGCTGTAGGACAGAGAGCACCCTACAAGCCCACTAATGGATTGTATATTGTGACAATTCTATCAAGAAAGGTAGCAAGACTACCAATAGTTAATCACCATATACATGTGACAACAACCCATAGTGCTAAAACTTCTAAAAAAAGTTACACTTTAGTGTCTTCACATGCCACACATGTAAGTTGCCTTAAGCACGTCCTGATCGGCCCTAGCACATGCACATGCAGTACAATGGTCTACATACAGCTCCAGTACTACTTGGTTAGGCCTACGACATATTACACCATTTATCTTTCACTTTACTTAAGCTACATAGCATACCACATGCCTATTTTTAGATTTATTATTTTTACAATTCTATGAAGAAGATATGACTACCAATAGGTAATGACCTTATCCATTCGTTAGCAGCCTGCAACATGGAAAATCCAAAAAAATGTTAAACTTTAGGATCCCCATGTGCCATGAGTGTAGGTTGCCACTAACAACACATAGATAGGCCCCCATATGCGTGCACACTCACCCATGACACACACGTGTAGCGCACTGACACTACATGCTTAAACTATAGCACATATTGCATCAACCATTATCCACTTTTCTATAAGCCACACAGCATCCCACATGCACTTGTGGATTGTATATTATGATAATTTTATAGGAAGGAGAGACTACCAATAAGTAAACACCTTATCCATGTGATAACAGCCTGTATTGCTAAATAATTCAAAAAAGTTACACATTGGTATCTCCAAATGCCATGTGAACAAGTTGCCATTGAGCATACACTAATATGCCCCCGTATGTGCATATTTATAGGTCCCTATGTTAGTGTGAAGACAAGCCCTCACATGTGTGTGTATGTCTAGCTGTGGTTGGTTACGGCTATAACCAAAAATACTAAAATCCTTCTGTATATTACACCACCTATTTTTCTCCTTGTTATATGCTATATAGCATCCCTCATGCATATTTATGGTTTTCATATTGTGATAATTCTATAAAGGAAGAAGATAAGACTACCAATAAGGAATCACCTTATCCAAGTGGTAGCAACCCATAGTGCTTAAAAAACCAAACAAAGTTACACTTTGTGGTCTCTACATGCCATGCACACATGAGACCAATGAGCTTGTATGGACATGCCCAAGCATGTGTGTAGGTTGGCCTGCATGTGTCTGTGTAGTGCAATGGTGTGTGTGCACAACTCCAACAGTGCTTAGCCCTAATGGTGTGTGTGCACAACTCCAACAGTGCTTAGCCAGGGCTACATCCCAAAATGCTTAAATCCTTATGCTTATTGCATCATTCATCTTCCATATTGCTATAAGCTATGAAACATCTCACATGCTTACTTGTAGATTGCTTATCAAAACAATTCTATCAAGGTGTAAGATAAGACTATAGATATCTAATCACCTTATTTATGTGACAACAGCTTGAAGTAGAAAAAATTTTAAAAAAAGTAACAGTTTAGGGTCCCCACATATTGTACATGTAGGTCCATCCTGAGCACGTGTGAACAAGGCCCCAGGCATGTGCACAAATAGGCCCCCATGAGTGCGTGCAGTGTATTATTATGCATGTAGCACCAGTAGTACTCGATTAGGGTTAGAGCCCAAAATACTTAAACACTTATTCATATTGCTCCATCCATTTTCAACTTAACTATAAGCCACATAACATCCCACATGACCACTTATGGATTGTACATTACAAAAATTCTATCAAAGAACAAGAAAATATTAACAATAGATAATAATTTTATCCATGCGACAATAACCTAGAATACTATAAATCCTAAAAAAATGTTACACATTTGGGTCCTCACTTGTCACCGATGTAGGTTGTAGCTCAGCCGGTTTCAACAAAACCACACGTATGTGTGGAAAGTCCCTCGCATGCATGCCACGTACACTATTATGCACATTGGGTCTTCTTTCCCTACTTATTCTTCCAAGCCCATTCCTTTTGTTGTGATTTCGTTAGATAATAGACAGGGATAGTGGGAAACTCATTAATCTATTCATTCATATCACTAATTATATGACAAGACATTTGGGTATCTTAAGAGAGGCATAGTTACTCCCATCATTTACCCATGCTTGGTTGAAATTCTTCAGTTTGACATTTAGAGCACTAGATAGAAATCACATTGCATGAGCATCCTAGAGTACCATTGCAATGCTTTATTTTAATTGAATAGTGAGATTCCCCATGTCCATACATATTTTGAGTTTATTGTTAGACACTCGAGGAAGGCCCCAACAAAGCCTACTCCCAATTCATTGCCTAGTAGGCATGCTTCGACCCACTCTCAGCATGCAAGCAGCTTGAGCAGTCTACTAAAAGTCGAGGGTTTGGGATAGGGACCCCCATGCCTAACCCTTAGAGCCAATCCTTTTTCCAAAGTTACGGATTCATTTTGTCAATTTCCCTTGCATACATTGCTCCATCAACTAGATGTTGTTCACCTTGGAGACCTGATGTGGTTTTGAGTACAAATAGGCATGGAAGGAACTTGATCATCAAAATTTTCAAGAGATACCAGGGGCACATCGAACACTACTCAACATGTGGTGCTCTTTCAACTGCTTGACACTACCTCTAGCTAAGCCATTTTCAAGGTCAACAAGTTGTTAGGCAGAAAGATAACTCTTCTTGAGGCCAACATCCCTAGATTACTTGATGTTGTCATCGATGGCCACATCCCAGTTCGAGAATTTTAACTTGACTCCTTTTTGAAGCTCTTGCCAAATGACACACTCTGATGGGTTTTCCCTATTTCTTAAGATCAGCTAACCCTTGTGCAAGTGTTGTTCAAATGGAATCTTTCCCCTATTTGACCTTCAAAGTTCTAATTTGAATATTTGCTACTACAACCAAGGCGCATTTTTATTGATCGTTGCACCCTCCTACTCATCGGGGCCAGACATTACATCAACGACCAGATGTGGGCCGCTTGCATAAACGTCATCCATTTTTAGGGGTAGTTGATTCGATAAGAGAGTTTTTACACACTACTTAACAAATTTAAACTTTCATGACCACCATTCTATTGTCTTAATTGACCCACACCCTTTGTGGGTCTAGGTTAGTGCACAGTTGGATATTGTAACCTGACTTTTGAATCGTCCCACATCACGAGTTCTACTTATCAAAAAGGCCCACTTGGAGCCTAGATTCCTTGTCTCAACTCATCAAAGTAGTCGAGCCTTCCGACCTTTTTAAAGTTCGAGAATACGTTGAGGGAATTATGCCTCTTAGCCTTTAATCATTGTCTTTACTCAATAGAACTCTGACTATGGCACCAGCTATCCTAAGGAAAACTTTGAAGGGAACCATCTGCTAGATGGTTTGAATAGTCTTTTGCCCTTCTACCGAAGTTAGATGAACGATTTGCACGTCAGTATCATTATCAATCTCAACTAGACATTCCTTTGGCTTTGCCTCGCTTAGGCATAGTTCAGCATCTTTCAAGGCATGATAGGTATGCTCTCACTCCAAGCATTGACAAAAGATCTGGGTTAGTCGATGGCTCACCCCTCAAACAAGGATCCCACCAATCAACTTCCTTTGCCTTTAAGGCTTGCTCACTATTTGACTCACATGCATGTAAGACTCCTTGATCTATGTTTCAAGATAGGTCAGATGGGGAGGCCATTGGCCATCACTAATGCAAGAAATTCCACCATGGTAGAACTCGATGATGCAACAATTGTGTCTAACCATGAAAATGATTTCTCCTTGGGTGACATCCAACTTAGCTCTGGTCACCATAGTGGCCCAAGATGGTCTACTCCTTAAGTCGTGCAACAAATTATCTGATGATGTTCTGCATCCAACTGAGGCGTTTGATCGGCCCCTATCCACTTTCCTCTCAATAATTTTGAGAACTATTTGAGTCTCTTTTCAAAGTTAATTTCATCTTTCAATTGTGGTACTTATTTGCTATAGGTCTCAAACAATTAGTTAGCCTTGCACAAAATTTACCACCTAATTTTGGCTGTATTCCCAAACAACCCAACTCATTGACAGTGCCTTATGTAGAAATAGGGTATGAGCCAAACATGGTTCACACTCTCCTTGATGCCTCTTTCTTAGGGACTTGATCTCAATCCATCACTAAGGACATCTCTCTATACTACAATTTGATCTTCAGCCTCCTCAATTTCCAAACTAGGCTGGTCTCACTTTGCTCATTATTATTAAGGGAATCCTCATAAGTTCCTTCTTCTTTGCTTATTTTTGAGCTTAAACTTAATGGTTAGCTTCACCTAACATGAGGTCATGATTCCACACCATGGAGAACGTAGTTGGATCAATGCGAGGCATCTGCTTGTCGTGTTACAACATTTATTCCTTCTGGCCAACACCACAAGACTCAATGTAATCCACCTCTTACCATGAAAATAGTTGAACAACACCCAGCACTTCAACACACCATACCATAGCATGAGGTGCCATTGATCACCTACAAATGGAGGCCAGGTACTTAAAAAAAAGATTATAGGCTTTTGCAATGAGTGATAGGTCACCCTTGTAGGCTTGCCTTTAGCTTGCATCCTCGAGCATAACTTACGTTAAAAAAATGTATAGTTCATCAATTTTGTATAATTCAAAACACATATTTCGTTCCACTACATCCTTCATCCATACAAGAGCCAAGATATCCATTATCGAGAGTCATTCGATATTTGATTGCCAAGCCTTATTGGACCTGACGAAGCACAACATACTCATTTGCCAACTTAACATTTTCTCCCTTGGAGCATGACTGAGCCCATAAGATCTTTTTTATCCTTCATAACATTGAGCTCCATGTGAAAGTAAGAGCATGTGCTGTGAAAGAATGTGATATTGTATAACCACTGTACACACAATTGTTGCATAGGATCACTCCATCATTCATAGCTCTTATCAATGATCCTTCCTTAGGTTCACCTATAAAAACATTGTTACTACTTCTTCTTCCTCTAAATGATAAGGTTCAATGAACTTCTTGTTGAGTCACACGTGGTAAACAATTTGTATAGCAACAATTTAACACTTCACTGGACCATTCAATTGGTACGAGTAATGGGCAATGTGTAAAAAGATAGGAAATTAGTTAACGTGAGCAAACAACTTGCACTTACTATGAATTCCTTGTTGAAGAGCAACAATTACAATGATCTATTCACATCATGATTAAATTTTTATAAGATTACTCAGACATTTCGACCAAAGCAATAGACTGATTGAATACATGTATGTAGCATGTGTACAGTCCAGAACATCTAAGTATATCATAGACTTATTATTGTCTGAAACTTTCATGGTCTAAGTAGTCATAGTCCATTTAAAGAGCTGGCCACTAAACTTGCACCTCGTATAGCTAGTTAGCAAGCTGAGGTCTCATTCGTTAATGAAATTTACTAGTCAAATTACTTTACAAACTAAGAATGGCCATGCACCATCCCCCATAAAATCAAGAAGAGCTCTCATTTTGTCAATCTTTACTATGTCTAAACCTGAAAAGGTTCCCTGTGTTGAGTCAAATTAAGCCCCAAGATGCACTCCCAATGATGTCCTTTTATTAATTCCTTTAAGTTTCAACATTGCGATTATACTCCCGTATAGAGTCGTATTTCTACCTCCCACCAAAGTCTTTGGGTAATTTGATTATTAGAGAACCTAAAGACTTTGAAGGGAGGGAGAACTTTGGAGTGGAGGGAGACTTAAAATTAGAGTGGAGGGGAACTTAAAATTCTCTTTCTTGGGAAGGTTAATGGTTGGTTCTGCATTATGATGATGGGGATGATTTGCTTGTGGGTGTGATGTGGTGCGACCTTCGTGCCGTGGGAGCAACTCACAACTTTATTTTGTGGTGCTCCTTCATGGTGGCGATCGCAGATGTGTAGTCTGGATAGAAGGAAAAATTGTTCAAATTGATAATAGGAACTTGAAAATTTGATGGTATTATTTGTTGGAGGAGAGAAATGAACAATTGCAACTACGTATTTCATGCTGGTGGAGTAACAAATGAATTTATTATCTTGCTGGTGATCATCAAAATAGTGAAATTAGGATTTCATGCACTTAATAGCTACAAGAGCTGTCTTCAGATAATTACATAGTTATTACTGATTGTGTTGAAATCAATTATACTATAATCAATTCTTACTTATTGAACTTCTCGAGGGATCACCAGAATTTTGAAAATTGAATTTCATTTGCTTAATAGCTATAGGAGGTGAGTTTTTCAAATTTCTCTTTGCTTCAATCAACCCCTTGCTTACTACTAAGATCAATTATGCATTGTAATGAGTGAATTACACTTCTTCCTATTTTGAGACAATTCTTATGATGTATTTCTCCAAATAATTGTATTATTATCCAACCTATGCTGAAATCATTTCATGTGAGGGTATTTGCTCTTGTTTGTAATTTCTTTTATGAAGGTTGTCACAATTCAATTTGCATAATTTCTTGTTGCATTTATTATAAGTGAATTGTGCTTGTGTGCTGTTTATTTGCCTCAGTATTGATGCTAAGCAAATTATGTTGGGACGGCTAGCAATAAATTGCACAAGCAAAATAAAAAATCAAAAGCCACATCTTATTTATCCCCAATGCCAATGGAAAATATCAGTGGAGAATGCAACAATTTTGTAGGATCTACTAATAAGAATGTTGTTCTTGCTGTTTCTATCCATGATGTTGAAAATACCTTGTCAATTACTCGGATTAATGAGAGTGTGATGCTTGAAAACTTGGAATCTATTGAGGTCAGCACTAATATGAATTCTTTAGATGATGGGAAAGTGAATGTTGATTTTAGTAAAGTTGAGGAAGGTGAAATGTTGAAATTAACAAAGGAATAATAAGCACTCTATGCTGGGAACATTGGAAGGAAATATGATGAGACATGACTCAAATCACAGCATAAGTAACATAGGAGCCAATATGGGAAACAGTGCATATATGGAACCAATGAGGTTGAGGCTAAATGTTGAATATAAAAATGCTAATAATCAACATGCACAGCTTAGGGTGCAACAAACCAAGTCCCCTGTTTCATTAGCCAGTGCCATGAGGATGAAGAAAAATGTTGTTGCTGACAAGGGAAATACATAAGACAAGATAAACTAAGTCAACTAAAGGGATTCTTCGTTAACATCCTACCCAAGATATATGAATGGCAATGCTGTAGCAAGTGGTGTGGTAGAGAACCCTCAAAATGTTCATGTTGAGCAAATTGCTCCCAAGGATGTGGATTTTGTTGCACATGATGTGATCTTCATGTCTGATAAAACATGTCAAAGGAAAATTGAATTCCATAAGAACAATGTAGTTGGTAAAATTTATGGCAGTAATATTCCATTTGTCATGATTGCAAGGGTACAATTGTAGAGGCGATGGGTGCATTTTCATGGCTTCAGAATATTGGACCTATATGGAGGTTGTTTTTTCTCCATTTTGAATCCTAAGAGGAAAGAAACAAAGTGTGGTTTGGTGGGCCATGGCATGTGGTTGGTCATGCGATTGGCTTAGACATGTCAACCCTTGAGTTCAGACACACTGCATCAGTAATTCTGTGTGCTCCCATGTGGGTGAGGTTCCTAATGTTTTCTTTAATTTACTAGGACATAGAAAATATTTTGGATATTTTGAAAGCAATTGATCATACTATCCTATTGGATGGTTGGACTGTTGACTTTTAGTGGTCATCATATTTATACATTTGTGCAAGAATAGATCTCTCCAAATCCCTAATGCAAGGTATGTAGCTGAATAAGCATTTGATAGAAGTTTTGAATGCTTTTAATATGAGGGACTACCACGTGTATGCTTTTCTTGTGGAAATATTTGCCACACAATAAGGGAATGAAAATTAAAAAAGGGAACTTATAATATGCTGATGAAAGGGATAGAGGAAAAGACAGTTGAAGAGAATACAAATGAAGTGGGGACTCAACATAATCAAATGCAGTCAAAACATGTCGAGGAGGACTTAGGAACCAACAAGGGGATTGGTCCTTGAATGATGGTATTGTCAAGGAGAAGAAGACCTATAATGTAGGGTTAGCCTTGGGGTATGAAGTCCAATAGAAGCTATAATAATTAGAGGGAAAGAAATTTGAATGAGAACCAAATAATAAACAATAAGGAAATAAGTAGGAGCGGGTCGTGGTCATGAGCCAAGACACTTAATAAGTGAGAGTAGGTCCCAAACAAAGTAGTTCAATAAGATATACCTGGTAGTTCCTGAGAAAGACAGCACCCAACAAAGAATGGTATTACAAAATCATCATCTAAATGGACAAGCTAAGGTTTGGGAAAGAATAAGGGAAAATCTCCTTTGTTAGATCCTATAGAATGATTTAAAAAGTTGCAACTATTTTTGAGAGAAAATCCTCTCAAGTGTAGTGTCTCGCGGGCTACAATTTTGTTTCATAAAGATGTATATAAGATAGAGATGGCTTGCAAGTTGTGTGAATATGGAGAGCATGGGGCAAAGAACCTGGATCAAATTTTGCACTACATTGCAACGACTAGTGCTATAAGGGAGAATTCCCTTTGAGATCGGATAGTAACAGTTGTATGCACTACTGTGAACATGCTATTTTACTGACTTTGGGGTAGGATTTAGTGATAATTACAAACTCATTAAACATTATCAATGAGATTTTGACTACTTCTAAGATTGGCTACTGTAAAGAAGAAATGTTGGGTGATTTTGATAGCTGCTTGTGAGGAGTTCTAACCTCAATTGGATGAAATTAGTGTTGGGTTCTAATAGATAAATACAAGAAGGATCACCAATTACTGTGGAAGAAAATAATAGAATATTACGGGATGCACACAAGACTGACACAAGGAAGGGAGCATTACAAAATAGATGAATTCTATAGCAAGATTTCTTATTTTCAGCTTAATGGCTTAAATATTCTTGGGATTTGGTGGGGCTGTTTTGCTATGATAGTATATTGCTGCTTTAGTGACATGATCCATGACAAATTATAATATTTGTTCATTGTGTAGTTGGAAAGTAACTGGCAATTAAGAAGGGACCACTATCTTGCAATTTTAAATTATTCAAATAATATTGACTGGTAGCCACAACAATTCCTTCAGCACTGTTTTGTTGATTGTATTAAATATGCATATATAATGAAGAAGCACATTGGGACTCCATTGCTAAAATCACTATATGCCAATTGGAGGCACCTTATACTTTGTGATACAACAGAATGTCTTGAATCATGGCTCAAGAGGAAACAAAAATTTTATTGGCTCAACTATAGTGGACTTCTATCACTGCTAACTGAATATCTTTGTGATTGGCATTGGGAGTTCTCTGTGTATGAATGCAAAAATGACTATAGGTGGTGCTGTTTGGGTCAGGACCAACACAAAATATACATGGTGTTTCTTTCATATGTTTTAACATACTCCAATTTTGTCAATTTGCTTGAACTATAGCAATATGGTTTCGATTATGATGCACTTTCAGAATTGGAGAGCTACTAGAAATTAAGGGATCATTATTTACCCATTGGAGGTGTTGTAGACTTTATGATACAAAACAATGTAGGGATTCTTGGTTCAGAAGGAAATGGAAATGGTATTGGCTCAATTACAAAGGAGTGCCAGTACTATTAATTACATATCATGGTGATTGGCATTGGTAGTCTTATGAATATAAATGCAAATTTGATTGCTGGTGCTGATACTTGTGGTGGGATCAATTCATTTTAATATATATGGCATGCACACTACAAAATTTAAATTATGTAGAGTTTATCCTTTAAATGTGTTAATGTATTCAAATTTTGCAATTTTATTGAAGCTGCAGCATTGTGTTTTGAAATGTGTTGCAATTGCTAGGGTATTTCTTTACCCAATTTGCGACTGCAAATGGAGGATTGGGAGCAAGGCAAATATTGTATATTTTATGACTTTTTATTGCTCTTGTAGCCATAAGATCCATGAAAAATTTTTGCAGTTGGAGAGTTATTGGTGATTTAGAAGGGATCAATATTATGCTACTTTTAATTACTCCAATAATATTGAATGGTGGTTGTTTCAATTTTTCCTGTGTTGTATTAGGAGCTATATGGAATTTGCATACGGCATTAAATTGCTCATATCACTGTATGCTAACGTGAGGTGCTGCAGACTTTGTGTTACAATAGAATGCAGTGAAAGGGAACTTTATGAATTAAATTCATTTGTTGTTGCATGTTGCTAGTTGTTGTATGTTTATGTTGAAATGGAGTCTATGTGCAGGGGTATATTTGGTTTATGTATAATTGGCTGTTCAATCCAAACTGGGATGCTACAACTAAGCAAGAGCAGAAGGGGGAGTGTTGTGCTGAATGATGGCTATGGTATAAGTGATAGCTTGTTGTGCTTGGAGCTAATGTGCTGAGAAGGTAGGTGCAATTGCATAATCAATAAATGCCCAATGTGGGTACGTTACCTGCACAACATATATGCATTGTGAAAACTCCTACAACTGAAAGGAACCATTATGAGTTAAATTCAATTGATGTTTCATGTTGCTGGTTGCTGTGGGTTAATGCTACATTGGAGTCTATGTGCTGGGGTATATTCAATTTATGTATGAATCACTGTCCCATTCAAATGTTATAGAAGAAGATAATTCAATAGTGAGGAAGGCACACAAGGCTAACACAAGGAAGGGAGGAAAATAAAATTTGTTAATGTTATAACATGATTTCTTATTTGCAGCTTAATGGCTTAAATGTTTTCAGGTTTTGGTGGGGTTGCTACTTTGCAATGAATTTGCATTGTTGCCCCAGTCATAGGATAAACAATAAATAGCAATATTTGTATGCTATGGGAGAGTTACTGGCAATTAGGTAGGGATCACCATCTTGCTATTTTTAATAGCACAAACAACACTAAATGGGGGCTGCAACAATATTTTTCAATGCTTTATTATGAGTTGTATTAAATTTTCTTATAGAATGAAGAAGCACATTCGGCTTCTTGGGAGTTATATGAATATAAAAGAAAAAATGACTACAAGGGATGTTGCTTAGGAAGGGACCAACACATTTTTAATGTTCATGGTGTCTGCACTTTGCAAATTAATTCATGCAAAGTGTATCTTTCAAATGTGTCCACATACTCCAATCTTGCCAATTTGCTCGAACTACAGCAACATGGCTCCTTCTGTAGCTGTATTTGGAGGATTAGGAGCATGGTGAATATCGTTCATTTATTATGACTTCATATTGCAGCTTTAGTCGTAGGATTCATGACAAATTATAATGTTTGTACATTATGTAGCTAGAGAGGTATGTTATATTGAGGGGATAAAAGTGCACCTAGAACTGGAAAATAACTGTAGAAGCTATGAATTGTTGGGGAGTAATTGCCATAGTAGAAGGAACAAGAAAATTAATAAGTCTGGTAATAAGTGTAGAACATATAATGGGAATGTTGGTAAAGTAGAATCAATTTATTACATGATTTTTGGGCGAATTGGGTTCCACAATTTGTTGCATTCCAAAAACCTGCACCACAAACAATGAAAATTGTTGTGGATTTTCGATGGATACACACATGATATGTAGAAGTAATAGCAGTAAGACTATGGATAGGGGCAGATTGCAGCAATAGTCTCCCTAATCTATTCCTACAGATGTTCCTAACTCGAAGAGGCTAATGCTTGGAAGGGTAAGGTACCCTCAATTCCTAAATCATCAATTATGTTCCCTTGCTAGTTTGCAATATAATGAGCATTCAAGGCACAAAACAAAGAGGTTTTTTGTAGTGTATTGTTAGAGAATATAATGTTTCCACGGTGGCGTTTCTAGAAACCAGAGTTAGGAAGTTTGGTAGGAGCCAGGTTGGTAGCTTATTGCGGAGAACATGGAATTTCCAAAGACAACCTTCAACAAGTCTTTCAAGAGGCATCATCTTGATGTGGAGGGACTAGATACATATTGATATTACCTATTCCTCATTATTTGGATTTCGTTGCTTACTAGAAATGATATTGTTAGGACATGGAGATCCTCTATGTTATATGCTTCAAAGGACCACATCAAGCTTAGAGATGTTTGGCAGCATATTAAAAGTAATGTATAGCATTATGAATCCCTTATTATTTCTAAGGATTTCAATGTTGTTCTTGACAGGATGAAAAGAAAGGTGGCAAAAAGTTCTCTCATAGCCACGAACAATTGGAATTCTTCGATTTCTTGTAGGAAATAGAGCTTGTTGATCTTTGTTTTGTGGAAACAAATATACATGACACAACAACAAGGCTAAGAATGTAAGCATTTGGGAGAGGGTGCATAGGACCTTCCTTAATCAGGCTGGTTAAACTACCTTTCCTAGCACAACTATTACTCACCTACCTCATATTCACTCGGATCATTGCTCCATGTTGGTCACCATTAAGGAGCAAATGTTCAATAAGATTAAGAAAAGACTACAATTTGAAAACATATGACTCAGTTTCCCTAAGACATTGAAGATTGTTCATGGTGAGTGGCACAAGCATACGAGGGGGGAGGGGTGGATAAAATTACTAGTTTATAAACAAAATTTCAAAGAGATATGACTGCATTGAAAAGGTCAAGCAAAAGAAAAATTTGAAATATTCATGAAAATCCTAAATATTTGGTACAAGAAATACTAGAACTACAAAAAAATAATCAAATTATGGACTTAACGAGGAGGAAAACAATGTATTGGCTGTATAGATCAAGGCATATCATAAGATAATGACATTAGAGGAAACCTGGTGGTGATAGAGGGGTAAACTTCATTGAGCCAAGATGGGGGACCATAATACTCACTTTTATCATGCTATTACCAGTACAAAATTCATGAATAACTATATTTACTAGATGAAAGATCAAGTTGGGAAAATTTGTACCTTGCACGAAGACATTGAGAAATCCCTTATGAGCTTCTTTACAAAGAAATAGTGCAACCATGGTGACTACGATGATATTTCAACTGGTACTCTCATCAAGAAAATTACGTTGGAGTATGGAAATTCCCTAGTACCTATAGTCATCGATGATGAAATTAAAAATACTACAATGTCTATCAGAAGAAAGAAAGCCCCAGGTATGGATGGTATCTCAATTGATTTAATTAAAAATACTGACATCATTACAACAATTAAGCAATTTTTTATCCACTCATACATGCCTAAGTAGTGGAAGGATACATTTGCTATGCTTGTATAAAAAATGCAAGGGGCCAATAAGCCTAAGCAATTTAAACCCATCATCCTTTGTAATGTTATACACAAAATTATTAAAAAAATTCTTGTAGAGAGACTTAAGAGCGTGCTCCCAACTATTATTGCTAAGGAGTAGGGGACTTTGAACCTTGTCGTAATATTCTTGATCATGTTTATCTGGCTCAGGAAGTGGCAACACGTATGCACTCTTCGACATCCAAGGTTGGACTATGGAGATGAAATTATATATCGATCAGGCCTATAATAAAGTTCATTAGAAGTTTGTCATTGACTTGCTGAAGCAGCTACACTTCCTCAGCAGTTGGTATCACTGAGTGGAAGCTTATATTATGAGTGATAGATTTGGTATTCTTTGGAATTATGTGCATCTACCATGAATAAAAGTATTAAGTGTCCTCCAACAATATTGCACTCTATCCTTGTACTTATTTACTATTGTGTTTTACTATTTTTCAAAGCTTATACAGCAACAGTTGGATCGAGATGCTGACATTGGGATTAGGATTTCTCTTAATTGTCCCCATATTGCCCACCACTTATATGCAGATGATGGATGATCTATATCTTTGTTACATGTGTTGCGGCAAAAATAATTAGGAAAATAATGAAACTATATGACAATCATTTTGGCTAGTTTCTCAACATCACAAAGTCAAGGTTACTATTTACAAAAGTAATAAGGTAAAAGCATAAGAAATGATTACAAGCAAGTTATATCTACATCAAACATCTAATATAAAATACTTGGGCATTCATAATTTAGCTAATAGACTCCATAGCAAGAATTTAGCCATATAATTGATAAAGTGCATACTCTTATGACCAAGTAGAGTGTGAGACCATTGTCTATCATTAGGAGAATCACTATGATAAATTCAGTAATTTTGCCTATTCCTACTTTCTATTTGAGACATTGCTTGATGCTGAATGGAGCTATTAATATGTCAGAGAAGGCTATGCATAACTTTCTATGCATTAGGTTAGCTCAACAGAATTCCATCCACTATTCAACTAAGAATTGGTCGCTCAACCAAAGGAGCTTGGTGGAATGGTTATGCCTAGTTTGAGGTGGTAGGTTGCTCTAGTTGTTAAGCATTGTAGACACCTTCTAAAATGTGAGGATGATAAGAGGGTCCAAATAGTTCATGAATAATATTTTACACAGCATAACATGTTGAAAATCTTATAAGGGGTTTCATATACTTGCAAACTCATGGACTTGGGATTGAAGTGTACACAAATGAAACTCTTACACATGAATTATGAATGGTAAAAATATCTCTTTTCTTTATGATAAATGCTTAGCCTTCCTTTTGATAAGCAAGGGACCAACCTACATCAGAAGTGCAAGAGCTGTAACTTAAGTGGGTTGAGTGCATTGTGGACTTTTATGGTGTATGGAATTTTGTCAATTTGCAAATTCATTTTAAGGAAGATCTCATTGGCTATGTTGTACATTTACCATAGGCTAATATGGATGATAAGGGCTATCTTTTCTTAGTAGAATCTAATGATAAAGTGATTAATGTTAAAGCTATTTACTGCAACCTTTCTTTGGATCAGTTGTAATGCTATCAATTTTGCTATCCATTCAACTTTACGTCTAGCAATTCTATCAATTTTGCTCATCAGTTGAAGGAAATTAGAATATCTCTTATGCTACCGGAGGGGATTGCTGCTGCATATTAGATTGTGCTTGAAGCCTTGTATTTTTATTTTTAGTGGGAACGGGGTTTGCCTTTTACCAAATTGCTTATAACACTTTTATTTACTGACTATGCATTTCAACCTCTATAAGGGGGAAACCTTGTAAGCTTTGCCTTTTTTATTATCAAGAAATCTAAAGAGTTTGATTTCTCATAAGGTGTTGAGGAGTCCAAAGAGCAACATATTCCAATCCTTGGTTAGCATCATTTAAGGTTGAGACTATGATGGTATCTCTTCATCTTCAAGCCTTTAACCTTCATTCTTGATTAATGAAAACATCTTTGGAAAATGCTTTCACAGAGTTTTATCTTCCATATATCCAAGAATTTCACCTCTAACTATGAAATATGAATGCCCATGACTATCCCTCTTAATCATTACTTTGATCCCCAAAGCCAACACCATAGGATCAAAATCCTATGATGTTTTCCTATGTTAATGTATCCAAAGCATGGGCTTGCTTTGAGCACTCTAATTTCTTCGAAGTAATAATTATGAGGGCATGACCTGGCTTTTACGGCTAGACTACATCATCGACAAAAGGATCAGGGTAGATGGTGAACACCAAAAGGTGAATCGGCCGACCCAAACCAAGGTCCAACTACGAGCTTTTTTACTATAAAAACTTAAATATGTGCTATTGGAACTGGAATTACTACGATTATTGGCACTAAACTTTCCCTCCTATGGAGCCATGTTAAGGGATTTAAACTATTCTCATTCTAATTACTGGACTTGTGGAGCCTGATATTGTTATTTATTATTACTACCTCTTCATGTTAGGATTGGATAATTTGTGTGCCTACTTCCTTCCTTGGATGTCATAGCTTTCTCTCAGGCTCCCTCTCTAGAATCAAACCCTAATTCTTTGTCACACATCACTACCATGCACGGCCCCTATCCTATCACTAAAAGTTGATAGGATAGAAATTTGAATGATTCATCTCCTACATGAAGGTCGTGCAATTTGACAAGTTATCATTAATTATCAAGGAGTCAGGAAAAGGCCCGCATCCACCTTTTACCTAATAAATGCATACCTTCCAAAAGTTGGGATTTGGAATACATATTAGCTCTATAATTACTATGGTTGTCTTAGTAGCATGTACCATCAAAGAAACTATAACTTATTTAATGATCTACTAATAGCTTCACAGTCTAAAATTGTTCATGCTTACACAAGCATGGACCAATCGTTGAGAAAATCATATCACTACTAGTAGGATCAACATGGTAGCAATACAATGACAAAGTGCCAGTTAACATCCCAGGTAATAATTAAAATGTTCATCATGTTTGGCAATACTCCACAAAGAAATAACAAATATTCCCAAGTTGGGATACCATCCCTTAAGTTTTGAGACATTACCTCTAGATAATAGCATTCTTGAAAGACAACCCTACCTGGTAGTGAATGAAAATACCAGAACGACTGAATTCCAAGACTATGCCAACATGAGAGAAAGTGATAATCACACTTTTAACAACATTACAAAATGCCAGAGTTTCAACATAAGAGTTGTGTGGCATCAAGAAAATAATTGAATGAAACTTTATATCCAATAGATAAGAAGCAACTTATGAACTTCCTCTATTAGAAGGTTCGATTATGTGACAAAGCCCTACCCATAAAATCTAACTATACCAAAAGGTAGCCAAGCCATAAGAAGCAGCACAATGAAAAACATCTCTTATACAAACATGATCTCATGCCAATCCAATTCCATTAGCCCAATGAGCTTCAATGATGTACAAAAAGAAGCACAAAGGGCTTAATTAGGCATGAGACCTTGGCTAACACTAGCATGGAATGACAAGTACTAACAGATACAGCATGCAAAGGCATTATCACACTCAACCAACATATGACCAAGCAAAAATTACATCATTTAAAGAACCCATTTGAGCAAGACCTCATTTCCATATTGATAGTAATGAGATATGTCAAGAGTCAAAAAGTGTTGTGCATTTCTTGCACAAAATGTTGTAAATGATGAAAGCCACAATAGGTAGGACCACAAAGGATATGATAACAGATTGTAAGGATAAGGCCAAGTGCTAGAGGTATCGTAGACCCTTCACTACCACATAATGCCTGATGTAGAGGCAAAGAGTAACAATTCGAATAGTGCACAACCTTGCAATCCACTTTAGCAGTGCTATGCTTGGGTGACAACCCAACATGCTCAAATCCTAGTTCATATTACATCATCGATCTTCCACTTGTCTGAAAGATACAAAAACTCCTATTCTCTCACTTGTGGATTGCATATTATAACAATTTTGTTAAGGAAGAAGGCAAGACTAACAATAAGGAATCATCTTATCCATTCAATAGTAGCTTATAGTGCTAAAGTATGAAAAAACGTTACTCTTTGGGGACCCCAAATGTCACGTACTTAGTTTCACTAAGCACGTACGAGCGAACTATCATGAATTCAAGCAGTGCACTTGTGAGCACACAGCTCTTACAACACTCGACTAGGGCTTCAGCTTAGCATGCTTAAACCCTAACAAGTATTGTACAAACCCTCTTCCATATTTTTATAGGTTGCACAACATCTAACTTTGTCACTTGCATTTTTTATATTATGACAATTGTTTCATGGAAGAAGGTATGACTACATATAGAGAATCACCTCATCCATGTGATAATTGCTCGCAATGCTAAAAGTCCCAAAAAAATGTTACACTTTGGGGTCCCCACAAGCTATGCGTGCAAGTTAACACTTAGTGCACATGGATAAACCTTCTGTTGCATGGGAACCCTAATGCATATTACACCATCCATATTCCACTTTATTATAGGCAACATAGCGAACCTTATGCCCACTTGAAGATTGTATATTTTGACTATTCTTTTTTATAAGAAGGAAATATTTCCAATAAGTAATCACCATATCCATGTGGCAGAAGCCTACAATGCTAAAACTCATGAAAAAAGTTACACTTTGGGCTCCCCACATTCCATAGAGTGCACATAAATAAGTTCAAAGATGCATGCATAGATAAGCCACCATTCAGATGTATAGTGCATTGGCATGTGCATAGCACAAGTAGTGCATGGCTAAGGCTATAGCCATAAATTCTTAAATCCTTACACCGTCCATCTTCCACTTTACTACACACTACACAACATCCCATATGCCCACATGTGGATTGTATAATGCGATAATTCTACATAGGAAGAAGGTAAGACCACCGATAGGTAATCACATTATCCATGTGGCAGTAGCTTATTGTGCTAAAAATCTCAAACATAGTTACACTTTGGGGCACCCACATGTTATGCACGGAGATTGACGTTGAGCATGCATTGTATAGCCATCGTGCACTCGAGTAAGAAGGACACCACGTGCAGGTGTGTATTGAACTGTCACTTCATGTTTAAGCCATAGTGCATATTGCACCAACCATCTTTCAACTTTTGATAGGATCCATAGTGTCTCACATACACACTTGTACATGGTATATTATGACAATTCTATCAAGGCAAGACTACTAATAGGTAATCACCTTATCCATGTGACAACAACTTGCAGCACTAAAAATCAAAAAAAAGTTACACTTTGGAGTCTCAAAAAGCAACGCATGCAGGTGGCCACTGAGCTTATGCTGATAGGCCCATGGGTAGATGCACAGATAAATCCCCATGTGCGCACTTAGTTCCCTAGCATGTGTAGAGCTCTAGTAGTGTTATGCTAGGGCTACAGCTTAAAATGCTTAAATCCTTATGCATGTTACACCATCCATCTTTCGCTTTGCTGTAGGGAGCACAACATCCACATGCCCATTTTTGGATTATATATTATAATAATTCTATCAAGGAAGATGGCAAGATTACCATTAGATAATCATCATATCCCTATGACAGCAGCTTATAACACTAAAAGTCCTAAAAGAACTTACTTTGTGGTTTCAATGTTCCATGCAAGTAGGATGCCATTAAGAATGCATGGATAAGCCCTTAGGAACATGAAAAGATAGGAACCCATGCACACGTGTAGTGCATTGGCATGTAGACAACACCATTAGAACTTGGCTCAGGCTACAACCCATAACGCTAAAAATCCTTGTGCATATTGCACAATCCATCTTTCACATTATTGTAGGCTGCACAACATCCCATATATCCACTTGTGGGTTGTATATTTTGAAAATGCTCTCAAGGAAGAAGGGAAGACTACTAATAAGTAATCACCTTATCTATGCAGTAGTAGCCCGTAGTACTAAAATCATGAAAACAGTTACACTTTGGATCCCTACTTGTCGCCAACACAAGTTATCATTCAGTGCACATAGATAGGCCCCCACATGCATGTTGATAGGCCCCCACATGTATAGTACTCTACAGCACATGCATATAAATATAGCATGCTCAATGTTATGTTAGGCACATAGCTTGAGCTGCACTAAACTAGGCCCTTAACTCAACATGCATATGCCCTAACGCAAATTGGTATGCTTATTTTACAACCACAGGTAGTGCTTTAGCAATGTTAGCAACGAAACCAATTAAATGTTTTAAACCTTTTATCAAATTTGGTTGATAGTTCACAAATCTACTAATTAGATAATGATAACTTATAAAGATTGCAAGGTGAGGCATAAGCTTTACACCCAGGCAAGCCTTCAAGGGGTACATCGCATCACCAGTTGCATGGTACCTTCACAAATATTTTGTACAAAGTATGACAATACGTAAAGCAAAGTTGAGAAAGTGAGTTAAGTCAGGGAAGTGAGCAAGGAAGCAAGTGAGCAAGCCAGCATTTGTTAATAAGCTTCATGGATTGTTACATTCCATAAGGGACAAATTTGCCCGTTGTTTGTTCTTAACTATCATTTTTATAGTGGTCATGCCATCTTACTTACTACAACAATAGGCTAGCCAATGGTCATCTACCCTTTGGGTGCTAAGCCCCTACTTTATCTAATAGTGAAATGATAGGTTTAGACATCACACCTTAGCATCAACTCTAACTTAGAGGCATTCAATCATAATCTCACACACGATAGCTTTGTGCCACTGGTTTTTTAACCAAGCAAGATTATCTTGTGAATCAATGGTTCCTCTTTTGCTAGTTGAATTACTATCATGAGACATTCATTAATATAGTAAAACTAACATGATGGTCTAAATCCAGCTCATGTTCCTTATTGGTTGGTGAAGAATCCAACACTTGGTGAATTCTACATCATAATGATTGAAAGAGTCAACATCGAATGATAAAAAAACAATGTTGCTATGAATGCTTGGCTACCACAAGCCAGTTATCCTTGTGGTAACTCTTTTGACACCTTTAACTTCAAATTCCAAAATCTTAAAGGATCAATGGGCCACACCTTCATAATTTGTATTTGCACTAGAAATCAAAATCAAATGCACTTTTACCTCTTTATTCCATATGAGATTTCTATTCTAATTGAGCTCATCTTTGGATAGCTATATTATCTTTTAATAGATGCATCTCCTTAAAAAAATTACCCACCTGACAATATCTTTTACCCAAAAACCTAACTGAGTTAAGACATGGAGTCAAAAAGAGGGGTTGGGCCCCACCTATGTCTTATGGAATAAGTCAAACAATGGTAAAAGTAGTAGTATTTCAACTTTGTCAACACGTCGACTCCCACTTATGCTACTCCTCTCAAGTCTTTTCGCAAAGTTAGACTAGAGTCAAGCTCAATAGAGTCTTCTTTCCTTATTAGTTCTACCAAGCCCATTCCCTTGGCTATGATTTTTTTGATAATTATTAGGAATTATGTGAATCTTGTTAATCCATTCATGTGCTTCACTAACAAGATGACAAAGCATTTGGCTACCTCAAGAGAGTCATAGTTACTTCCATCAATTTCCTATGCCTGGTTGAATTACTTCACTTTGATATTCAAGGAACCAGGTAGAAATCACATTGTATGAGCATCCTCAAGGACCATTGTAATGCTTTTTGTTCTAATTAAATAGTTGGATTCCCCATATTTTTAAAAATTTTGAGTTGATGTTTTTTATAGTTTGGGAAGGCCTCTATAGGGGCCTCTCCTAATTCTTCACACAGTTTACACATGTCAACCCACCCTTACCCCACGAGCAGATCGAGCAGTCTACCTGCAGCTGATGGGTTCAGTATTGGGAATGTCATGCCCAAACCTTTGAGCCAATCTTATTATAGAAGTTACAGATCCATTTTGTTGACTTCGCTTGCCTACACTACTGAATCGACCAGAGGCTTTTCACCTTTGAGACCTAATGCAGTTATGTGTACGATTGGGTGTGGAAGGGACTTGAGCATCTGAATTTCCAAGGGTCACCAGGGATGCATCAGACACAACTCAACATGTGGTGCTCTTCCAACCACTTGGTTATACCTCTGGCTGAGCCGTTTCCAGGGCTGGTAGGCTGTTAAGTAGAAAAGATAACTCTTCTTGAGGCTCCTATTAACATCTTCAGACCACTTGACATTGCCATCAACTACCACACCCCAGCATAAGATTTTTAATTCAATTCCCTTTCAAAGTTCATATCAAGTGCCATTTTTTGATGGGTTTCATCTGTCTCTTAGGATCAATTAACCTATGTTCAAGTGCCTTTCACGTAGAACCTTCTCCCCTTCAATCTTCAAAGTTCTCATTTGAATATTATCATTATCAACAAGATCTAAACTAGTGGATGCTCTACATAAGCTCATGCCCCATGTTGTGTAGTGATCATTGTACCCTCTTACTCATCAGGGCCATGCATTGCATAGATGGCTAGGTGTGGATATTAAGTGTCATCCATTTTTAGGGCTAGTTGGCTCAGTAGGTGAGTCCTTACACATTCGAAGAATTTCAACTTCCATGACCACCATCTTGCTGTCCTAATCGACCAACACACTTTTTGGCCACTAGGTTATCTTGCAGTTGGACTCCGTAACACAACTTTTGGTTTATTGTGCATTACTAGTTATGCTTACCAAAAATGGTCTACTCAGAGCATTGATTCCTTGGTTCAACTCATAAAAGCATCGAAGCCTTCCTACCTATTTGAACTTTTAAAATATGTCGAAGGCATTTTGCCCCCAATGCCTCTAATCGTTGGCTTTACCTGATAAAACTCTTACTATGGTAACAGTTATCCTGAGGAAAACTTTGAAGAGAACTAGCTACTAGATGGTTCAATTATTCTTTCATGTCTATAGAGAAGTCAGATGAATGATTTGCATGTCAATATCACTATAGGCCACGATCAGAGTTTCCTATGGCTTTGCCTTACTCAAGCATAGTTCACTATCTTTTGGGTCTCGATAGGCATGTTCTCATTTGAACACTTCATAGATGTTTTCGATAAGTCTGTGGCCCACCCCTCAAATGAGGATCCCACCAATCAACTTCCTTGTGTCTTTTGAGCTTGCTCACCCATCGACTGGCAAGCATGTTAAAGTCCTTCGTCCTTGTTTAAAGATCACCAGCTGAGGAGCCTACTAGCCATTGCCAATGTAGATGGTGCCACCTTGGCGTGCCTCGATGATGTGTGCCTTGTGATCAGCTAGGATGTCTATTTCTCCACTAGAAACATTGATGCTGGATTCAGCCCCCATGATGGTCGAAGTTGGCTTACTACTTGAGTCATGCAACAAATCATTTGACGACATTCTACATCAAACCAAGTCGCACCACCAACCTTTATCTACCACCTTCCTGATAATTTCAAGCACTGTTTGACTCTCTTTTTAAAGTACTTTTGATCTTTATCTCAATGTACTTGATTGTTATCGAGCTCTTACTACTATTTAACCTTGGACAAAATTTCTCACCCAATTTAGACTGTATTCTAGAACAACATGAGTTGTTAACATCTTGTGTAGCAATAATGTACAAGCCAAACAGGGCTCTCACCCTCCCTGGTGCTGCTTTCTAGTAGACTTGACCTTAATCCATCACTAAGGAGACCTCTTTAAACTACAATTCAAGCTTAAAGCTACCCAATTTATAAACTGGGTTTGTCACATTTTGCTCATTTTTACTAAGAGAATCCTAGTAAGTTTCTTCTCCTTTGCTTATGTATATGCTTAAACTCAGTGGGTAGCCTCACCTTACATGGGGTCATGATTCCAGACCATGGAGCATGGAGTTGGAAATGT
The DNA here is from genome assembly GCA_023846275.1 of Vanilla planifolia. Classification (NCBI taxonomy): domain Eukaryota; kingdom Viridiplantae; phylum Streptophyta; class Magnoliopsida; order Asparagales; family Orchidaceae; genus Vanilla; species Vanilla planifolia. Next base: position 1,467,472 of record JAIUJO010000084.1, on the reverse strand, counting down.
GAGGGGCTCTACTTGTTGCACTGCAACATCAAGTCTTACTTGTTGACACCACACACTCAGGGGCATCAACGTCTTATCATGTTGATAGTCAACCATTACTCAACACTTCAACACGCCATGCAATAGCACGGAGTGCCATCGATCACGTCCAAATGGGGGCCATGGACCCAAACTAACAATTCCAGGCTTTTGCAAGGAGTGACAAGCCACATTACACATATGTAGACATACCCTCAGCTTGCATCATTAGGCACAATATGCATTCAAAAGATGGATGTTTCATGAGATTCTATAATTCACAACACATTGTATTTCTCTATGTTCTTCATCAAAACAAGAGCCAAGATATCCATTATCAAGAGTCATTTGTTTTTTGAATGCCAAGCCCTACTAGACCTTACAAAGCACAACATGCTTGTTTATAGCTTAACATTTGCTCTCCTTTGGAGCATGACCTTGCAATAAGCTATTGTCTATCCCCCATAACATAGAGCTCCATATGGAAGCAAGACCATGTGCTATGAAAGAATGTGACATCTATCAACCATCTCACTTGACATGTTGCATATATCACTCCATCATTCGTACATCTCTTGAATCATCCTTCCATAAGTTGACCTACAAAAACCTTGTTACGACTTCTCCTTCCTCTAAATGATACGATTTAGTGGAATTATCACCAAGTTTCCTGCGAAAAACCGCTTGCATCGAAATGAGCTAAACACTTCATCAAACTATTCAACAAATAAGAGTGATGGGAAGTGTGTGCAAAGGGTAGGGATGCAGTCATTGTGTGCTGATGACTCGTAGTTAATAGGAATTGCACATTGAAGATAAATAATTACAATGATCTATTCCCATCATAATGAAATTCTTATAAGATTAGCCAAGCCTTTTAAACAAGATAATGGACTCATTAAATACATTAATGTAGCATGCATGTGGCCCAAAACATTTAGAGGCATTACAAACCTATTATTGTCTCGAACTTCCATAGCCTAAAAGGCCATAGTCCCCCTAAGAAGCTAGCCATAAGGCTTGTGCCCCATATAGCTAGTTAGCAAGCTAAGGTCTCATTTGTTAACATAATTAAGTAGACAAATCACTCCACCAACTAAGAAAGACCATGCACAACCACCCATAGAATCAAAAAAGGGCTCTCAATTTGTCAATCTTTTCTTTGTCTAGACCTGGTAAGCTTCCTCGTGTCAAGTCAAAATAAGCCATAGGCTGTATTCCTATTGGTGCTCTTCCATAAATTCTTTAATGTTTTAGCCTTGTGACCAAACTCCACAACACAAACCTCTTTTGATGTTGTTGCATTTTTTGTTTGATTCTCCAAAGAGGACCTTTATTAGGCTATGGACATTAATATATTATTAGAGAACTAAAAGGCTTTGATTCTCATAAGGTGCTCACAAAAACAAAAGAGCAACGTTCACCAATCTGTGGTTGGCATCATTTATGGCTGAGACTATAATGGTATGTGATTGTTTTCAATGCCTGAACTTTCTTTCTTGATTAATGAAACATCCTTAGCAAATGCTTTTGTAATGGTTTGTCTTTCATAAATCTAAGAATTTCACATCTAATTATCAAAAAAGAATGGTCATGATTCACCCACTTAATCATTACTCTGATCACAAAGTTCAACACAATAAGATTAAAATCCTTTGATGTTATACCATGCTAATGTAACAAGAGCATTGGCTTACATTGAGCACTCCATGTTCTTCAAAGTAGTGACATTGAGGGCATGATTTGACCAACTAAGGCATGACCACATCATCGATAAAAGAATTAGGGTGGGCAGTGCACATCAAATGGCAAACCGGTCGACATAAACCAAGGTCTAACTACGAGCTTTTTAAATACAACTTAAATATACCCTATTGGAGCTAGAATTATCTTGGCTACTGGCTTTAGACTTTTTGTCCATTGGATCCTTATTAAGGAATTTAGATTTTACTCATTCAAATAGCCAGACTCGTGGAGCTTTGTGTTATTATTTGTTATAATACTTTCTTATGTTAGGATTTGGTAATTTTGAGCCTACTGTCTTCCTTAGATGTGGAGTAGTGTCTTAGACTCCATCTCTAGAATCAAACCCTAATTCTCCATCACCTGTCACCTATCACCACCTTGGTAGGTTCATATCTTGTCATTAAAAGTTGATAGGGTAGAAATTTGAATGATACATCACCGACATGAAGGCTATGTATTCTGACAAGTTATCATGAATTGTCAAGGTACCAGGGAAAAGCCTGTATTGACCTTTTACCAAATAAATGCATCCCTTCCAAAAGTTTTTGTTTGGTGCACATATTACCTCTAGAATTACTATGATTATCTGAGTAGCATGTAACATAAAAAAACTATAACTAATTTAATGAGCTATTCCTAGTTTCATAGTCTAAAATTATTCATACTTACACATGCATTTCTTAATCTTTGAGACAAGCTTATGACTAGTGGTAGGATCAATAAGTAGCAACACAATGATAAAGAGCCATGTAACACACAATGTCATAATGAACATGTTCGTCATGTCTCAAGAAACACTATGAAGGAAGAGCAAATGCTCCCAAGTTGGGATACCATCCCCTAAGTTTCAAAACATTGCCTCTCGATCAGAGCATTCTTCAACGATAACTTTCCCTGGTGAAGAATGGAAAGAACAAAATGAGTGATTTCCAAGACCATGGTAGCAAGTGAACAAAGGATGATTGCACATTCAATAACATTAGGAAATATCATTGTTTTAACATAGGAGTAGTGTTGCATCAACAAAATAATTGAATGAAACTACCCATTTGATAGATAAGTAAGCAACATATGAACTTACACCAAAAGAAGGTTTTATTATGTGACAAAGCCTACCCATAACGACATACCACACCAAGAAGTAACCAAGCTATAAGAAGAAACACAATGAAAAACCTCTTTTGTACAAAAACTATCTCATGCTAATCCAACTCTATTAGACCAAAGAGCCTCAATGATGTAAAAAAAGAAGTGCAAAAGGTCTAATTAGTGATGAAGGCCTTCATTATGACCCGCATGGCATGATGAGCAATACTTCGCACAACATGCAAAGGGAAACATGCTCAAGCAACATATGGTCAATAAAAAATTGTGCCACTTAAAGAAACACTTTGGGCAACACCTCAATCTTAATTGTTAGTCTTTGTTATACCCAGTAAAAAATTTTTATGTTAATCTTTAATAAATTAATTTTTGGCTTGGATGATTTCAGATCAACAGTAGGATGAGCCAGAAGCTCAATTGCAGGCTATTGGAATTTCTGAAATTTCTGGGGATTTTCCGGAGCACCGAGGAAAATTTTAAGTAATTTTCCCTGTGTAATTATATTTATTGGATTTTTAGAAATTCGAAAATCCATTTAAATTAAACCGGAAATTGTTTTTTTACCGAGCGTGAACCGGACCGGAACGGTTCAGCGGAGGCGGAGGCGGTTCGCCGAGTGAGTTTGCGCGTGCGTTCTGATAAGCAGATCGGACGGTCGTGATCGACGGTTGGGATTGAACCGGCTGATCGGGTGCTTACCTTGTCGATAGCGTGTCGGCAGCGCGTATCGGGTGCTTACCGTGTCGAAAGCGTGTCAACGGTGCGTAACGGGTTTTCACCGTGTCGGCCAGGAATATAAAACCCTCGCGAACGATTAGGGTTTCGTTCGACCGACCGATAGAGAGGAAGTTTTCCGGCGTACGGCGCGTGATTCCGGCGGCCTGGCAAAGGGCTTTTTGTGCCTGGAGATTCACGGGACCGAGGAGAGTCGATTGATACCGGGTTCATTCGGTGAGGAGCTGCGGCGAGCTGCGGACGAGTTTCACCGTCGCCGGCGTCTTTGAGGTAGGAAATTCAGATTTTTAAATTAGATATTTAGCAAATTAAAACATGTATTATTTTGCAAACTGCTACCTGAGCATGCGGATGTGATTTTTGGAATTGATTATGCAAATTATCGAATTTAGCACGTTAGGGTTTTTCGGGACAAATTAATTTGTTCGTCGAATTGGAAAGGTTACCAAACATTGTGATTTGAATATGATACTTCATTCATGTTAAGGTGATTGTATAATGCTAGGACTTTAATTGCGTGAACTGTCAAACATGAGGATTAGACGAAATTGCTCAGCGAAAAATTTTGATTTAAACCTTAGGAAATTAGCGGCATTATTGGAACGTTAGGATAGTACGAACATGTTCTCCTTGTTCGCAGTCGCCGGAAATCGACGGAAGGATCGTATTGGTAGGCGATTGCGGCGGCTAGGGTTTCGCGGACGACGGGCGAAGGAAGGAGACGAATTAAGGGTTAATTAGGGATTAGTTGATTTATTAAGAGAATAATTTATTAATTATTAATATTATATATTATGCGTCGGCCGAATTTCGGATTAATAACTTCGACCGGCGGGGGTTTGGTTCAGCGCGAAGGCCCGAACTGGTGGCGAGATCCGGTTCAGGGGATTCGGCGCGGTTCAGTGAGAAGTGGTTCTCGGCTCAGCGCGAAGACAGAACCGGCGGCGAGAACCAGGTTCACGGAAGTGCGGCGCGGTATAATGGATAAACGGAATTTTAAATTCGGTAATTATTCCGAATTTCGGAAAATGGATAAAATGCAAAATTTGATATTTCGAATTTAGGAAAAATTCGATAATTGAGTTTTAGGGATTATTCATATTTTGGAAAATTCAAGAAAAATCAGAAAATTTGGAAATGAGAAATTTCGAAAATTCTGGAGATCCGTGGGTAAAGAAAAATTGCCTAAAATGGGGAAAAATGTTATCTGTGATAACAGTACAGCTGGAAACAGTCAGACAGAGGTATGGTACATGGATGCTACCAGAACAGTCAGTAATTGACAGTTGTGTTGCTTTGATGGCAACGACATGGATTGAGTCAGTTTACTCAGTGTTGGCATATTTTATGGATTGGCATACTGGACCGGACTACTATAGACCCTATATGATATTTTAGGGTAGTTGTGGTAGGTAACTATGCGGTTCAGACTTAGCTTCCACAGTATACATGTGGACTGGTATGCGCCTTGTTGTACCTGGACACATGTTGCCGGATCTTGGAGTTAGAGTTTGGCAATGACTGTAGGGGCGTGAGCTTCTATGGAAGTTGTTGGTAGAGGACTCTTTAGGACGGTGGCTGAGTCGATCTCTCCTGGTCCATGTGTGTAGTCCTGAGCGCCTGAGGGTGGCAGGGGTGTCTCGCAGTGGCTAGCCAAGTGTGTAGGCCTGCGCGCCTTAGGGTGGCAGGGGTGTCTCACGTTGGCTAGAGATTTTGTGACTGGATCTGTCTATAGTCTCCAGGAGATTGATTGACGAGAGACGCTGCGGTGTCGGGTGCTTAGGCGCCATGCGTGTTTCGAGATGGGCGTTCCCACTGGCACGCTACCTGGAAGTCCAGAGGAGAGCTACTCTGGTGTGACTAGGGGGACTGTGGTTGGTCGGAGTCTGGGACTAAGAGTGCCTATCCACCTTACATTGTTATGCTGTATTCCTATATTTTTGCTATTATCCTTCTCTTGCATGTGAGTTTTACTAGCTGTCTTTCCTACTGGGCGTAGCTCATTCCTGTATTATATATTTTCTGTGGCTCGGCAGACTTGACGCTACCAGATTAGGTGGGATCGTGGTCAGCAGGCTTGTGGAGGATATCTGATTTGTGATTGTCTGAGATATTCTGGTTAGTTGATTGTTGTTGTTGGATGTATTTAATGAGATTGTTATTCTCATATGTCAGGTATTATGTGAGGGTGATTCTGACTTATGTATCTTGTTGGACAATATTGCACTTGTTGACATGGATCTTATTCTTGTAATGTAGTTTCCATTTACTGTCTTACCGTATTGTCTTGGAGTATGGTGTGTGGAGTGCCATATTTTATCTGGGATGTTATATATCTTTTTGTTTGATGGTGAGGTCATTACATGACTATGGAACTTAACCGTGGGGGTTCAGACTTCTATTAGATCGGTTCTCCTACCGTATGGGTTAGGAGTATTGGGTCTAGTAGGAGTAACATTGCGCGAGTCCATCTGTTAATTCAGGAGTCATGAACCTGATTTGATGGTGTACCCGGGAGATGGGATCCACATTGTTAAAGGAAAGTAGGTGTGTAATGATGTGTTATATCCTATGTTTTCGTAGGCTACTCAGGTTGGTATGGGACGATCTGAGCTGTCTATATGTAAAAAAAAAAAAAAAAAAATGTATGCCAAAAATCACCCTAGGAAAAATGGGGTGTAACAAGAGTGGTATCAGAGCCCTAGGTGAGATAGCAGGGCTAGACATGTATAGGAGTTCAACCCAAGGTGGGGAGAACTGTTGATTCTTTTGTTTACTATAGTAGTCCATATGCCAATTGCCAAATGACGACTCTAATGCCAGATTAGTTGCTTTTGACAGTATGGCTGGTACCAGGAGACTTTCCGCTCGTGGAGCAGCTAGAGGCAGACCTGTATCTACTACTCCTACCCCGGAGACGAGCCCAACATTGCCAGGTGAGCCAGCCGTGGATCGTTGGATCGATACCTTCATGCGGTTGCGTCCGCGGAGCTTCAGTGGGTCGGCTGACCCAGCGGTGGCAGATGACTGGATGGCTCATATGCTTGAGCTGTTTGATGCCTTGGGATGTCCATTCGGTAGGAGGGTAGTACTTGCTGCTCTAGTATTGGAGGGAGAGGCTGCTACCTGGTGGAGAGGCCAGCGGCGCGCTATGTTTGGGGAGGCCCAGAACAGCGAGATAGCATGGGAAGACTTTGTTGAGGCATTCAGGGAGTGCTACATTCTGGCTTCTGCCATGTCTCAGTTCAGGAGGGAACTTATACACCTCAGGCAGGGCCAGATGTCAGTGAACGATTACTTATTGAGGTTCACTTATCTGGCGAGGTACGCCACAGAGCTGGTGCCTTCTGAGGAGCGCAGATGTGAGATGTTCCTGGAGGGACTTCGTCCTATGCTGCAGCGCCAGCTAGTTGTGAGTCGGTTTGCCAGGTTTCGTGACTTGGTGGAGGTTGCGAGATCCGTTGAGCTTATTGACACCCGGATGGAGGCCCAGAGAGAGACTCACAACAAGAGGAAGGAATTCAGAAATGTCCAACAAAACAAAAAGGACAAGAGACACAGAGATCACCGTGGTACTCAGGAGAGCGTGGTCCAGCCACGACCTATCTCTGAGAGACCAATGCAGCAGACAGGTACCCGGACTGGGGGGATTATCTGCTACCATTGTCGACAGCCCGGACACAAGAAGTGCGACTGCCCAGAGTTGAAGAAACAGAGGATCACAGGACCGGTTGGTTCATCTGGGGGACAGCCCAGAGTGTTTGCACTGACTCAGCAGCAGGCTTCAGAGTCACCAGAGGGAATCACAGGTATGCTTTATTTTGGCAATGTGCAGTGTATGACTTTGTTTGATACTGGTGCATCTCATTCTTTTGTTGCTGAGAGGATCTGGAATCAGATATCAGGATCCAAGGGTTACTTGAAGGAACCCTTATTGGTAGGCTTCCTGATGGGAAAGAGATTCCCACTGTTCAGAAGATTGACGGATCTATTCTAATTAGTGGACACGAGTTCGTGACAGAGTTGATATGTGTGCCACTAGCAGAGTTCGACATCATTTTGGGAATGGATTGGTTGTGCTACCATGCAGTGGTGCTGGATTGTTGGGAGAAGAAGGTCAGGATCAGAGTGCCTGGTTCGGGGGATGTGATATACTTTGGTCTGAACAGGCAGATTCCTCTGATCTCAGTTCTTCAGGCAGAGAGGTTAGTAAGTAAGGGTTGTACTGGTTGGTTGGCCTATGTGACCGATAACCAAGCCACCACTACCCCTATGTCAGATATTCCATTGGTGAGAGACTTCCCTATGGTTTTTCCAGAGGAGCTGCCTGGACTTCCACCAGCTAGGGAAGTGGAGTTTTCGATTGATTTGGAGGCAGGAGTAGCTCCTATTGCTAGAGCTCCTTACAGGATGGCTCCAACCGAGCTAGCAGAGTTGAAGACTCAGTTACAGGACTTATTAGACAAGGGACTCATACGCCCCAGTTGTTCACCTTGGGGTGCCCCTGTCTTATTCGTCAAGAAGAAAGATGGTAGTATGAGGCTGTGTGTAGATTATAGGGAATTGAATAAGGTTACTATTCGTAACCGATACCCTTTACCACGCATCGATGATTTGTTGGATCAGCTTCAGGGAGCAACTGTGTTCTCCAAGATTGATTTACGCTCGGGTTATCACCAGATCCGGATTAGAGATTCTGATGTACCCAAAACAGCATTCCGTACTAGATATGGGCATTACGAGTTCACAGTGTTACCTTTTGGATTGACTAATGCTCCAGCAGTATTTATGAACCTGATGCATCGAGTGTTTCATGCCTTTCTGGATCGGTTTGTGATCATCTTTATAGATGATATATTGATTTATTCCAGAGATAAGGAAACTCATGCAGATCAGTTGAGGACTGTGCTTACAGTGTTGCGGGAGAATGAGCTTTATGCAAAATTCTCCAAGTGTTCCTTTTGGCTGGACTCAGTAGCATTCTTGGGACACATTGTCAGTGCAGAAGGCGTGGCTGTTGATCCTAGCAAGATACGAGCTATTATTGATTGGAAACGACCATCTTCTGTCACTGAGATCCGGAGTTTCCTTGGTTTGGCTGGATACTATAGGAAATTTGTTCCTCACTTTTCTAGACTGGCCGCTCCACTAACACAGTTGACCCGGAAGGGAAAATCTTTTGAGTGGTCAGAGAGTTGTGAGAACAGTTTCCTAGAGCTGAAGCAGAGGCTTAGCACCGTTCCAGTATTGATGTTACCTACACAGGAGAAGCCGTATCAGATGTACACTGATGCTTCACATATAGGCTTGGGAGCCGTACTGATGCAGGATAGTAGAGTTATAGCATATGCTTCGAGGCAACTGAAGGATCATGAGAAGAATTATCCCACTCATGATTTGGAGTTAGCTGCTGTCATTTTTGCCTTGAAGATATGGAGACATTATTTGTACGGAGTTCCTGTAGATTGCTTCTCCGACCACAAGAGTCTTAAGTATCTGTTCACTCAGAAGGAACTGAACTTGAGGAAGAGGAGGTGGTTGGAACTGATAAAAGATTACGAGCTGACAATAAACTACTGCGTGGGGAAGGCTAATCCAGTGGCTGATGCCTTGAGCAGACACGCAGTTGTGCATACTGTGATAGCTTGCGACTCTATAGCAGACTTGGATTGGGATGTTGAGAGATGTCAGGAACAGTTGTCTGTTCAGAGACTGGCTCACAGATTCAGTTCGTTGACTATTCGGGCTGACTGGTTATCTGAGATGCGTGATCTTCAGCTTTGTGATGAAGAGCTGAAGGAGAAGTTTGAGTTGGCATCGCAGGGATTGGGGGGAGACTTTGCTCTCAGAGACGACATTTTGACTTTCAGGGGTCGCTGGTGTGTGCCATCACATCAGGAGTTCAGGGAGAGGATCCTTTGAGAGGCTCATTATGAAACTTTGGCTATGCACCCTGGAGAAGTCAAGATGTATAGGAATTTGAGGAGTGTTTTCTGGTGGAGAGGTTTGAAGGCAGATGTTGTTGCTTTTGTTAAGAAGTGCCTTACATGTCAGCAAGTTAAGGCTGAGCACCAGAGACCTGGAGGATTGTTGCAGAGATTGCCGATTCCAGAGTGGAAATGGGATGACATCACTATGGACTTTGTGACTGGTCTTCCTCGTACCAGACAAGGTTTTGACGCCATTTGGGTCATCGTGGATCGATTGACCAAGTCAGCCCATTTCTTATCAATTAAGAAGACGGATTCAGCGGCACAATTGGTAGAGGTATATATTCAGTAGATTGTCAGATTGCATGGAATTCCCCGATCTATTATTTCTGACAGAGACGCCAAGTTCACATCACAGTTTTGGAGGAGCTTACACACTGCCATGGGTACACAGTTGAAGTTCAGTACTGCTTATCATCCTCAGACAGATGGACAGTCTGAGCGGAGTATTCGGACCTTGGAGGATTTGCTACGCTTGAGCGTACAAACTTACTCAACAGATTGGGCCAGACGGTTACCCTTGGTAGAGTTTGTGTACAATAACAGCTTCCAGGCGTCGATTGGTATGGCACCTTACGAGACATTGTATGGGCGTAGGTGCAGATCCCCTCTTTGTTGGGAGGAGGGTGATTCCAGGAGAGTGTGGGGACCTCAGATTGTGCAGGAGACCACAGCTGAAGTCAAGTTATTGCAAGACAGATTACGTATTGTGCAAGTGTGCCAGACGAAATATTATGATCCTAAGCACAGAGCTGTTGAGTTTTCTGTGGGAGATAGGGTATTCCTGAAGATCAGTCCTATGCGAGGCCTATTCCGGTTCGGGAAGCCTTCTAAGCTTCGACCTCGTTACATTGGACCCTATCCTATTCTAGAGAGGATTGGTGAAGTGGCTTACAGGTTGGCACTTCCTGAACATCTGACTGGGATTCACAATGTGTTTCATGTTTCGAATCTCAAGAGATATGTGCCAGATCCTTCTCATTGTATCAGTGATGATCTTCCTGGTTTGCAAGTGACACCAGATTCTTCTTATGTGGAACTACCAGTTCGCATCCTCGAGGAGAGCAGCAGACAGCTGAGGAACAGGTCGTTTCCTATGGTCAAGGTTCTGTGGAATAGACATGACGAAAGGGAGGCAACCTGGGAGCTAGAGCAGGATGTTGCGGAGAAGTGGCCGGAACTTCTTGCTGAATTTCGAGGGCGAAATTCCTGATAAGGTGGGGAGATTGTTATACCCAGTAAAAAATTTTTATGTTAATCTTTAATAAATTAATTTTTGGCTTGGATGATTTCAGATCGACGGTAGGATGAGCCAGAAGCTCAATTGCAGGCTATTGGAATTTCTGAAATTTCTGGGGATTTTCCGGAGCACCGAGGAAAATTTTAAGTAATTTTCGCTGTGTAATTATATTTATTGGATTTTTAGAAATTCGAAAATCCATTTAAATTAAACCGGAAATTGGTTTTTTTACCGCGCGTGAACCGGACCGGAACGGTTCAGCGGAGGCGGAGGCGGTTCGCCGAGTGAGTTTGCGCGTGCGTTCTGATAAGCGGATCGGACGGTCGTGATCGACAGTTGGGATTGAACCGGCTGATCGGGTGCTTACCGTGTCGATAGCGTGTCGACAGCACGTATCGGGTGCTTACCGTGTCGAAAGCGTGTCAACGGTGCGTAACGGGTTTTCACCGTGTCGGCCAGGAATATAAAACCCTCGCGAACGATTAGGGTTTCGTTCGACCGACCGATAGAGAGGAAGTTTTCCGGCGTACGGCGCGTGATTCCGGCGGCCTGGCAAGGGGCTTTTTGTGCCTGGAGATTCACGGGACCGAGGAGAGTCGATTGATACCGGGTTCGTTCGGTGAGGAGCTGCGGCGAGCTGCGGACGAGTTTCACCGTCACCGGCGTCTTTGAGGTAGGAAATTCAGATTTTTAAATTAGATATTTAGCAAATTAAAACATGTATTATTTTGCAAACTGCTACCTGAGCATGCAGATGTGATTTTTGGAATTGATTATGCAAATTATCGAATTTAGCACGTTAGGGTTTTTCGGGACAAATTAATTTGTTCGTCGAATTGGAAATGTTACCAAACATTGTGATTTGAATATGATACTTCATTCATGTTAAGGTGATTGTATAATGCTAGGACTTTAATTGCGTGAACTGTCAAACATGAGGATTAGACGAAATTGCTCAGCGGAAAATTTTGATTTAAACCTTAGGAAATTAGCGGCATTATTGGAAAGTTAGGATAGTACGAACATGTTCTCCTTGTTCGCAGTCGCCGAAAATCGACGGAAGGATCGTATTGGTCGGCGATTGCGGCGGCTAGCGTTTCGCGGACGACGGGCGAAGGAAGGAGACGAATTAAGGGTTAATTAGGGATTAGTTGATTTATTAAGAGAATAATTTATTAATTATTAATATTATATATTAAGCGTCGGCCGAATTTCGGATTAATAACTTCGACCGGCGGGGGTTTGGTTCAGCGCGAAGGCCCGAACTAGTGGCAAGATCCGGTTCAGGGGATTCGGCACGGTTCAGTGAGAAGCGGTTCTCGGCTTCGCGCGAAGATCGAACCGGCGGCGAGAACCGGGTTCACGGAAGTGCGGCGCGGTATAATGGATAAACGAAATTTTAAATTCGGTAATTATTCCGAATTTCGGAAAATGGATAAAATGCAAAATTTGATATTTCGAATTTAGGAAAAATTCGATAATTGAGTTTTAGGGATTATTCATATTTTGGAAAATTCAAGAAAAATCAGAAAATTTGGAAATGAGAAATTTCGAAAATTCTGGAGATCCGTGGGTAAAGAAAAATTGCCTGAAGTGGGGAAAAATGTTATCTGTGATAACAGTACAGCTGGAAACAGTCAGACAGAGGTATGGTACATGGATGCTACCAGAACAGTCAGTAATTGACAGTTGTGTTGCTTTGATGGCAACGACATGGATTGAGTCAGTTTACTCAGTGTTGGCATATTTTATGGATTGGCATACTGGACCGGACTACTATAGACCCTATATGATGTTTTAGGGTAGTTGTGGTAGGTAACTATGCGGTTCAGACTTAGCTTCCACAGTATACATGTGGACTGATATGCGCCTTGTTGTACCTGGACACATGTTGTCGGATCTTGGAGTTAGAGATTGGCAATGACTGTAGGGGTGTGAGCTTCTATGGAAGTTGTTGGTAGAGGACTCTTTGGGACGGTGGCTGAGTTGATCTCCCCTGGTCCATGTGTGTAGGCATGCGCGCCTGAGGGTGGCAGGGGTGTCTCGCAGTGGCTAGCCAAGTGTGTAGGCCTGCGCGCCTTAGGGTGGCAGGGGTGTCTCACGTTGGCTAGAGATTTTGTGACTGGATCTGTCTATAGTCTCCAGGAGATTGATTGACGAGAGACGCTGCGGTGTCGGGTGCTTAGGCGCCATGCGTGTTTCGAGATGGGCGTTCCCACTGGCACGCTACCTGGAAGCCCAGAGGAGAGCTACTCTGGTGTGACTAGGGGGACTGTGGTTGGTCGGAGTCTGGGACTGAGAGTGCCTATCCACCTTACATTGTTATGCTGTATTCCTATATTTTTGCTATTATCCTTCTCTTGCATGTGAGTTTTACTAGCTGTCTTTCCTACTGGGCATAGCTCATTCCTGTATTATATATTTTCAGTGGCTCGGCAGACTTGACGCTACCAGATTAGGTGGGATCGTGGTCAGCAGGCTTGTGGAGGATATCTGATTTGTGATTGTCTGAGATATTCTGGTTAGTTGATTGTTGCTGTTGGATGTATTTAATGAGATTGTTATTCTCATATGTCAGGTATTATGTGAGGGTGATTCTGACTTATGTATCTTGTTGGACAATATTGCACTTGTTGGACTTGGATCTTATTCTTGTAAAGTAGTTTCCATTTACTGTCTTACCGTATTGTCTTGGAGTATGGTGTGTGGAGTGCCATATTTTATCTGGGATGTTATATATCTTTTTGTTTGATGGTGAGGTCATTACATGACTATGGAACTTAACCGTGGGGGTTCAGACTTCTATTAGATCGGTTCTCCTACCGTATGGGTTAGGAGTATTGGGTCTAGTAGGAGTAACATTGCGCGAGTCCATCTGTTAATTCAGGAGTCATGAACCTGATTTGACGGTGTACCCGGGAGATGGGATCCACATTGTTAAAGGAAAGTAGGTGTGTAATGATGTGTTATATCCTATGTTTTCGTAGGCTACTCAGGTTGGTATGGGACGATCTGAGCTGTCTATATGTAAAAAAAAAAAAAAAAAAAAAATGTATGCCAAAAATCAGCCTAGGAAAAATGGGGTGTAACAGTCTTGATATATGATAAGTACTAAAAAGAGTTTCATATTTTTCACACAAAAATGCCACACATGAAGAAAGCCACAACGTGTAGTACCACAAAGTGCATGAGCATGGATGACAAGGACATGGCCAAATTCTAGAGGCACCACAAAACTTTCGCAGCCTCACAATGCCCGAAATAGAGTGCAAAAGTAGTAACTAAAATAGTAGACATCATTGTATTCCCCCAACAATGTTTTAGTTGGCTGTAGCCTAACGTTCTCAAACCCTAGTATGTATTGCATCCAATTTTCCACTTGGTTACAAACCATATAACATCCCATTATGCCACTTGTGATTGTATATTATGACTATTTTGTTAAGGAAGAAGGAAAGACTAAAAATAAGGAATCACCTTATTTATGCAATAATAGCCCATATCACAAAAGGTCCCAAAAAAGTTACACATTGAGGTCCCAGCTTTCTATTGAACATCAATGAATAGGCCATCACATGTGCAAGCAGTGCCTTGGCTGGCACAAAGCTCCAGCAGCACTTGACTAATGTTGTAGCTCAACATTCTTAAACCTTAGCTTCTATCGCACCAACCATCTTCCATTTTTTTGTAGACTATGTATTGTCCCACTTTGCCACTTGCATTTTATATATTACAACAAGTTTGTTAAGGAAGAAGGTAGAACTTCCAAAAGAGAATAACCTTATCCATGGAACAGTAGCCTACACTACTAAAACTCCCAAAAATGTTATAGTTTCGGGTCCCCACAAGTAGTGCATGTCGGTTAACACTTAGCATACATGGATAGGCCCCCGACAAATGTGCACAAAAAGTCCCTAGATGTGCATGTAGTGCGTTTCCATGAACGTAGCACTAGCAGCATTCAGCTAGGGTTATGGTAAAAAAGGCTTAAACCTTAGCGCATATTGCACCATCCACCTTCCACTTGCTATAGGATGCATAGTCTCCCAAATGCCCACTTGCAAATTGTACATTACGATAATTATATCAAGGAATAAAATCAAGATTATCAATAAGTAATCACCTTATCCATGCGACAGCTACTTGCGGTAAAAATCTTGAAAAATGTTGCAATTTGGGTTCACTGCATGGCAATCACATAGTTTGCCATAAAGCACATAAAGAGAGGCCCTTAGGTGCACACATATATAGGCCCCCACATGTGCACAAATTGCACTATCATGGGCATAGCAATTGCAGAGCTCAGCTAAGGCTACAATGAAAAATGTTTAAACCCTTATGCATAGTGCACCATCAATCTTCTACATTTTTATTGGCCACATAGCATCCTACATGCCTACTAATATATTGTATATTGTGACAATTTTATCAATGAAGAAGGCAAGACTACCAATTGGTACTCACCATATCTATGTTGTAGCAACCTACAGCTCTAAAAATCCCATAAAAAGTTACACTTTGGGGGCCCCACATGTCAAGCACAAATAGGCCCAAGGATGCATGCATAGGAAGAAACCTACATGCATGCATAATGCATTAGTATGACTGCAACAAAAGTATTGCTTGATCAAGGTTACAGCCCAAAATGCTTAAACCCTTGCACCATCCATTTTGCACTTTGTTGCAGAGTATATAGCATCCTACATGCCCACTTGTAGATTATATATTGTGGTAATTCTACAAAGGAAGAAGGCAAGATTACTAATACGTAATCACCTTTTCAATTCAATAGAACCCATAGTGCTAAAAATCCCAAAAATTTACACTTTTGGGACCCCACATGCTATGCACATAGATTGCCACTAAGCACACAAAGGCAAACCCCCATGTGCTTGATTAATGCACTGGCATGCACACAGCTCTAAGAGCCCTCGGTTAAAGCTATAGCCTAACATGCATAAACGTTAGTACATATTACACCATCCAACTTCCACTTTACTATAGGTTGCACGACGTCGCACAAGTCCACTTGTGCATTGCATATTACAAAAATTCTGTTAAGGAAGAAGGCAAGATTACCATCATGTAATCACCTTTTCGATGCAGTAGCTATCCACAATGACAAAAATCCCCAAAAAAGGAATACTTTGGGGTCACCACATGACACACACATAGGTTATTTCTGGGCATATAGAGTGGGCCCAAGGGTGCACACATAGATAGGCCTTTGTGCATGCACAATGCACTGGTGTGTGCACAGTAATACTAGAGCTCAACTCAAGCTATAGCCCAAAATGCTTAAACCCTTACAAAAGTGCATCATCCATCTTTCACTTTGTTGTAAGCCACATAACATCCCACATGCCAACTAATAGATCGTATATTGCAATAATTTTATCTTGGAAGAAAGCAACACTTTCAATAGATAATCACCATATCCATGTAGGAATTACCTACATTGTGAAAATTCCACAAAAATGTTACACATTGTATCCCCACATGCTGCATGCACAGGTTGCTACTGAGCAAGCATTGATAGGACTCAGCATGCATGAACTGATAAGACCAACTTATGAGGGTAGTACATTTGACTACACATAGCTCCATTAGTGCTTGGCTAGGGCTACATAACAAAATTCTTAAATCCTTAGACATTTTGCACCATCCATGTTTAATTTGTCTATAGGACACACAGTGTCCCACACGACCACTTGTGAATTTAATATTGCAACAATTCTATCAATGAAGAAGGCAAGACTACCAATAAATAATTATCTTATGCAAAGAACACTCACCCATAGTGCTAAAAATCCTATAAAAAGTTACACATTAGGGGCCGCACAAGCTATCTGTATAGGTTGCCGCTAAGAGCGCATGGAATGGCCCAAGGGCACTACATCATGCGTGTAGCTCCAGTAATGGTCGACTAGAGATATAGCAAAAATTCTTAAATCCTTGTGAATATTGACCCATCCGTTTTCCACTTTATTTTAGGTTGAACAATGTCCTAAATGCCCACTTATATGTTATATATTATGATAACTCTATCAAGGAAGAAGACAAGACTAATAATTTGTAATCACCTTATCCATGCAATGGAAGCCCATAGTACTAAAAAACTAAAAAATAGTTACACTTTGGGTTCCCTACATATCACATACATAGGCAAGCCACCATGCGTGTGCACAGTGCATTGAAAATACATGTATAAATAATAGTGTGTATTGCACTAACCATCTTCCACTTTTTTTAGGCCACATAGCATCCCACATACCCACTAGTGGATTATATATTTTAAAAATTCTATCATGTTAGATGGTAAGACTGTCAATAGCTAATCACCTTACCCATGCGACAACCTCCTGCATCACTAAAAATCAAAAAAAAGGTTTCATTTTGGGTTTCTCGCATGCTGGGCTTACAGGTCATCACCGAGTACAAGCTGAAAAGCTCGTGCAGGCATGCAAAGAGAGGAACCCATGCATGCGTGCAGTGCACTAGCATGCGCACAGCACCAGCAATGCTCAACTATGACTAAAGCCCAAAATGCTTAGATCCTTATGCATATTGCACCATCCATCTTTTAATTTGTTGTAGGCCACATAGCATCCCACATGCCCACTTGATGATTGTGTAATGCAATAATTCTGTTAAGGAGGATGGTAAGACTACCACAAGGTAATCACCATATCCATGTGTTAGGAAACCGTAATGCTTATAATCTTGAAAAACATGACACTTTGGGGTCAGCACATGCTGCATGTGTAGGTTGTCACTGAGCACACATAGACTAGCCCAAAAGCATGTGTAGTTCACTAGCGTGGATCTATTTGTAGTAGTGCACAGTTATCTCTAAAACCTAAAATGCTTAAATCCCTATGCAAATTACACCATCCATCTTCCACTTGGCTACAGGCCAAAAAGAATCCCATATTCTCACTTGTAGATTGTATTTTACAACAATTCTATCAAGAAAGAAGGCATAAACCCCAATAGATAATCACCTTATCCATGTAGTAGTAACCCATAGTGCTAAAAATCCTTAAAAAAAGTTATACTTTTGGGTCCCCATTTTTTGTGCACAAATAAACCCCTATATACACATATTGTGCACTATTGTTAGTACAGTATGAATAGAGCTATGCTCAGGTTCCGCCCAAAAATGCTTAAACCCTTGTGCATATTGCACCATCCATCTTCCACTTTGCTATAGGCTATGTAGCATCCCACATGCCAAAAAATTCTATGAAGGAAGAAGACAAGACTACAGATAAGTTCAATGACATTTGTATCACATGCATAAGACGACATTTGTGACTATTATAACTTTCCAAAGTAAATAAACATAAATAATAAAAAATTATTATTATACTATTATGTTGATAATATTAAAGATGGAAGGTGTTAAATTAATAATTTGACAAAATCAAAGCAAAACTTTAGAAAAAAGGAGATAAATTATTTTTGTAAAATTTCTTTTGATAATACAAAAAAAATTTAAAAGCTACATGATCGATTATCAATTAATGTACGTATTAAAATAACTTGTACAGTTTGGCAAAGATTTAGATAATATAATATTTAAAAAATAAGAAAGGAGTATTTAATTCTATAATTCTTTTTAATATGAGTCCCACAACATTTCTTTCGTTTCAGTCAGACCTTGTTTTGTAATACTATGAAATACTAAAGCAAATAAGAATAAATAATAATACATTATTATTTTTAAGGCTTAATCTAGTTAATTTGAAACGAAGTAATCAATCAAATAAATGACATTTAAGGAATGACAGATAATGGAATTTAGGATCATAATAATTGACCAAACCAGACAAAAAAGTTTGAAAAATTTACATAAATTGTATAAGAATATTACATTATAAGATTTTGTAGAGATTAAGTATGAGAATATTGATTATCAAAGCTAGCATGTTTGAAAAATCCATGCAAGAGTGTCAAAATCATACGAAATAAAATATTTAAAACTATGAAAATGAATAAACAATTGGTTGTAGCTTGTCAAGTGGATTCCATTGTTGCTTGTTTTGTTTAGATAGAACCAAGTCTAGAAATACAATAAAATTAAAAAATTAAATAACTATACATATCTATAAATTATTCTTTTTATATTTAATAAATATAGAATAATACTTAGACAAGATAAATTAAGGTTATATAAAATAATCAAATCAAATAGATATAATAGTTATATCATATGTCAATTATAGTTTCATAATGATATAACAAAATTAATTAAAAAAATTTTAAGGCAATGAGATAAATAGTAAGCTAATGTTACATTTTGAGATACTAAGGAGATCATGTGTAACATTCTTGATCATCAAATCAAATGTAAATCAAAATATCTCAAAAGACATACCAAAACCATAAAAATTAAAATAATTAGTGTATAGAGCTTATCGTGATGAGTCCGAGAATGTTTGTTTCATCAAGGTCAAAACTAATTCAGAATTACCATGAACTACCAAACAAAATAAGCATAAATAATAATAATTATTTATTTTAATTTTAAAATTAAAATGTAATGAATCCTAGATAACAAAATTGTAAAGCAATTTAAAATATTAAAATTAAGGTAAGTTAATAGTTACGTTTGAGGAGAAACATTGTGTGAGAAAGTTACATTATGTGGAACAAAAAGATCGTGTATAACGTTGTCAATTGTTATGTTAGGTACCATGAAAATGATATTTCTTTTCTCATAATTGAATAATATTTGGAATTACTACAAATTACAAAGTTAAAAAAGCATAAGCATGATAAATTGCTCCAATGAAAAACAACAAACAAAAAAGATGCAAGGGTGACACGATAGCAAACTTTAAGTTTCATGAAAATATAACAAAATTAAGTTTAATGTCCTCTATCATTAAATTAGATACAAAGCAAAATGCCTTGTAAAGTTATCAAAATCCTAAAAAAATAATTTAAAATATAAAAAAATATTTAGTTAGGTAGAGCTCATCGAGAAAATTCAAATTCATTCATTTTATCAGAAAGCATAGAATTAGAGTTTTATAAAAAAAAGCCAAATCAAAGAAATAAATTTATGGAAATAGGATAAATTGTGTGGGAAAGGTAGACTCCATGATACAAAGCAGATTGATTATAACATTCTCGATAATCAATTCAAGTTTCAATTAAAATATGTCATGAAATGTGCCAAATAATTAGAAAAAATAATATTATAAGAATGAACTTTTAGTAGAATGTAGCTCATCTAAATGAGTCAAAGGACATTTTTTTATCTTGATCTTACCTTATTTTTATTTATTAATAATTATTAACAAAATTGCCTAAAAAATATACTTTTATTGAAACACTATGAAAATATATGTTACATTTTAATTGAGATTATTGGAAGTATGATAGTATATTCAAACGAAAGTAGTATAAAAGTCAGAAGAGTGTAGAATTTGAATTTGATGATAATATAAACAAATCAAAGTAAGAAATTTAAGGAAATGAGATAAATTGTTATAGAAAGCTATGTTCCATGGAACTAAAGTAGTAAAGTGTAATACCTTCAATGATCAAATTAAGTACATGAAAA
The DNA here is from genome assembly GCA_023846275.1 of Vanilla planifolia. Lineage (NCBI taxonomy): Eukaryota > Viridiplantae > Streptophyta > Magnoliopsida > Asparagales > Orchidaceae > Vanilla > Vanilla planifolia. The sequence continues at coordinate 1,447,065 of JAIUJO010000084.1, read as the reverse complement.
AAATTAGTAAAAATGATAATACTAATAATATTTAAAAACATATTAAACATAAAATGAGATCAATTGAAGTAATATAATATAAAAACTCAAACCAATGCAAAGGTCACATAAGAAGGGAATTACATATTTAATGAAATATATCCGAAAAAAGGCTAAAAGTTTGAGTGAATGAGACAGATTATGAAGGAAAGTTTTTTTTCCATTTTATTAAGTAGATGAGGTGTAGCATCCTTGATAATTAACTCAATACGACAAAAAAATATCTCGTAAAGTATGATAAATGTTAATAAAAAACATATTTAAATGCTATAAAGATATAAATACTTAGTCAGATAAAACACATTGAGGCAAGACCAACAAGATTTGTTCCATGTAAATAAGACCAGGTTATAACCACTACGAATTACCAAAATAAAAAATGAAACCAATTATTACTATAAAATCAAATAAATGGATATTACAACTAAATTAAGTTGAATTAAATTATTGTAGCATAACTAGATGATTGACATGTCAATGCCACATGAGGGAAGACCAGGTGTTACATAATGATATAAAAAAATACTAGTAATCAAATTAAGAAAATGAGATTAATTTCATGGAAAAATTCAATACAAAAATATTATGGGGATCAAGTGAAATAACCTTTATCATCAAGATTTGTATGAATCAAAATGTCTCAATACTGTCATAAAAACAAGAAAATGTAAAATGTAAAAAAATAAAAAAGAGAATCGAATTGGATAGAGGTCTTAAAAATGATTCCAATGATGTTTTATTCATCGAAATGCAATATAAAAAATATAGGTTATGTAAAAGATACATTAGAGTAGAATATAGTTTTGTAACAATATCAAGAAAGTTGCATTCTAAGATATTAAGAATATCAGATGTAACAACCTCAAGCAAAAAATCAAGTATGAATCATTGTATCTTTTAAAGCATCTGAAAACCTTAGGAAATAAAGTATTTAAAAAAATGCAAAACTCAATACTTAATAGGAAAAAGTTCATCAAGGCGAGCCCAAAAAATATTTTTTCATCTTCATTAAACCATATTTGTAATTACTTTGAACTAAAAAAATTAAATGAGAATAAATAGTAATAAATTATTCTTTTAATATTAAGAAAATATTTTTTTCTAAAATGAGTTAAATTGAAGCAAAGTAATGTAAGTGAAGATATGTGATGTGATGGAAATATAATAGAAGATTTAAATTTAATAGTAATATAACCAAATGATAGTTAAAAAATTAGAGAAACTGAGATATATTGCTTGGGAGCATTGTATTGAATGATATTAATTAGAAAAGTTATAACAACCTTATTCATCAAATAAGTTTTAAATCCAAATGTCTCATAGAGAGTGAAAAACCATATAAAATAAGATAATGACAACCATAAAAATGAGAATTTAACTGGATAAAGAACATCAAGAGGTGTCCAATAAACTTTATTTCATCTTGATTGAACTATATTTTGAATTACTTTTAAATAACAAACTAAATATACATAAATAGTAAAAAAATTATTATTTTTTTAATTTAGTGAATTTATAATAAAATTAAAAACAAGCTAAGTTTTTGTAATATAGTATGACCAAATCAGAGTGAAGTAAGTGCCAAACAAGAGGAGAACCATAGTTTCATAGAAATATATCATGAATTAAAACAAAACATTCAAAGAAATGAAATAAACTAAATAAGAAAGCCACATCTCACAATGTTAAATGCCTTATAAAGTGCCTCAAAATATTATAAAATAAGTGAAATAATGAAATAAATCTTTAATAAGAAAGAGTTCATCGACCTTAGTTCAACAATATTACTTTCATCTTGATAAGACCTGTTTTGGAATTAATATGAATTATGAAAGTTAACTAACAAAAATTTTTATTTTAATATTAAAATATATATATTATTCATAAAAAGAGCTAAATTAAAGCGAAGTTAATAGTAATATAACCAAATTAAATAAAGAATTAAAAGAAATGACATAAGTTTTTTAAGAAAGTTGTATTCAAACATAATAAGGACAACAAACGATAAAATTGAATATTTACATTTTAGGTGAATAAATTTTAAAACTAAATTGATGTAATAAAACATAACTAAATAAAAGTAATGTAAATTTTACACGAGAAAAGATTATAATTTTTGCAGTAGTATAACTAGTTCAAAGTTTAAAATTTTAAGAAATATGAAAATTTTCATTCCTAGATACTAAGATGGTTGATTATGATTGCCTTGATTTTCTATTAATGTATAAATCAATATGTCTGGTAAAGTGTGATAAAAGTATTGAAAATAAAATATTTAAAAATAGAAATATGAATATGTAATTAGACAGAGCTCATCAAGATGACTCAAATAATATTTATTTTGACTCAATTAAACATCATCGAGAATAACTATAAGTTGCTAAATTTAATAAAAATATATTATTAAAAACTATTCTTTTAATTTTAAGTAGATATATGTCAAAGTTATAAATAGATTTATTGAATATATGTAATATGACTAAATAACAAACATGTAAAGTTCACAATGACAGAGAATGAGGGTTTCATAATAGTAGAGCTAAATCAAAGCAAAAATTTTGAAGAAGAACTATGATAATTACGAGTTAGATTTTTATATAAGTAGGAAATTTTTTAAGAACCAAAAAATTATTAAATTTGAAAATTAGTAATGCTAAAAAATATCACTTTATTATTTAAGAAGGAATGGTAATTTAAATACTTACCTTTAAAATAGTAAGAATATTTAATTATAATTATTTTTATTAATTAGGATTAATATTGAAAAAATTAGGATTAATAAGAATTATTCTAGAGGATTATAATTATAATTAACAATTTCTACCTTTATTAAGTGAAGTTGATATAATAGTTATTCTTATTTAAAAAATTTATTTGTTAAAAAATAAATTAATAATTTGAAAGAAATTTTAAAAATTATTATTAAAGACACTATTTTTGATATTTTCTTCTAAAAATAATATTTACTTATAGGATTAATAATAATTTTTCATGTTCCTCCTCTATTTCTCTCTAAAATTATTCTCTCTTTCTCTCTCTGTCTATGCCCATCTATCCATATTTGTTTCTCTCTCAAAATATTTGGACCTCTCACCTTCACATTCTTTATTGTAGCCTATATCATCTTTTTTCAAAGTTGTCTCACTTTCTTTCATGATCTTCTTCTTCTTAAGTTGTTCTTTTTTCTGCTACATCAATCTCTCCCTTTTGGTCTTTTTTATCATTTAATTAGTGTGTTTCTTTTTAAAATTATTTCTTTGCATTGCTCTCTTCCTTTTTGTCTCCCTCAATCATAATGCTTGACTCCCTATTTATCTTTCTTCTCTTTTTCTCTCAAAATATCAATCTCTATCAATGTGTTTATTTACTCTATGACTCATCAGTCTCTCTCACCTAGACTTCTCTTTATATTTGCTTTTGAGCTACAAATCATTTACTCAGTTTGTCTTTGTTATGTATCACCTTCTCCACTATGTAATTTTTTCCTCCTTTAATATATCTCTTTTTTATCTCATTGTCACAATCTATAGCACCTTTTTTAGTTTTATCTTTTCAATGTAACTTTGTACTATGTCCCTATAATTCTTTCACCTATCAATCTTTTTTCTCTCTCTTATTTAATATCTTTTTTATCTTTATTTTTCGCATAATTTTCTTACACATCTCTCATATCACCTTCTCAATTTTTTGCACTTTTCTTTTTGTCTTATGGATTTTTGTACTTCTTTATCTTTGTCATTATCACTATTTTTTCCATCTCTATCAGATTAACTTTATTGTCTCATTTTATTGATCACTTCGTCATTGTCACACTATCCCTCGACTTGCTCAAATACTCTCTCTAGTCTGGCTCGCCTTTGCTTTCACTCACACTTCTTGCTTTAAACCTATCCTTCTTGTCTCTCTCATCAATGAATTATAGCTATGTCTTTCTCTTCTAAATCTTCTTTTTCTTCCTCTAATTCCTTCATTATCCCTCACAACCTCCTTACTGTATCCTTCTTCTCTTTGCCATCCTTCTTCCTCTTCTCCCTTTTTACAACTTACTCTTTCTCTCTCTACCTTCTCTATCTTTTGGAATCTTTCTCCTTCTTTCCCATTATTTATGACTTCCACTATGTCAATGGCATATGCTCTTTCTCTTTCTCCTCTCTCTATAACATATGTGATCTCTCACTTCAACTCTTTGTATTTCTCTTCTCTCACTTCTCTTACCCCTTCTTTCTTCTATCTTAACTCCCAAATTCATGCCCTTCATTTTTTGTCTCTTGCTCTCTCACTTTTTCATTCTCTCTTTTCACTTCTTACTCTTCACTCATTGTTGTGTATCTCTCCTCCTTTGTCTCTATAAATCTCACTTCTATTCTTTCACTTGTATTATCCCTTGTCTCCTCATCCATCATCTATATCTCTAGTTCTTTCTCTTTCCTTCTAAGAATTTATCTCTATCATTCTTAGTCTTAGCCTCTTAATCTGCTTCTTTTCCGTTTTCTCTACCTCTTCTCTATCTATTTCTCTCTCCTCTTTTTATCCCTTCTAGCCTCTCTTTCCTTCTTCCTAGTCTTTCTTCTTATTCTTTTTAAATCACTTTCTTATTGTATTTCTCTCTTCCTTTCTAATTGCTTAGTCACTAAAGTTTTCCATTTTTCCTTTTGAATTATTTCATTAAACTCTCTACATTGTTCACTCTTCTTCCCTTTTTTCTCTTCTCTATCATTGTTCCTTTAGGGTTTCTCATCCTTTTCTATTTTTATTGCTTTATCTTTCTCCATTTGCCTCTTAATCAACATTTTTCCATTTTTTGTTTATCTCGTTATATTTCTTGTTTCTCTTCTCTAACATCCTTTACTATACCGTATATCTCTCTCTCTTGTATAAGCATTTATAAATATTTTTTTCTCACCCATTGCTTTTATCTCTTTTCATTTTATCTTCTATCACATTGTTTCTCTTTTTTTCTACCTCTCATTATTCTTTATCTCTCTCTCTCATTTTTAGGCACCCTTTGTCTCTCAAGATTCCTTTAAGATAATACCACTTTATCCCACCCTCAATTTTGCACCTTTTCTTTTTTGTCACAATGTATTTAGTCTGTGTTTATTGTATTCTTTGTCATAGTCTTTAACTTCTCTCTTTATTATCACTCTTCTTTTTTGCACTTTTCTCTCTTTACCTTGTTCATCATTTTCTTTCTATTTCTCTACTTATACTTCTTTACTCATTAAATTTTTTATATCAAGATGTCTCATTAATCTATATCTCTACCTTTTTTATATATTCTACACTTTGCTTCTCCCTCTGTATTTATTTACTCTTTATCCCTTTTGTCCCTTTCTATTGGTCAAATTTTTTATCTTTTACTTTCATTCTCTTGATAACTCTTCACTCTCCTTGACCTTACCTATTTCAATATCATGTCAACCTCCATTTGATTCACTCATTCTATCTCATTTTATTATCTCTATATATTCTCTATTAATTTTTACACCCATCGCTCTTCTCTTTAATATCATCAATCCCATTCTTACTATCTCTTGCTTTTAATCTCTTTTCATCCTCTTTATCCATCATTCTTTTATTTCTATAATAACTTTTGTCAACCCTTTAGCTCTCTCTTCTCTTTTTGTCTTTCTTCTCTCTATTTTTTTCTCTGTATCTCTCTCTATGTTCTTCTTTAGTTATTTTTCTTTTGTTATCCAACTATCCTTCAATTTCTCTTCTCTATCACTCTCTCTTTTCACCATTCTGTCTCGCTCTTTTCACTTATTATCTACTTTTTGTCTCACATCTCCACCTCCTTATCTTCTCTCCCTTCCATATATTTCTCAATTTTATTGTCTCATCACTCATCCATCACTATGCCTCTCTTTCTTATGCCTTTATAATTGTTTCATGTATCCATCTTTAAATGACCTCTTCACAAAAGAAATCTCTTCCTAACTATCTCTTTCTTTCACAATCACTCAACCTCTCTCTTGCTTTCTTTATTTTACACAAATGTCTCTTCCCCATTGTATCTCTCTTCATCTATTTTATTAGTATTACTTCTCTTCTATCATGCTCACTCTCTTTATTCTACTTTCTTGCATCTCTAATCCTCTCTAATTTATGACCAGCCTCATTCTTTATTCTATTCTACTTTAAACATTTTTTCTTCTTAACTATGTTGCTTTGTTTTCTCTTTCACTCTTTCTATTAACTCTTATATATCTTATACCTTTCCCATCACTCACATTATCTTCTATGTATATTTATCTAAATTTTTATCTTATTTATATAAAACACTTTACCAACAAAAATGTTCCATCATTTTTGTCTCTCTTTTTTTCTTTATAATATTCTCCATACTAGTCCCTCTTTTATTTTACTCTCTCCAGCACTCTCTCCTTCTCCATTTCTGTTTGTGAAGATGTTTTAAACAATTATATCTCAGCTCACCTCTTCCTCTCATATCTCCACATTATCAGTTCATCATGTAACCCTTTAGTTGATGCTTCCTTATTCCTTCTTTAATAGTCTATAATTATCTCTTTCTTGCTTTGTCATACTCATTCACTCTCTTTGTCACTATCTCTACTTCTTTGTTTCTTTTTCGATCTCTTCCCCAACCATCTCCATACAATAATCACTTCTATCTTTCTTTCTCACTCATTCTCTCTCTTACTCAGTATGCACTCTAATACAATTTATCTCATATTATGTTTTATCAATTTTTAGCATTCCATATGTCTATTTATCTATACATACCTCATATAATTGGTTTTTGTCACCATTTCCACTTTTCTACCTCGTCTTTATCTTTATCTTTCCCTTTTTAGTAATAATTTAAATGTTTATCCTCAAAATACTATTTGATAAGAAAATAAAAAAAAAGAATATGAAACATGGCATGAATGAAAATAAGTTGATATGATTAACAAACTAATTGTGCTAAAATAATGAATAAAAGTTGTTATATTAAAATTAGAAAATTTTTAATAAGTTTTAATAGTTATCAAAGTAACATGTAAATATGAAGAACAATTATAAATTATGCTTTGTATTAGAATAGATATTAGCAATGAATTCAAATAGATAAAACATTCTTTGGATTAAAATATTTACATTATATTATTAAAATGAAAATTTTATAATTGTAGATGCAATTAATAATTAAATTTGTTGCATCATTTATAATTAAAAGCTATTATAAAATGATTAATGTATTGTAATATTATAAGAATTATTTAATTATGTTATTATTTTTTAATTATTAGTAATTGTGTTTATCATTTTATAAATATGATAAATTTAGAAAAATAATATCATGATCATCATAAATGTTGTTATTATTATTATTATTATTATTATTATTAATGAAAATTTATATTTCTTCTCATTAATTAGAAATATTCATTTTTTCCTTCCCCATATTTTGTTTTCTTATTTCACAACATATGTTTCTTCTACTTCTTTTATTCTCATGTATATTTTTTTTGAAACTTTTCCTATTTTATTTTAGTGTTAATCTTATTTTCTTCTTTTACTCCCTTTTTTCTTATTATTATTCCCTTGTTGTATTACATTTTTGTGCTCTACATTTTCTTATTCTTCTTCTTGTGAATCATTCGTTTATATATTTCCATTACCATTGTTTCTCTTTATTTATCATGTTGTTCATTAAAATGATAAATAAGAAAGTAAAATGGCAAAAAGAAACTATTTAGTAATTAATTTGTATATATTTTAAATATTACTATTTTAATTGAAAAATTAATTATATAATTTTGTCGAAATTTTTTCTTAATGAGTAATTTCTAATAATAAGGTAATTGTAAATTATTAAATAATTCCTTTTCCTCTTAATCCTATAATTATAATGAATTCTCATTCAATTTTTCTTAATGTTTGTGATCACACTCACTTTAGAATTAAAAAAAATGGAAAACAAAATATTTTTGTTTTTGTTATTTTATGTTTTCCTTCGAAACTTCTTTATTACTATTATTATAATTTAATAGTAAATTAATTTTTTTATTTTGATGTTTTGCTCATTATTCTTAAGAATTTATTTTTATAATTATAAGATGCAATTAAAAGTTTAATCATGAATATAGTAATTATTATTATATATTTTTTAATCATAAATTATTTTTCCTAAAAAAGATATATCATAACAATAATAATATTGGTAATTTTATATGTTATTGGTGTAGGCAGATTATAATTATAAAAAACATGAGAATAAAAGTTTTACTCTTATAATTTTATTATAGAAATATTTATTAGTTATGATCAATGGTAATAAAAATAATTATTCTAGTCCACATTTCTTAAACAATAATTACTTTGTTTTTTAATAGATTATAAAAACTAAAAATTATCAAATTTAAATATTAATTCTATAATTAAATATTACATTGCATAATATTAATTAACAGTAATTTTATTAACATACAATATATAGTAAGAAAAACTAATTAAAATTTTAACAAGCATAATTAAATATAACTCACTCTACTTGTTTTCACTTTGTTATTCATCTCTCTTATCTATCAATTGTAATAATGGATTTCTCTTCCCACTTTTTTATTTTTATTTATATCTTTCTTTTTCTCTCTTTACCTCCTTGTTCTTTCCTACTCTTTTGCTACATTTTCTCTCTTTCGTCAATGCCATAACTCTTATTTACCACCACCTTCACTCTCTTGGAATATCTCTCCCTCTTTCCCTCTATTTGCGCCTTTTGCATTATCACTCCTCTTAGTTTATCTCACACCATTCTCTATTACTCATTCTATCTCTCAAATTGTCTCTCTTTTTGTTTTATCCTCCTTTTCTTCAATTACCACCATTATCCTCTCTTTTCTCTAATCACACTCTAATTGACTTCCATCACTTTGTTGTCTTTCACTTTTTCACTCTTTCACTCTCTCCTCTTACTTTATATTATTCTCTTATTATATGTTTCTCTAATTTGTCTCTATAAATCTCACTTTCTTTCTTTCAATCATAACCTCTCTTTATCTAAAATTTTTATGTCTTCCCTCTCTTCTTCCTCCACAATGTATCTTACAATTTATCTCCCTCACTCTTATTAATTATTAATATTTATTACTTAATGATAACACTTATTAGTAGTCATTATTTTTATTTTAATAATTTGAATTACATTTACAACAATATTTTAATTATAGAAATCATTTTTTCTCATAATTTCTTTTATTTCTCTTGAACTGAGCCTCTTAATTACCTTTTCCATTTATTTCTTAGCTCTCCTTCTCTTTTTTCTATCATTGTTATTCGTTCTCTCTTTCTCCTTCCTCATCTTTCTTGTCAAGCAGTTTAAGGTGATATCTCAATCTATTTCTCTCTTCCTTCTTAAATCCTTTATCGTAATAATCTTACAAAATCTTATTAATTTTCTTTTATTGAACTTTCTTGCAGACTCCTCTCTCTCATGTTCCCTTTGTCTTTTATTTCATTTTCTCTTTTTATCTCTCTTTATCATTCCTCACTTAACTACAATTTATACTTTCTTCTAGTCCTTCTTTATTTTTTTATTTTCTTTCTATCTCACGTCTCCTCCACTTCTTTCATACAGTTTATATCTATCCCTTTGTATATTTATGTCTCTCATCATATCTTTCTCTCCTTTTTCTTTTGTCACTTCTCTACCTTCACTTTATCTTCTATCTTCTTATATCTTTGTCATTCATTCTCTTTCTTATTTATCTCTTCTGTCTATTTTTTAACACTTTTTTTTCACTCTTTTACTCTCTCATAGTCTCTAAAACTTTATATCACTTTATTTGTCTCCGACCTTTGCTTATCGTCTATTTATGCTTCTATCCATATGGTATCGCTATATCACATTTTGTATCACAATGTTTACCCTCTCTTTTCTTTACCCTATAATTGTATCTATCTCATTCTTACAATCTCTAGCTCTCCGTTCCTCATTATCATCTCCATCGATCATTCTTTTATCGCCCTAATAATTTGACGAAGCACTTTACCACTCTCTTCTCTCGCCCTCTCATCTCTTTATTCCTTTTATTATCATTGTTATCTACCTTTTCATTTTTCTCACTTTCACTCTTCCCTCTACCTTTTCCATTACAACTTTTATCTTCTCTTTAATAGCACTCTCCCCATACATCCTTATTTTTCCAATTCTTTTTATCTCTTTGTATGTCTTCCTTTATTTATTTCTCTCTTTTCATCACACAATCTCTCTATGTTTCTTCTGTCTCTTTTTTCCACCATCCAACTGACTCTTTTGACACTAACTTTCCCATTTCATTTTTTGAGTTGCTTGTCCATCTTCTTATCTTCTCTCTATTCTTTATTTTTGTCCAATTCCCTTTTTCTACTCATATTTATCGCTTTGCCTTTCTTTCTAATACCTTCAATGTCTCTTTATTTCTCTATTACTATATAACTTATAACACTTTTCTCAATGGCGGTCTATTCCTAACTATCTTTGTAGTTCTATATTACTTAACCTCTTTCTTATATTCTCAATTTCATTTGGCTCTCACCACTCTATATCTCTCTTTATCTCTATTTCTAGTTCCACTTTATCTTATCATGCTCTTTCTTATTCTTTTCTATCTTTCATCTCTAACCTACACTCTTCAAACTCCATAAAGCTTATTCTATTTTGTTCTCCATTAAATTTTTCTTTCATAAACTCTCTTTCCTATCTTTTCTCTATCGCACTCTACTAAATCTTTCCTATTTTTTCCCACCTTTCTTTCTTTCTCTTCTTTATATATCTCACTTAATTTCTACTAATTTTATATCAAATTTTTTTTATCTTATCTCTCCTTCGTTTTGTCTCTTTATTTTCTATTTCTAATGCTCTCGTTACTACTCTCCATCATTTTGCTCTCTCTGAAGCTCCCTTCTTCCTTGTACATCTTTGTCTAGCAATCTTCTTAATTTATTCTATCTCATTTCTCACCTCCTCTCTTCTCTCCTCCTTATTCATCAACTATCTTATTTTATTAATTGATACTCCATCCCTCTCTTTTCCGTTTATCTCTCTTATGGTTTATCTCTTTCTCTCTCTACCTTACTTAGACTCTTTCTCTTTCTTCACTATTTTATTTATTTTTCTCTCTTTTCCACTCCCTTTCCTTTACATCAACAGCTCTTATCTTTGTCACTCGCTCGTTCCTTCTCTCACTTTAGCATGCACTCTCTTTCTCGCTCCTTTTTTCTTAATGTTATTTTTCTAGTCTCTCTCATTATCCTCTATTTTATTTATCCTTATAGATTCCATTATTGTTTCTTATGTCTCCTAATTTCTCCTTGTTCTCTCTCTCTCCCTCCCTTTCTCTCCCTCTCTTTCTCTCCCTCCCTTTCTATCCTATGTCTCTGTCTATTCTTTTTAGTCATTATTTGTAATTCTATCTTCAATATCTTATTTCAAATGACAATTGGGGAATAGAATAAGAAACATAATATGTATAAAAAGAAGAAAAATATGGCTAATAAATCGAAGTTAAAAAGGTAAAGATTAAAATTTATTAATTATTATTTTATGAAAACTAGGTAAACATCTAATAATAATTAAAATATATCCAATTCTCTTATAATTAAGAAAAAGAATAATTATAAGTTATATTTCTTTTTAATAATGCTTTTATTAATTTAAATATTTATAAAAAACACCATCTATAATTCAAAATTATTATAAAAAATAATGAATTATAATAATTTTTAAAATACATATTTGTATTTTTTTATATTATTAATAAGTTTTATAATGTTAATTTATTAATATTATAAAAATAATAAGCAAATAATATAAATCATTCATAGTAAAAAATATTGTTAATATTCTTTTTATTATTATTATTTTAATATATTTGATATTTATTCTGATTGTATTATTTGTGTTGTTTTTCTTCTTACTCGCCTGAATCTATTTCATCTAGTTCTTTTAATACTGTATCTATTCTTCAATATTCTTTATTTACATTTATTCTTTATCTTATTTTCTTCTTTTAATATGATTTTTTATATTATTATGCTCTTCTTTTAGTCCTTTTTAGTTCAATGATTTCTTTTTCATTATATATCATTATTTTATTATTTATTCTTCTTGATAGTTTCTCTTTCTTAAATATATTATTCCTTACAATTATATGTAAAAAATGATAAAAAAGAAAATTATTATCAATAATTCAGGAAATATTTTTCTACAAAATATACTAATTTCTATATTATAATTTAGTAATTAATTAGACTAATTTTGAAACCCTAATCTTAATTAGAAATTCCTAAGAATAAGATAATAGAAAGAAAAAAAAATATTTCCTTTCTTTTTATGCATGTATTCAATATAAATTCTTATTCATTATTTCTTAATTTTGTTTTAATATTAATTTAAAAGGTTAATAAAAAAGAATGGAAAAATGTTTTTTTTAGTTTGTTTGCGATCCTTATCTTGATAAAATGAGCATATGTATACTAAAAACGTATTACATATCAAATATTTTAATTTATATTTTATGAGTGAGCAATAAAAAGTGATAGAGTTAAAATATGGAAGAAAATAAAGTAATGAGAGATACTTATAAAAGAAAGATAGATAGGGGAATGGGTAAAATCTAGAGAGAAGTGATGGAGGAGATTAAAATAAGTTTGAAAAGCAATAGTGCTAAATTATGTAGAATATGTTGAAAGAGAAAGAGTGTAAGGGAGACATATGGTGACACAAATGGAAGAGAGTTTGACAATAGGGTTTTGAAGTGAGTGAGAAAATGTATTATATTGATACAAAATACACCAATGAAGAGAGTCAAAAGAAGATGGATAAAGAGATAAGGAAAAATTTATAAAAAAGATAGAGAGAGAATGAATGAGAGGGAAGGAAGTTGATTTGATAAAGAAAGAGATAAGGAGGTGAGAGACAGTGAAGAGTCATCAAGGGAAAGGCAAAGACAAAGAATTAGACAATTACAAGTAGATCAAAGGGTTAATCTGGTAAATATAATGATAGAGATAGAACATATATAGTAATTAATGTATAATAATTTACTCATTCTATAATTAATATGTAATATTCAATTTATTTTTTATATAAAATAATATACTTATAATTATTTATAACTATTATATACTTTCAAAAAATACACATAATTTAAAATGCAAATGTTCCCTTCACATTTAATCTTCTCTCTCTTTGCTCTCTATCACTATTTTTTACCTCTCTTTCATCCCTCCATGTCTCCCTACATCTCTTTTGTAGAAGAAATCTCCCATTTTAGACCATCTTTCTCTAGCTCCGTCAATTAATATTAATTAAGAATTTAGTTTGTTAAGCACTTTAATAAAATATGTCATGTATTTCATTAATATTCATATTATCTATTTAAAAACATAAATGGAAAAAATGATAAGTATAAGATATATTATTGTATATCAGTTTTAAATTATCCAAAAAAACATTATATGTTAATTATAGTAATTTCTATTATGTATGCTTTTTTTTTACTTTAATGTACATAATGGTGTAATTAAGGCAAATAATTTAAATAATAATTATAAAAAAATCTTTTGCTTTGTATTTCATTATTTATAATTAATACATAATATAATTTTAAATAACTAAAATTTGTTAGAAAAAAGTTTATGTACGAATCACTGCTTTAAAGAAAATTATAACGAAAAAGCTACTCATTAATTCAATAAAATAAGCATATTAACATTGGAATATGTTATTATATTTGCAACAGACAAACTTTTTTTTAAAACATATAAACATGTTAATTTAACAAATTTTTAGCATATTTGTATATGGCTATTTCTAGCAAAGCATTAAAGCATTGATCTCATCTAAACTCAAACTATAATCATTCTTTGGCAAGCATAGCATTTGAATGGGTGTGCTCTTGAGAAGTCTTCCTATTTTAAATATTTTTCCATAGTATTTATTTTTGAAATGAATGAGTGTCAGTTATAATAAAATGTATATATTTATTAATAAAAAAATCATAAATTATTTTTATAATTTAAATTATAACTATTATTTACAAATATTAACCTAATAATGTTAATATAACTTTCTTTATATCCCAAATTCCTTTCTCTAACTCTCTCTCACTTATATCTTCGTATCTCTCTATTCCTTAAATTGTAACATCACATTATGTTCTTTTCACTTTCTCATTTATCACTTTGTTTCACTTTGCATTTAAATATTACTTAAGATATTTCATATATAATGCATTTTAGTCAAATATTTGATGTCTTACTTTATTATTATTGTAATAAAACTATTATGTTAATATATTAGTATTATTTTAAATGTTTGTTTATAGTATACATTATGATAAGATAATATTAATACACATTGTCCATTATGCATCTAAATTATAACTAAAATGAATTATATTATTTTTAAAAAATCAAATATATTTATTTATTGTCAAAATCTCTCTAATTTTTAATATATATATATAACATATTAATTATATTGAACTCTAATATAAGTATAATTAATGAGCTTTATAATAATTATGCAAAGTAACTCATTAAATGTATAGTTTTTTTTATGTAACACAATTTGGAAGACATCAATATTATTTCCTTTTTTATCATATCTCACTTTTGTCAATATCACTACTTTCATCTATATCTGTTGCATCTCTCTATGGCTCTATCATTATTCAATTAACTTCCATCTCAACTATCTACTTTTTAGCTCTATCAATTAATATTAATTAGGAAGTCTCTAATGTTGCACTGTTTATGACATAATTAATGATAAATTTATTAATTTACCTTTATAAAGAAATATATGCTTTTAATTTTAATATTATAATAATTTGTACCATTTACACTAGCTTTCATCTTAATATAAATGATAATTTTATTAAAAAAATAATATGAGAAATAATTATCTAACTTATACACAATTTATTTTTTATTTATAAGAAACAAAATTTACAGAAAATAATTCTTTTCTTACATGTTCATTTTAATTATAACTATAATATAGATAAGTTTTTGTTATTATAATGTAAATAAAGTTTGGACATCAAAATATATTATGACATCTATATTAAAAATTAAATTATTTTTCAATGTATATACACATGATAATTAATAAGATTTATTAGATAGTACATTATCTTCAAAGAAATAGTCATAAAAGTTTGTTTTCCTAGATCTTGTATGTGTGCGTGACCACCTAAGCATTAAAGTAGTGGATTACAATATAATTCAAATGTTAACCATGATTGTGCGAGAGTAGTATTTGGATTGGTTGGCATGTTGAGAAGTCATCATGTTGCACTTCTTTTTTCATTGTATTTTTTTAATGAATGTGACTTGGTTTTAATAGTATATTAATTCTTATTAATAAATAATATTATTATTTAAGTTATTTTATAATTTATTTTTTTAATTATTAATTATTACTTTCATTAGAATTAAATAATTATCACATTAAAGTAGTATTAAATAGTCCTCAATATGATATAATAAGAAATATTTTTATATACTTTAATTATCCATAATAGAACTTATATTACATATATTAATGTTGAACTAATATATACTTAGAATAGTCAATTTATTATGCATATGAACGTTTTTAATGTAATAATATAATGTATAAGATAAATAATCTAAAATTTTATTATTAATGTGAAATATTATTTGCATTTATTATATATGTTATGGATTCATGGATAATATATTAGAATAAGTGATTGTAATTATTTAATGAACTTTTAAGATTATACATGCTAATAGAATGATATCGAACTAATAGCAACAAAAACTCTAAGGATTAGTAATATCAAACAATTATTCCAATATTTTTTTTCTTGTATAATGCTTAGTATTAAATTCTATTGGCATATTAATATTAATAAATACTTTTAGTTTTATTATTAAGATATAATGTTTATTTAATTATTTCTTTTACTTCATTATTGTATCTCTTTAGCTTTCACTCAATCTCACTTCTTTCTCCATTGAATTATCATTCTCTTATTTATCATACCAATATTATCTCCTCAGCTTCCCATTACCATCTCTTTGTACTATCCCTCTTTCTTCTCTCATTTCTCTCTTTCACATTCTTATTTACTCTTTATGTCATCTATGTTCTCTCTCCTCTCTCTCTTTCCCTCAAGCTCCTTGTCTCTCTTTATTTTTTCCTTTATATCTTTTCTTATCTCTTTATTTCTCTTAATCTCTCCTCACTATTATAGTCTTTATCTTTATAATATAGTTGTTGCTCCACCTCTCACTATCTCTCACTTTCTTTTTAATCTATTTATTTCACTTTCTCTACTCGTTGTGCCACTATAAGCCTCCCTTTGTTCTCCCTCACCCCCTTTCTCTTTTTCTTTCTACATATTTTAAAAAATTTATCTTTATTTTCTCTCACAATTATTTTTTTGAACATCGTCCATTCTCCTCACTCTCTTCTCTTCTAATTTTTCTTATTCCCTTTCTTACCTCTCTCTTCTTAATATCTGTCATTACATTATTTTTTTCTTCTTTCTTCTCTCACTTTCTATCACACTTTCTTAAAATATTAATTAAATATTTTCATATAATACATTTTACTAGAACACTACATC
Organism: Vanilla planifolia; assembly: GCA_023846275.1. Taxonomy (NCBI): domain Eukaryota; kingdom Viridiplantae; phylum Streptophyta; class Magnoliopsida; order Asparagales; family Orchidaceae; genus Vanilla; species Vanilla planifolia. The sequence continues at coordinate 1,430,434 of JAIUJO010000084.1, read as the reverse complement.
TATCACTTTGTTATCACTATAATAACATTTACTTAATTTATTGAAATTATTAAAAACACATGTTTATAAAATATGTTATATTATAGTTTTATTATTATGAATATAACTTTCTATGCTTTCGAACTATAAATAAAATTTAAAATATTACTTTTTACTTTTTAGTAAATATATTTTCTAATTATCATAATATTATAAATTTATAATATAAATTTTGATTATATTTCTACACATATATAACTTTGGTCAATGTTATTTATGTTAATTAATGCACAATAGGTATGCTTTTGTCATCTTTTTTCAAAAAAATATAAGAAAGTGCATTTCATTTTCATATAAAACCCAATATCATAAATATAATTACCTTGAATTGAAATATATTTGAAGAAATAATATACGTAGATTAAAATACAAATATTCCAATTTCATTATATTCTTTCTCTCATTACTTTCTTTACTATCTCTCTTACCTTTTATTTCTAACTCCTTCTCTTGCACTATACTTTTCTTTTCTCTCTAGTATCTATTTCTCTAGCTCCATTAATTAATATATAATTAAGAAATCTCTTATGTTATATACTTTATTATAATATTTCATGCATTGCATTGCCATTTAAATTATTTATTTAATAATGTAAAAGTAAAAATGATATGTACAACATATATTACTATTTCAACATTAATATGCCCATAGATAACGATATATTCATCATGTAAGTAGTGATAATTTTTTTATATTGATTTAAAGTATATAAGATTAAATTTAAAATTATAATAATTTGTAATAATTGTAGTATAAGTAAATGATATAAATAATAATAATAGTAATAATAATTTTATTTATTTCAGATTTTATTATTTATTAATAAATAATTCAATTTCTTGAAAACTTTAATTTATATGAAAAAAATTTATACTTGAATGTCTACCTTAAAAGAAAGAATACTATATGTAATTTCTCATTAATTCAGCACAAATAATTTATTAGCATTGGAATATATTATAATATACGAAATAATATTAAAAAATTTTTTGAAAATACAAACACATGAAAAACTTGAAAATTTCTAACTTGATTCGTTATCTTTAGGATAGTAGTCACATTAGTACTACATCTCGTTACAACTCAAAAGTTAACAATGCTTGGGTGAGGGTAGTGTTTTGATGGGTGACATTTTGAGAGGACATCTTGTTACACATATTGTTTTCATAGCATTTGTTTTTGCAATGCACCAAAGTTGGTTTTAATTATATGTTAATTCCTATTAATAAACAACATAATTATATATGTTATTTTATAATTTAGAGTGTAGTTATTATTTATTAGCATTTACTTATTAACTTTATTATCTTCTTCTTTATATTCATCATTTGCCTTTCTATCTCACTCTTCCCTTGATCACTTCATCTCCCTTCCCTTTTTCTGTCCCTCACTTTAGTTTCTTATCCCTATCTCGTTGACCACATTTTGTCGCTACATCTTCAAATATTAATTATGTTATGTCATATATAATGCATTTTAGTGCATTATGTTTTGAGTTGCTTTGTTATTTTTGGGATAAACATTTATGTTAATATATTAGAATTATTGGAAATGCATTGTTGCAACATTTATTATATTATAATAATTCTGATAAACATATAATTTGTGATTAATCTAAACTTTATGAAAATTAATTACATGATTTTTTTTATTAGCTAGTAAATCATTTTATTAATTATCATAACTTTTTTTAAATTTTTAAAATAAATTTCAATCTTATTTGAGATCATATATAGATATAACAACCAAGTTTTATAATAATTAATGTACAATAATTTATTTTTATATCTTATTTTATAATTAATGTTAAAAATTATTTTTTATAAAATATTACTATATAATAAATATGATTATTATTCAATGTTATTTGTTGTTTAAAACATATAACATATGTAGTTTAAAATACAAATATTTTCTATTCTTTCCACCATCCCACTGTTCTCTATGTATTACTATTTTTATCTTTAACTCTCTTATCTCTCAATGACTCTATCTCATTCCAAAATTGCTGTCTTCATATCCACTATCATGTTCTTAGTTCAATAAATTAAAATAAATTAACAAATACCTATTATTGCCCACTTTAATATAATACTTAGTACATTGCATTAAATTTGATATTACATATTTAGTAACAAGATTGCAAAAATCATATGCATTTACTACATTATGATATATCTATATTACAGTTTGTATACATAATTACATTTTATTTATATTAATTTTGGAAAATATTAATGTTAGTTTTAACATTATAATAATTTTTAAAATGTTTTCTTTAGTTTTATTTTGATATACATATAAATAATTGAAATAAATAAAAGTACAATATAGATAATCTCTTGCTCATTGAATATAAATAAATTATTAACATCGAAATGTATTATTAAATTCATAACAAAAGTAAAATTATTTTTAAATTTGTGAAGATATGATAAATAATAAAAAAATTCTATAATTGTTCATTATCTTAATGAAACTTGTTATATGTATAATTTTTTGGCTCTTATACATGTGTGTGTTAGACAATCGTTAAACCAATTGATATCTTTAGAACTCAAAAGTTAACCATACTTAAGTTAGTGTGGTATTTGTTTGGGTGACCTCTTGAGAAGTCCTCGTATTGCGCATCAATTAATAGCATTCATTTATCTAGTGAATGTGTATTAGTTTTAACAATATGTTAATATTTATTAATAAATAACAATGTTATATATGATTTTTTTTTATTTTTTTTATTTTTGTTTTTTTTTTAATATTACTTGTATAATATAATTCTTAATATGATATAGTAAAATGTTTACTTAAATATATTTTAAATTACGTGTGAGATTACTATGATTAGCTATTATAGGCCACAAATAACATATATTGTCAATATTATAGACATGATTTCTATAAAAATTCCTAAAATAATCAAGTATTATAGCATAAACTACTTGCAATTAAATTATTAATATGAAAATAATTTTATATTTATTATCTACATTTTGTCACAAAGTAATAAGATATTAAAATAAGTGACATTATTTATTTGTAAATTAAAATTTAAGATAACATAAATTCATAAAATAATATTAAATAAATATTGAAAATATGCTCTAAATATTATCTATGTACAAAAATAACTACAAAAGTTTTATTTTTTATTTAAATAATATTGAATGTTATAGTGTTTATCAAAATGAATTAGTACTATAAGTTATTTTGTTAACATATAACTATTATTTAATTCTTTTTCACATTTTCTTATCTTTATCTCTATAGCTCTTATACTTTCTCACTTTCATCTTTATGTTATTATCATTCCCTTTATTGCATTACCCATCTGAATGTCTTGTCTTCCCCTCACTGTGTCTTCCCTTTATTCATCTCAATTATCTCATTTCTTTAACTTTTATGTTGTTTTTTGTTCTCTCAATAACCTTTATCTTCTCTTTCCCTCTTCTCTTCTTTTCTCTTTCTCCTCTTTGAATCTTTATTTTGTCTCCCTATGTTATTATTTTCTTCTTTATCACTCACTTATCTATTAATGACTCACTCTCTCTCATGCAGTACACTTAATTAAGAAATATCTCATATTGTTCACATTAACATGTATTTCAAAAAAACATAAATATTTTATAATTTATAATAAAAAATAAATAAAGAATTGTTTGGGGGATAAGTCCACTAGAAAAGAATAATGATGGATAGATAAGAGAGTGATAAAAAGGAAAATAATAATAAAAAGAGATGTGAGAGATATTTGAATGAAAAGAAAGAAAAGAAGAAAAAAAGATAAAATAAATAATAATGTAAATTTGATAGGGAAATTGGAATATAGAGAAGAAAGAGGAGAAAGAGGGCAAGAGAAAGATAAAATGAGAGAGAATAAGTGACAAATAAAAGAATGATGATATAAGAGAGAAGAACGTGAGAGAACATTAGAGCTACTAAGATATAGAGAAGGAAGAGTAAAATAATTAAGTAAAAGTTATATAATAATAATTTAACTTCTAGCTTTTATAGATATTCATAATAATATTAAGTATTATTAAAATAAAAAAAAATTAAAGTTTTATAGTGTTTTAGTACATTGCAAAAGTTAATTGTGTCTTGGCCATTAATTAAAATTAATTTATTAACGGTTAAAAACTTAAGAAGTTGATTAAGTTATAAATCATAGAAATTTTTAATATGATATATTCATATGACATATTTTAAAAAGTATAATTAATATTTAGAATTCATAATATAATTTTTAATAGTCTCTCATATATATTATATTATTATTATATTTAACATTTTTATATAATATGTTTTAATTATTATAATTATTAGTTATTTCTACTTTGTTATTATTGATATAAGTTATATTTTCATAATTAAATTATATTATAGAAGTTATTTTACTATATTAAATGGATAAGCAATGTCGATGAAGTTAACTATTGAAGTAATTTTTTAAATTTGGATGAATATATACTTTAATAAATAACTTCAATTGTATCATACATGTCATAGTACTTTCCAATATTAGTACTTTTATTATGCTAAATCATTAAGAAATTATTTATTTATTATTCCTTTATAGTAAATATTCTTACATAAGAATTATTTTCATAACATTATTGATATTATAAATAAAAATATTAAATTATTCATTAATTATAAATATTAATAGATATATGTATCATTAAAATAATATATTAAAGTGTGTGACATGAGAAATTTTTTAACTAATCATAATTAATGTTGCTTAAAAATATATAATATTGATGGAGATAAGTATACAATAAGATAGGAGTGATTAGTAGATGTGAAAGATAAAGATGAAAATAGTAAAAGAATGTTATGAGATTGATGATTAAATAAAGAGAGAAGAAATGAGAAGAGGCAGATTTTGGAGGTGATAAGGAGAATAAATAACACATGATTGAGGAAGAGATATTAGAAAATGATTAGTGATAGAACAAAGAGAGGGTGAGGGCAAAGAAAGGTGATAAAAGTGGTGGAGATGATATGAAAGTAATAACGATAGAGAGATGAAAGTGAGACAAAAGTTGGAGTTTTTTAGATAAAGTGAAAGAAGGGTGACAAATAATTAAATGGAAATTAAATATTAATAATGTAACATATAATAATTATTAATATTAACATGTTAAACACATGAAATACTCAAAATTGATTAAAGACAACAAATATTTAAGGTTTATTTCTAAAGGTTCCTAGAAATGAAGAAAATAAATATGTAGAAATATAAAGAAAGTATTTAACAAGATAGTTCTTGTCTTTAATTATTATAAATTAATAACGTAAAAAAATAAACAACAATAATGATTTACTTTAATATTCTGTCAATTGAATGCAACTAAATCAAAGTGATGTTAAGGTCATACAAAAAGAGATATAAAGAAATATAAACCATTAAAAGTGAAAGCTTTGAATAAATAAGATAAATTTTAGTTGAATACTATATTTAAAGAATTAAGAAAATCAAATGTAATATTCATAAACATCAAATGAAGTATGAATATAAATGTCTCAAAAATATTTGCAAAAGATTGTTTACTTCATCTCAATGAATAGATGTTCTTAGCTTATTCCATAGAATTACCAAAGTAAATAAAAACATAATGTCAAATTAATCTTATAATATTAAATAAATATATATTAAAGTTGAAATAAGATAAATTACACAGAAAAGTTATAATCAAAGATATTAAGGAGATTAGTGCAATATACCTTTGATTGTAAAATTAGGAATAAATTGAAATGTAATGATATTTACTTCATTTTTATTAAAGCTCATCTTGAATTACTACAAATTATCGAAGTAAATAAGCATAAATATTATTAAATTATTATTTAAATATTAAGTAAACATATAGAAAAGCTAAAATGAGATGAAATAAAGAAAAGTAATATTGTAAAGTTTTAGATAAATAAAGGTCACATGGGAAGAGATTTATGGTTTCATGATAATAACACAAAATCAAAGAAAAAAAATAAAAAAATCAGATAAATTATATGGGAAAGCTATATTTCCAAGAAAATAAGAAGGTTGAGCGTAACGTCCTTCATCATTAAATTAAGTGCAAATCAAAATGTCTTGTAATAGGTCACAAAAATCAAGAAAATGAAATACTTAAACAACAAAAAAATCAAATATTTAATTGGAGAGAGCAGATAAATATGAATCCAATGAAGTTTGGTTTGTCTCAAACTAATCACGTTTGGAAAATTTTGAATTAGTAAATTACGTAAACCTAAGTAAAATAAATTTATTATTTTAATATAAAGTAGATATATATTAAAGATAAATTAAAATATATATCAAAGTAATTAAAATAACTAAATTATAATGATGTAAATGTTACATGAGAGAGCATTCAGAGTTAAATAGTAATGCAACAAAGTCAAAATAAAACATCTAAATAGATGAGCTAAATTGTATAAGGATATCGTATTCAAATATACAATGGAGTTCGAATGTAACATCTTTGATCATCAAATATTGTATGAATTAAAATTACTCCTAAAGTGTGATAAAATTCTAAAAAATAAAACATTATGAATTTATAAAAAAGTAATATTTAAATATATATACATGAGTACAATGAAGTAAGATAACATAAATAATAATAATTTATTACTTAAATATTATGTAAATATAAATTAAATCTATAGCAACAAAATTTAAAGCAACATAATATAACAAATAAAGGCTATATAACGGTCACACAACAAAAGAATTAGAGCTTCATTATAATATATGCAAATGACAGCCAATTAATTGAAAAAATGGTAACAATACAAGAATGTTATATTTCACGTGATTAAGTAGATTAAGTGTTACATCATTAATCATCAAAGTAGGCACAAACTAAAATGACTAAAAAGCATAAAAAAACCATAAAAATATATATTTACAAATATAAAAAATAAATAGTTGATTAGTAAAAACTCATTGAGATGGATCCAAAGGTGTTGTTTTCACTTAATATTAAGTAAATATATAATAAACTTGAATTGAGCTTTAGACAAATCTAATGATGCTTTTGACAAATCTAAAAATCTAAAAATAACATTTAATTAGATGGAGCTCCTTTAGACAAATCTAATGATGCTTGTGTCATCTTTATCTAACCATATTTGGAATTATTATGTATGAAAAAAATAAATAAGAAAAACCAATAATACGCTATTATTTAAATATTAAGTAAATAAATATTAAAATTGAAATGAAATAAATTGAAGTAATGTAATATAACAAAACCAAAGAGATGTAAAAGTCATATGAGGTGGTATTTTGAGTTACATTGTAATATAACCAAATAAAATGAAAACTTTGAAAAAATGAGATTAATTTTATGGGAAAGTTTAATTCCAAAATACTCAGTTGACCAAGTATACAACGTTGAACATCAAATCAGTACAAAGCAAAATATCTCATAAAGCGTGCAAAAACTCTAAAAATAGAGATAAGTCCAATGCCATTTTATTTGTCTCAACCACACATCGTTTGAAATAACTAAAAATTACCAAAGTAAATAAGCATAAATATTAATAAATTATTATAATAATATTATGTAAACTTACATTAAAATAAAAATGAGATAAATTAAAGTAATATAATACAAGCAAATCAAAACAATGTAAAGGGCCGATGATAAGGAATTTTAAGTTTTAAAATAATATAAAAAAATCACAGCATAAACTTTGAAGAAATAACAAAAATTATGCTATAAATTTTTTTCCAAGTTAATAATGAGATCAAGAAAAACATATTGATCATTAAAATTAAGTAGAAAAATAATTGTCATATAAACCATCTCAAACTCCCAGATAAAAAAATATTTAGAAATAATAATCTAATCTTAAATTTGATAGAGGAAGTAAAGAACAATCTAACATTGTTTATTTCATCTCGCTTATACATAAATTTTAAGTACTATGAATTAACATTATAAATAGTGATAAATAATAACAAACTATTATTTTAATATAAATTTATGTATATTAATTCAAAGGTGGGATAATGTAACTTAACGTAGTCCCTACTATATAGAATCACACAAGGAAAATTGCAATTATATAGCAACATAACAAAACTAAAGCTAAAAGTTTCAAGAAATAAGATAAATTATAAGTATCAATTGCATTTCAAGACACTTAGGAGATCAATTTAATATTTTAGATCATGAAATCTATTACGTATTAAATGTCTTGTAAAATATACTAAAAATTTTGAAAATAAAATATTTAAATATGTAAAAACTAACATTTAATTTGATAAAGCACATCGAGATGAGTCTAACAATAACTTTCACATAATTATGCGACCTCATTTGTTATTATTGTGAACTATCAAAGTAAATAGGCATAATAAATATAAATTATTATTTTAATATTATGTAAATATATTTTAAAGTTTAAATAAGCTAAATTATAGTAATATAATATAACCAAATAAAATGAATTAAAAAAATAAAATTAATTAACCAAAAATTTTAATTCTAGAATATTAATTAGATTGAGTATAACATCCATGATCTTAAAATTAGGTACGAATCAAAATGACAACAAAGCATAAAAATTTATCAAAAATAAAATATTCAAAAATAAAGAAACGAATACTCAATTAGGTAATGTTTTTAGAGATAAGTCCAATGATATTTACATCATCTCATTTAGACCACATTTAGAATTATTATGAATTACCAATTCAATTAAACATAAATAATAAAAAATATTATTTTTAATATTAAACAAATATATTTTGAACTTAAAATGTGATAAATTGATGTAACATAATGTAACAAAATAAATGTGATATAAAGAGCTTAAGAATGAAGATCAAGAGTTGCGTAGGAATATTATCAGTTAAATGCAATATATTTTAAGAAATAAAAATAAATTGTGTAAGAAAGTTACTTTTCATGATACTAAGAGATCGAGTGTAATATCCTTGATCTCAAAAACTAGGTACAAATAAAAAACTCTAACAAAGCATATTCAAATACAAGAAAAATTAATATTTAATTAAATAGAAGTCATCAATATGAGTCGAACAATGTTTGTTTTGTCTCAATCTTATTGAATTTAAAATTATTATGAATTACCAAAATTAAAAACCATAAATAAAAGATTTTTTTTTTAAATTATAAAAATATTAAAAATGTGTTAAATTGAAGAAATTTAATATAATAAAATCAGAGCTTTGTAATTGTCATATGAAATTAAAATTATAGTTTCATAATGTTAGGTCACTCTTATGTTTGATGAGTGAAGTCATAAATGTTTAACATTTCATTCTTAAGAGCTTGTTTAGTGTGAAATAGGTTTACTTGCATAGTACAATTGATGTACTTTTGAAGATGATGAGCTAGTGGTGTTCAAATTATCTTGGAGTGTTCAACACTTTAGGATTTGAAGACATGCATATCAAATTTAAAAAGGATTCTTTTCTTATAAAATAGAATGTTAGCTTATTTATTACAAGACATATCACCATTTAGCTCACTTTGAAATCCTAATTCAAGCATCTGATTATTCAATAATGTCTTTGATTTAGAAAATGTATAGAGTTATATTTTTTCATTATTTTAACTCAAATCCTACTTAAACCATTCAATAATTTAAAAAACATATGATTCTATTTTTTTTATTTATTCTTTCTTTTGTTAAATCTTACTTATGCATTTTTACAAAAAATTATGTTAGGTTGATTGTTAAATCTGGATTAAATAAAAAAATAATTTTATTAGATATTCCATAATTTAGAAGCAATTACCACCATAACTAAAGTTTTTACCCAAAAAAAAATTCTTTGGTCAAGCAAGCCCAAAAGGGTATGCACAAACATCAGGCTAGGAGATAACTAGCATAAAATTAAGTCAATCTATATATCGACCATTTTGTATTTCTAACTGGGTTGGGGGTTTGATAGAGTATGGAGTTGCGTTGATATAAAATAAAATGTGCGTAGGTCAGGTTAGACCTGTTCCCAAAATATAACCTGCACAAGCATGCCGAGTAGTGAAATCCCAAGCTCACAAGAAGGGAGCAAGCCCTAATTGTTTTCCCACAATACCCCCATGCTAGTGTTTATAAAGCCCAAATCCATTTTTTACTTTGTAATATCGAACACAATTTTTTCCTCTTGTCCTCTTCCAAAATCAAAAGCGACTCAGTGTTTTTTGATCTTACATTTTTGCAATTGCATTCTTGAGATCGCCTCTCCGTTTAAATTGTGATCTTAATAGATCCAAACATCCATTTGATGAGATGATCGAATGGTTACTACTTCATCTGCAATAATCACTTGATGCTTGCTCAACATCCAAGCATCATACATTTGAATAACATCATCGAATTGCTTTGAGTGTTTCCTCCTTATGAAATATTTAATCTTTAATCATGCAAATTCGAATACTTTATTTTGAGACTTTTAACTAAGATTTACTTTGACTTTTCCATCAATGTATTGAATGATCTAGATCTAATTTTACTTGATCAGATAGCCTAGATGTAATCCACCTTGAACCAATCCTCTAAAACTAATTCATCTTTATAGCATTTTCTTGTGTAGTTGAGAACTCCTCTGAACAGATCAGATAGCTCTTATTCATGCAACATAATGACTATTTTTCTAACCACTATATGTTGGTTAGAAGTTATGCAAGATTTATTTAAGTCATTTAGAAATGTTTTCTCCATTATTTTGTTGTAGCTTTTGAAATAACTTTTCCTTTACTTTCTAATTGTTATTATCAAAATTTTTCTATAAATACCTAACCATTGTGAATGAAAGACTAATTAATATCAAAAAGATTTTAAATGTCAAAGAAAGGTTGCATGATATTCTACTAGCTAAAATTTCTCTTAGTAGAACCTATAGATTATGAATACTAAAAACTTCAAATTTTTCCAACTAAGAGAAATTCTCTTTAACTTTCATTTTCTAAATTATCTTCATAACTTAAACTTGGTGTCTTCTGATGTTCATTAATTACCATTGGAAAATTTATTTCTTCTGTGTTGAACGACTTGATATTTCTAAAAGCTTGAGTTTGGAGTCATCTCATAAAACGCTAATTTAATGTTGAGATTGTAAATGCGTGGGTTGTAGTTGGAAGCTATTAAGTTGTAAGAGAATTGTTAGAAAAAAGGTCAAGTGTAAATATTTCACAATGGATGCTTCACTAACCTTGATTGGGGGTGGATATATGTTCTAGTTTGAAACAAACCATTTTAAAATCTTGTGCATCAATTCAACTTTTATTTTTGTGTCAAAAAATATAAATTATTATATCTATAAATCAAAGTTTCTACAAACAAAAAAAAAATTTCTATGAAAAATATTTTTAAAATAAGACCAATTCTAAAATTAGCAACAATATTTTAAAACCCACAATTAACCCCCAACTTATGGGATTCACATACTCATTTTTACTTCACATAGAAATATAATCAAATGAAAGCAAAAGATTTGGAAATGTCTGATAAAGTATATGAGAAAGTTGCATTTAAAGATATTAAGGTTATCTATAATAATATGATCGATCATTAAAACATGTATGATTGAAAATGTCTAATAACAGGAAAATAAAATATTGACAAGTATAAAAATTATATTTAAGTTGATAGAGTTCATCAAGAAGAGTCCAACAATATTTGTTTGATCTCAATCAGACCAAGCTTAAAATTATTGTGAATTATCAAACTAAAAACATAAATAACAATAAATTATTATTATAATATAAAATAGATATTTACTAAAGCTAAAATGGGATATATTAAAGTAATATAATATATGAAAATAAATGTGATGTAAAGGTCACACTAGACAAGTTTAAACTAACATAATAACATAAACAAATAAAAGCTAAACATTTGAAAAAATTGTGATTAGATATATGAGAAAAATTAAACTACATAAAGCCATATATATTAGTTCAACATCCTAAAGGAAAATAAGTGTGTATGAATCCCACCAGAGTAGGGTGAGTTTTAGGTTCAAAATCTTTTTTGGTATTTTTGGATAGTATTTATTTTTCAAAACTCTTTTATAAAAATAGTTTTATATTTGTTAAAAACATAGGTTAATTTTTAATTTTTATGATAAAAAAAATTAACAATATAGTTGAAAAGTTTGTGTGGTATAATTCGAACTAGTACATACATCCCCACAATTGAGATATGACAAACTCAACTTTTAAAAGTGTTACAATTTTAGATTTTTCTTTACTATTCACCTCTATCTTATTTGAGATATTTATTTATAGTTTCCCTATAACAAACTCAATATTTTTTTATATTTCACCTCTATCCTAATTGGGATTTTTTCTTTCATTTCACCTCAAACTTACTAGCCTTTGCTAGTTCAACTATAACTTAGGCTTTTGTGAGCTCAACCCCAACTCCAGTTTTTATAAGATAAAACCAAATTAAAATTTTAACAAATACCGAGTTGCCTAACCCAAAAATAGACAAAACATATATCGTGGAAAATTATTTTTTATAAAAATGAGCAACTATATATGCTTATTAATTAATACAGAAACGTTCAATAAGCACAAAATTTTGTAGAGAAGTGAGCCAGTAAAACAAAAAGAGCATTAAGATTAGCTAGAAGAATTTCTAAATTTTGGAATAGCACAGAGCCAAAAATGTCTTGCTAGGAGAGTTTTATCGTAGTAGAGTGTCACATGGTGCTTCTTTGAGATATTTAACTTTTTTTCAAATTCATTAGTTATTTCATTAGTAATGGTTGGGTTTATATAGAAAATGTTTTATCATAATCATTTGAAAGTCAAGGAAAAGTTCTATCAAAAGTTGCTACCAAAAGGCTTAAATGTTGGTTTGAACAACTTAAAATATTTCTCCCAAAACCTCTATGGAATAGTTCAAATAATAGCTAAGGAATTAGACATTAGGTGGGATTAGCAAGAGTAATTAGATTTAGTTAAGGAAGCCATAGGTTGTTAGATAAAAAACTACAAAAGTACATAATTTATGGATAGTTTGATAAAGATGGATTAGGTCTGAGCCATTTGATCACTTCAAATAATATATGAATGATTCAATTGATCAATGATAATTGAGGGAATGATCTGCATCACAAAACTAAAAATGGATAATTTAAAACCACAAGAATTAGGGATGAGGTAGATAGAAATGTTGTCATTTAATAAATTTGGATGATACTATGGCTTTCAGGTCTAAGTTTTAAATCAAAGCTAATAAGTAGGTTAAACCTTCGCCATCTAATCAATAAGTGAATGATAAGATCTCATGAAAAGGCATTAAGGCACTAGACCTATGAAAAATGTTTAGTAGCACAATATGAAATATAAAAGTAGATTGGTCTTTATATAAGCTTTCATGAACCTTTAATTTGAGCTAAAATCGAGGTTAGCTACACTTGTCTGCTCATGATTTAATCACTTGGGCCGCTAATATGCACACTGGTTTAATAGTATTGTGGGTCAACCTTACACACTGCATACTTCATTCGAGTTTTATCATGCTCTATCTTTCCTTTAGCTCACCCTAATTATGTTTTTCTATTGTACATTGACTAAGAATGGGCTTGACCCTATTTAATTTTAGCTGCGATATGGAGAAGATATTTTTTTCTTTTTTAATTATTAAAATTTTAAAAGAATTTAATTTTTTAATTTAAATAAAGTTAACATGAAATATAATAATGATGTGTAAGTATGATTTAGCTAAGAAAAAAATTAAACTAAAAAAATGAAATGCTATGGTTCTTAAGTCAACGAAAGCTTGTAATAATATTTCAATGGATTAAGCGATTTAAATTTAGAATCTTATGTCTCTTAAGTCAAGGAAAGTTTTAAGTATTTGAATGGAGAGTTGTATTGTTTAATTAATAATTAAGAAGCTAACATTCAATATCATAATAAAAAAATTCCACAAATCTGATGCGCACGTCTTCAATCCATAAATCTTACTAAATATTCCATGGTACTTTGAAGACCATTAATTAATCATCTTCAAAAGCACATGGCTTATTTCTCATAACTAAACCTAATTCAAACTAAAATAAACCTATTAGAATAAAGTGCTATGCATTAATGGCTTAACTTATCAGTCATAAAGGTCACTAGACATATGCTAGATCATAAAATCTATTATTAAAATAAATGATTCATAAATCATAATAAAACTTTAAAGATAAGATATTTAAAGGTAAAAAATGCATATTCAATTGGAAAGAGCTAGTCAAGATGAGTCCGATGATTTTTTTGTTTCAAACAAGCCATATTTGGAATACTATGAATTACTAAAGTAAATAAAAGTAAATAATAACAAATTATTATTTTAAAGTTAAATAGATGTATATTAAATTTGAAATAAGTTAAATTAAAACAATGTAATATAAGAAAATTGATGTGATGGAATAGTTGCGAGAGATGAGAATTAAAGTTTCATAAGAATATATCCAAACCAAACCTAACAATTTGAACAAAAGAGATAAACTGTTTAGGAAAGTTACATTCCAAGATACTAAGGAGATAAAATATAATAAACTCAATTATCAAATCAGATACGAATTATAATATCTCATAAAGCATTTCAAATTTCTGAAAAATGAAATATTTGGAATCTATAAATGAATAGTTATTTAGATAAAGCTCATCAAGAAGAGTCAAACAATATTTTTGTCATCTTGATTAAATGTCCTTTGGAATTACTATAAATTCTAGTCTTAAATAAGCATAAATAAAAGTATAATAATATTATAATATTAAGCCATTATATATTAAAATTGAAATAAGATAGACTAAAGCAATTTGGCATAATCAAAACAAAGTGATCTTAAGGTCACATAAGAAAGAACATAGAATTACATAATAATGTTGTGAAATCAAAGCAAAAAATTAGGAAAAATGACTTAAATTGTAATTGATTAATATAATCCAAATTAGTAAGGAGATTGGTATAATATCATTCTTCTTCAAAAAAGGTAAAACAAACAATATCTCATAATGCATACCAAAATCACTAAAACATAAAATATTTAAAAAATATAAAAAAATGATATCTTATTGGATAAACCTTGCCAAGACGAGTCCAACATTGTTTATTTTTTCTCATTTAAAACTCAATTGGAACTATTGTGAATTATCACAATAATTATGCATAAATATTAACAAATTATTATTTTAATATTAAGAAAACATATGTTAAAGCTAAGATGAGTAAAATTATTGTAAAATAAAATAACTAAATTGATGATTTAGATTGGTCAGGTGATAGGATATTTTGTGTTATATAATAAGATAGGCAAATCAAAGCAAAAAACTTGAAGAAATTAACTAAACTATATGAGAATATTGTATTTTAACATGCTCAAGAGATTACATGATTTGTCATTTAAAAAGGTATTAATCAAAATATGCCATAAAACATGCACAATACAAAAAAAGCTAAAAATATTTAAAAATGTAAAATTGAAAATTTTGTTAGATAGAACTTAGTTTGTGGAGTCCAACAATATTTTTTCATCTCTATCGAACCACGTTATGAATTATTATAAATTGATAATGTAAAAAATAATTTATGATGAAATGACATAAATTGAAACAAAATAATATAAAGATCACCCAAGAAGAGATTTATAGTTACATATTAATATAAAAAAGTAAAATTGAAAACTTTTAAAAAATGAAATAAACTATATGATAAAATTTCATTTCAAGATACTAAGAAGACTGAGGGTAACATCCTTAATTATCAAATTTAGTAAAAATTGAAATGTCTTATAAAACGTGAAAAAAATCTAGCAAATAAAATATTCAAAAGCATAGTTTTTTTTATTCAATTAGATGGAGCTAACATGACATGTTCAAAAATGTTTGTTTTGTCTACATTAGAGCTTATTTGGAATTAATATGAATTAAAAAATAAATAAACATAAATAATAATAAAGATTTACTTTAACATTAGGTAAACATTTTTAAAGCTAAAATATGCCAATTTGAAGCATCATAATATAACCTAACCAAGGAAATATAAAGGTCACACGAGTGGAGAATTTTAATTTAATAGAAATATAACAAACTTAAAGGGGAAATTACATTCCAATACACTATCGAGATTGAGTATGATGTCCTTGACTATAAAATAAGTTATGAATTGGAGTGCCTCATAATATATGCCAAAACCTTTAAAAAACTTGAAAATATAAAAAGTAATTTTTAATTGGATAAAGCTAATTATGATAAGTCTAATAACATTTGTTTCATCATAATTAGACAACATTTAGAATTTTTAGAATTTAATAAGATACATAAACATAAATATTAATAAATCATTATTATAAGGTTAAAAAAAATATATTAATTTTGAAAATTAAATAAATTGAATGGTTATAACATAACTGATGCAAAGTGACATAATGACATAAGGGAGGAGAATTATAGTATTCAATAACAATACAACTAAGATCAAGGAGAAATTTTTAAGAAATGAGACAAATTGTATAAGAAAGTTACATTTAAAGATACTTTAGGGATCACGTGTACCATTCTCAATTGTCAAATTATGGACAAATTGAAAAGTCTCTAAAAGAAAGACAAAGCTCTTAAAAATAAAACATTTAAAATTATAAAAATGAAAATTTAATCGATTAGAGCTAGTTGAGACAATTCGATTGAAATATATGTTCATCAACATGCTATGATGCTCAGCTTAGAAATATATGTTCATCACACTTACATAATATATATATATATATATATATATATATATATATATATATATATATATATATATATATATATATATATATATATATATTAGTATTTTGAAAAATCGACATGTGAACATAAAATTAAATTTCCTTATAAAATCAAGACTTAGGTCTAATAACTTTGCAAATGAATACATGAGTTTGCAAGTAAGTTTTAACATTAAATTGATCCTTCAAAATAACAATAATTATCTATATTCTTTAATAATTTTAGTTATTCATTTCCACAACATTTTTCATAACGATGATGGAATTATGTTATATATGGTTTTATCTCAAGGTATGATGTATTTTCTTTGTCGAATCATAAAACTTTAATGTTTGAAATTTATCATAAGATTTGCTATAAATATTTAAAGAGGCATGCTAATAAAACCACATTAGAATCGTTATGCTACATATAAAGACATGAAAACATTAAAGATATTAATTCTATAATTCTTTTAGTTATAAAAAATACTATAATGCCTCAAGTAAGGAGTTATGCTAGTCACGAATCAATGCTTTCATAAGTAGCTTAAACCAAACACATTTTGTTTGAACATTCATGAAATGATCAAGGAATTCCATTCGAACATGATTATAAACACAATTTAAAATAATCATTCCTTACTTAATAGAGAGAATAAAACTAACAAATGATATCCTAAACTCAAATTTTTAATTTACATGTGTAAATAGAGAATCTTTAGTTTAACCAACATTACATCATGTTATTCCATCTTACATTCTTGACTAAGACTATATTGATCAATATGTGTGGTATTAACAGTATTCCACAAAGTTATTAATAAAATTTTCTAATGCAAGCTCATAAAAAAATATTCCAGGTCATAAGTGACAAACATATCATGTCTTAACAAGCTTATTTTCACAAGTCATAGCATACATCTCTTCATTAAGGAAGAATGATGGATAGTTTGTTTGTGTAGCAAAACTACCAGTCAAAAATTTTAATTAATCACTATGTCATGCTACTAAGAGAGAATGTCATTCAATTTGGCTCAATGAATTCCTTTAATAACTTATCAAAATCATGACCACAATTATCCACATGCAACTTAATTAACCACTTGCTACACTTAAAAAGTATCGTCGTACCTCATTATTCATGTGTAGGACGTCTGCAATGGTTTAGTTTTCCCTCTTTAAATCTTAACATCACTCTTTCTCTTCTACCTCATAGGTGGTTCTTTTTCTTTCTCATAACTATTTATGATTGGCCTTCTTTACTACTATGATGACTTCATTTTTCTAAAACCTAAAAAAGATGCATCTTAATACTTAGAAAAGAAGGCTAATCATCCATAAGTCAAGGAATTTACTTAAAAAATTTGCTAAGGTTATCTAGGTAATTAAGTAAAGGAAGTCATATATAAAAATTTTTAAACCCATAATCCCTTTTAATAAGATCCATAGCTAGGATTATGAAATTCTAAAAATATAATCAAAATCACTAAATCCTAATGTGACAAATTTATCGAAGTCATTTCCATCCTTTATATGTAGAACGCCAAACTATAACTGCTAGGAACAAAAACAACTTAACTATAGAAATTACTTTATTTAATCTCCTTGTATTGTTATAGTATTATACCTATATCATTTGGTAAATTTATCTAAATCTTATTTAGTTAACAAACATTACCTCTTATCATGTTGGTATTATCTTGTATTCATACATGTTTGATAGATACACTATATACTGATTTCTCACATAATATCTTAATAATTCCCTTAACACATTGTATTGAAACATTATTGCCATGCATATTATATTAGCTCACTAGACATGCAAATCTTTGGACTTCAAATGCTTTCTGTATAATATTATCATACCTTGCATGATCTATTACTTTGATCATGTATGATCAAAATGTTGCATAGATCAACCTCTAGTTTTCATATTAATGCACATGTGTTCTAATGTGATATGCTTGTTATGATCACAACTTAGCTTTGCGTACATTCACATTTGGCATTATGCCATATAAGATCATACGATATGATGTGGTACAAGTCTATTGTATGATTCCAGCTTTATAAAATTGTAGAAGGTGAAGCATCTAATATTAATGCTCATGACATGACCATACTATATTAAAACTATGTTGAACTTGTATCAAAAAATGTTCTTTACACTTGCATCCCAATTGCATTTTGTTTCTGATTGTGATCTATGATTAGCTAAAAATGTACTATACAAAATTCATAATCAAGCCCTCCATTAGGTTTCGTCACCTATCATGCAATACAACCTCTTGCATTGCACTATACAATTCTCATCAAAACCATTACTATTAACAACTTAACTTAATTACTAAAAAGTTAAATTTCTTTTATTTGCAATACGAGAGAAAAATAACATGTATGGGTATCAACAATGGTATTAAGAAAAAAAATAATTATAAATTATTTTGGTATTATGAAAACTATATATTAATCATGGAAAAAGGTAATTGTAGAAAATTAATATGACAAGATAAAAGTGAAGTAAGTGTTACAAAAGAAGACATTTGTTATTACACAATATCAATAAAAATATCAAAACATTTGAAGAAAATAAAAAACTAGTATCAGATAGTTAAACTCTTAGAGATCAACGAGATGAAGTGTAAAACTTAAAATATCTTGTAAAGCATGTCGAAACACAAGAAAGCATTTTTTTAAAACATAGAAATGTATACTAAATATGATAAATTTCATTAAAGCAAGTTTAATGACATTTTTTTGTCTCAATTAATACTTATTTTTAGCTACTAAGAATTTTTGAACTAAAGAATTATAAATAACATGAAATTATTATTTTTATATAAAGTAGAAAATAACAAATTAAAAATGAGATAACTTTAAGAATTATAATAGAAATAAATTAAAATAAAGTTAATGGCATACAAGTTGAGTATTAGAGTGTTATAGTAACAAAAAAATGAAAGTAAAAGTTTTTTTAGAAATGATATAAATTGGATGACAAAGTTGCATTCCAACTTACTATGGAGATGATGTTTAGCATCTTTGACCATCAAATCAGGCATGAATCAAAATTGCACAAAAATGGAGAAATACTATGGAAATGAAACATTTAAAAATAAAAAAGAATACATAATTCGATTGTTCCTGTCGACACAAGTTACTAAAAAATAGTAATTGAAGTTTATTTAATGTTTATGGATATATATATATATATATATATATATATATATATATATATATATATATATATATATATATATATTAAAAAAAAGAATAATTGAAGCAATGTGATATTAAATAATCTAAGCAATGTAATGTTTACATAATAGAAGCTTTATATTTACATATTAATGTCAACATTAAAGAAACAAAATGAAGAAATGAGATAAATTATATAAGACAATTGCATTTAATGATGATAAGGAGATTGTGTGGCACCCTTGATCATCATATCTTTTACGAACAAAAAAACTCATCAAATGATCCAATTTCTCATAAAATAGTTTATTAAAATATCTAAATTAATATCTATTTTTATCTAGATAAGTCCAATGATGTTTATTTCATCTAGATCGAAACTCATTTGTAGTGAGCTTAAATTAATAAATTAAATATGCATAAATAATAGTAAATAAATATTTAAACATTAAGACAACACATTTAAAAGTTGAAAAAGAAAAATTAATATATTGTAATATTAAAAGATTAAATTAATAGAAACATCACTTGAGATGATATTTAAACTCACACATTTATGAAAAATATTCAAAGTGAAAGTTTTTAAAAGTTGAAATAAAGTTTTAAAAAAGTTGCATTCCAACCTGCTAAGGAGATCAAGTTTAAAATCATTGATTGTCAAAAAAGATGTGAATCAAAATGTTTAGAAGTAAGAAAAAATATTATATTTAAAATTAAAGATAATGAATACTTAACTGTATAGAGCTCATTTAGATGAGCCTAACGACATTTGATTCTTTTGAATATGAAATTGTGAAGAATTATGGTGAATTGAAAAAATAAAATAAGCATAAATAAAAATAAAATTTTATTAAGGAAATATTTATTGAATATGAACTTAGATATACAATGCAATATATAAAAAAATCATGTAATGCTGAAACAAGAAGATATTTGGGGATACATCATAATAAACAAAAATTAAAGATAAAAATTTTAAAAAATACAATAATTTGTTTCACGAAATTATGTCATAAGATACTAAAAAGATTAAGTGTAACATTGTCAATTGACAAATAAGGAATGAACTAAACAGTCATACAAAAAATATAAAAATCTTGCAAAAAATAATATTTTAAAATATAAAAAATGATTATTTAATGTGATAAATTTTAATAGAAATCCTAGGCCATTTGTTTTGTCTCCATCAGACATCATTTCTAATTACTATGAAATAACAAAATAAATAATCATAAATTAAAAATATATATTATTACTACAATAAGCAAATATATATTAATGATCAAAACAAAATAAATATATGCAATTTAATGCAACTATATTCACATGCTACAAAGATTACACATGAGTAAAGTAAATGCTACATAGTAATAAAACCAAATCAAAAGGTTAAATTTTTAAAAAAAAGATAAGCTATGTGAGAACTTTTCATTCTAAGATACTATGAGATCAAGTGTAACATTACGGATCATCAATTCATATATGAATCAAAATGATTTATAAAGCATGCCAAAGTCCTAAAACAGAAAATATTTTAAAATATATCTATAAATACTTAATTGGATAAAGCTCATAGAGATGTGCTCAACGATAATTATGTCAATAGATCAGATCTTTTTTTATTTACTATGAATTGGCAAACTACTTTAGGATAAATAATAATAAAGTATCGATTAAATAATAAGAAACTTATTTTAAAGCTAAATGAGATAAATAGAAGCAATGGAATATAACTCAATGAAAGATGTAAAATTTGTAAGAGACGAGATTCAGAGTTATATTGCAAAATAACAGAATTAATCCTAAAATAATTTAAGAAATGAGACAAATTACATTAGGAAACTACATTACAAGATACTAAGGAGATCAATTGAAAATTCCTCGAGCATCACATAACACATTAATCGAAATATTTCAAAAAACATGACATGAAGAAAAAAAAATATTTAAAATATAATAATGAACATTTTATTAGATAAAACAAGATAAAGAGATCTCTAATGATCTTTTCCCTCTTGATTTGATTTTCTTTAGAATTACTTCTAATTAAAAAATCAAATCTGCATAAGTAATAATAATTTATTATTTTAATAATAATTAAATACATACTAAATTTGAAATGAGTTAAATTTAACAAATATATATAACAAAACAAAAGCAAAGTAAAGGCAACATAACAAAGATTTAGAATTTTAAAGTAATATGACCAAATAAAAATAAACTATTTGATGACTTATATGAAAAATTTCATTCCAAAAAACTATAGGGCAGAGTGTAACATTCTCGATCACCAAATTATGTATAATTTGAAATGTCTCATAAAGCATAAAAGGATTTGATAAAATAAAATAAGTAAAAATTTGAAAAATAAAATTTAATTTGATAGATTTCAATTGGATTAGGGAAATGGTTTTTATTTTGTTTTAATTAAACCTCTTTTGGAGTTAATTTTAATTACCAAAATAAATAGTCATAAAAAATATTAAAGTTTTTTTAGTATTTGTAAAATATATAGTAAAACTAAATTTAGATAAATTCATATGCTAAAATATGAAAAAAATCAAAGTGATGTTAAGGTCATACTAGAAATGATTTAGGGTTTCAAAGTTGTATCAGCAAATAAAAAAATGATGTTTAAGTTAAATTATTTAAGAAAATTGCATTCTATGATAGTAAGCTGATTAAATATAACATCTTTGTTCATGCATTATTTTATGAATCAAAATATCTCGTAAAGCATGCAAAAAGCCAAGAAAATAAAATATTTAATAAAATGTAAAAATAAATATCCTGTTTCATACAACTCAATGAGAGGATTCAAATGATATTTTTTCTCCTTAAAACAGAGCTAATTTTTAATTTTTATAAATTACAATTCTTAGTAAACATAAATGACAAAAAATTATTATTTTATTGTCAATAGAATTAATATCAAAGCTAAAATAAGATAAATGAAAGCAATGTTATATAAGTAAAATGGATATCCTAAAAATGTCACATGATAAGAGGTTTAGAGTTACCCTATAATATAATTGAATAAAATCGAAAATTTGAAAAGGTGCAATAAATTGTACAAGAAAGTTGAAGTCCAATAAACTAAATCGACTATAAAAGTTTTAATCATGTAATTTAATATGAATAACATTATGTTGTAAAACATGCAAACCAGTAGTAAAAAGTATTTAAAAATATTAAACTAAATATTTAATTAGATAGAGTATGTCGAGATGCGTCCAACTATGTTTTATTTACCTCGCACATACATCGTTTTGAATTTTTTGAAACAACAAAAGTAAATATGCATAAATAAAAACAATTTTTATTTTTGTGTTATATAAATACATAATAAAGCTTAAATTAAAGTAATTGAAATAATGTAATATAAACAAATCAAAGCAATGTTAAGTTCAATCGAGAAGAGAATGAGGGTTGATAATTCTTAGTAATTCAAAACAATGTCAAATGGGGACAAAATAAATGTCATTGGAATTGTCTCTATGGTCTTTATTCATTAAAATATCCATCTTTTATTTATAAATATTTTTTTGTCATATTTTTGTATGCTTTATATGATATTTTAATTCATACCTAATTTGAAGATTGATCATGTTATCCTGATCTCTTTAGTATCATGGAATATAATATTCATGTACAATTTAAGTTGCTTCACCAAATCTTTTGCTTTTATTTGGTGTTTTTGCTAAGAAACTCTTATTCTTTAATTATTTTATATTTACATCACTTTTATTTGGTATATAACATTACTTTCACATACCTCATTTTAGCCATATTATATCTCTAGTTAGTTAAAAAAAATTGTTATTATTTACTTTTTTAAATTTTTTTAATTCACTATAATTTTTAAGGAATTCAAAATGAAGATCAAATAAATGATGTCAAACTCGTCTCCACAAACTATATCCAACTAACTATTGATTTTATATTTTTAAAAGTTTATATTTCTTCTTTACGCATATTTTATGAGACATTCAAATTTATACATGATTTTATAATCAAGAATGTTACACATGATCTCCTCAATATCATGGAGTTCAACATTCTCATACAATTTATCTCTTCCCATCAAATTTTTAGCTTTGATCTTGTTATATTACATTGCTTTGATTTATGTTATTTTATCCTTAACTTAATCAATTTAATTTCAAAATAATACTTTTTAATATTTACTTTTATAAAATTTAGTAATTCTTAGTTATTCTAAATGAGGTTCCATGTAGATGAAACAAACATCGAAGGACTCCTGTCGACAGTTCTATCCAATTCATATTTGTACTTTATATTTTTATTTATTTTGCAAAGTTTTTGCATATTTTATAACACATTTCTATTCTTAAATGTTTTTATAATTAATGATATTACAGCCAATATGTTTAGTATTTTGTTGTTCAACTTTTTCATACAATATATTCAGATGCATAAATGTTTTTTATTTAATTTGGTTACATTACTATCTAAACCTAAATCTACATTTGTATTGACATTATGTCGTTTGCTATATTATTTTTGTTCAATTTATCTTATTTTAGATTTAATAAATACTTAATTGGTGTTATATTTATACTTCATTCTTATTCATGCTTAATTAATTTGGTTATTTGTAATAAATCAAACAATGTCTGATTAAGATATAAAAATTTCCTTAGACTCATCTCTACAAACTCTACTTAATTAAAAATTTACTTTAAATTTTAAATATTTTATTATGAGTGGTTTTCTTATGCTCTATGAGCAATTTTGATATGTACTTGAATTGTTGAGTGGTTTTCTTATGCTCTATGAGCAATTTTGATATGTACTTGAATTGTTGGTCAAGCACGTTACATTGTATCTTATTATTTACTTGCGATGAAACTTTATTATAATTTATTTGATTTTTTTCTAATGTTTCACTTGGAATCAGTTATCTTACTATACAACTATAAATCTCCTCATATAACCCTTACATTACTATGATGTTTATTACATTACTTTACTTTTATATATTTTAGCTTTATTTTATTTTTTCTTAATATTTAAAAAATTATTAATATTCATGCTTATGTTCTCTTGTAATTCTCAATAATTTCGAACAATAAATAGTCTAAACAAAACAAAGGTCATTAAACTTATCTTTATAAGTTCTATACAATTAAATATTTATTTTTATATTTTTAAAATTTTACTTTTGAGCAGTTTTTCTTCACTTTAAGAGAGATTTTTTTCCTACCTACTTTAACATTTTATAATACTCAACTCAATCTTTTTGGAATCTTGCAATGCATCTTTTACATACAATTTGTCTTATTTCTTGAAATTTTTTGCATGTATTTGTTCATATAACAATGTTACTTTAAATCTTTTCTCATGTGTACTTTACATCACATTGATTTATTTATATTGCATAGCTTTAGTTTACATCATTGAATCTTTAATATTTTTTTACATAACAATAAAATAAGCTTTCATTCCAAATTTTGCATACTGTTATAGTTAATTTGCAATAATTCCAAATGACATCTAATCAAGAAAAAACATTATTTGACTCTTCTTTATGAGCTATAACAAATTCAATAAATGTTTTCACATTTTTAAAAATTTTGTTTTCGATGAGTTTAGCACATTTTATGAGACCATTTGAAACATACCATATTTCAAGATCAAGGATATTACTCTCAATCTTCTTAGGGTATTGTAATACAACATTCTCAAACAATTTATTTTATTTCATCAACATTTTTGCTTCATTTTGATTATATTGCTATGCATCTCTAAATCTCCTCTTATGTGATTTATATTACCTTAACTTCCTTATATTGCACTACTTTAGTTAATCTCATTTTAGCGTTATTATATATCTACTCAATATGAAAAGTTAAATTTATCATTATCTATGCCTTTACCTTTAGTAATTTGTGGTTATTCCAAATGAGGTCTAATGGGGATGAAACAAATGACATTTTGCTCATCTCGATATTTGCTATCCAAATGAAATTTAATTTCATTTTTTTAGTATTTTATTTATTAGCTCTTTAAATAATTTATGAGGCATTTCTACTCCTATCGATACTTATTTTCTATTATCACTTTTTGGAAACAAACTGCGATCACGATCAAATGAACTTTGCAGTTGTCTCGATGAGCTCTATCAAGTTAAATATCCATTTTAGGTCTTTAAATACTTTACTTTCAAATATTTTAGATTGTATGTCAAAATATTTTCATTCAAATCTTATTTGATAATTGAGAATATTACACTTGATCTCCCGAATATCTTAGATTACAACTTGTACAATTTTCATCATTACTTAATTTTTTTGCTTTATTTGGTTATAATTTAATGTATCCATAAATCTCTTCAATATGACCATTACATAATTTTCATTTGATTATATTACATGTATTTAATTTATCTTATTTTATTTGTGATAAATATATATATATATATATGTATTTAATGTTAAAGTAATAATTTATTAACATTTATGTCAATATTTTTTGGTAGTTCATAAAAAGTCTTAATTAACTTTGATTCAGATGAAAAAATATCATTGGTCACATGTTAGCAAGCATTATACAATTTAATATTTATTTTTATGGTTTTCAATATTTTATTTTTTAGGATTTTGGCATGCTTTATGAGTCATTTCAATTTTACTTAATTTGGTGATCGAGAATATTGCACATGATCTCCTTTGTATTTCGGAATTAAACTTTCCCTTATGATTTATATTTTTCTTTAAATTTTTTGCTTCAATTTTGCTACTTTTTAATGTAACTCTCAGTGTCCTCTTGTGTGATTATCACATTGATTTGATTTTGTAAAATTATATTGCTTCAACTAATCTAATTTAAAATTCAATATATTTTTAATTTAATTATGAAAGATAATTTTTTATAATTCAAGTTTATAAATTTTGGTAACATGTAATAATAAAAAAAGCGACATGATCGAGAATAAATAGACATCATTGGACTTATTTTGACAAGCTCTATCCAATTAAAAATTAATTTGTATATTTTAAAATATTTTTTTTGTTATTTTTTTGTTAATAGAGATTTGGTGTTTTACATATATGTCATGATTAAAGATTTTATAGTACATCTTAACATTTTGGAATGCAACTTATTTTGACAAATTTTCTTTTTTTTTCAATTTTTTTATTTTCATATTATTATTTTTTGTTTTAATTTTTTCTCAAATGACTTTTGCATTACTTAGATTTTGTTATGTTATGGTACATTAATCTAACTTATTTTAGCTTTAAGATATGTGAGTTAATATTTAAATATTATTTTATTATTATTTTTTTTGTTTTGTTAATTCATTGTAATTCCAAATTGGATTCCATCAAGATGAAGCAATTATCTTTGGACTCATCCTAAAATGCTCTACTTTATGGAACATTCTAATTTGAACCTTATTTGACGTTCAAAGATGATATATTTGATCTCTTTGGTATCTTGGAATGCAATTTTCTTTTGCAATTTATATCAACTTTCAAACAACTCTCATATGATATTTATATCACTTTGAATTTGACATGTTATAATGCTTTAATTCATCTCAATTAACATTTATGATATATTTTATTCTTATTAAAATAATATCATTTTATATTTTTAAATTTAATTTTTGTAATACGTAATAATTAAAAAATGTCTAATCGATGTTAAACAATTATTGTTAGACTCAGCTTTAAAAGTTCATCGTTGATAAATAATTATTTTTCTTTTTTGAAATTTTTTATTTTCTATAGTTTTGGCATGCTTTACAAGATAATTTGATTCATAAATGAGTTATTGATTGAAGATTTTAGACAACACCTTGTTAGTGTCATTGAATATGACTCTCTCAAACAATTTATCTTTTTTTTTAAAATTTTTTGCATTAAATTTGTTATACAGCCATGTAACTCTAAACCTCCTCTCGTGTTACCATAAGTTAAGTTTTCCTTTGTTTTATTGTAATTTCTTAATTTATATTATTTCTACTTTAATGTATATATAGTTAATTTTGAAAAATAATTTATTATTATTTATGCTTATTTTCATTAGAAATTTAAAATAATTCCAAATGAGGTACTATAAAGATGAAACAAATGTCATTGTACCCATCTAAAGAGCTAAATATAATAATATATATTTTTTCTATGATATTGGGAAATTTTTAGACATATTTTGACTCTATTCTTATTTAAAAATTTCGGTTTTTTTCACAATCTTTTCATTACATAAGATAGAATCTCTCTTATAAAATTGATTAAATTTCTTTAAATTTTTCACTTCAATTTAGGTAAAGTATAATGTAAATATAATGCTTTCCTCATGTGATCAAGACATTCTTTTGACTTTGTAGTATTATGTTACGTGAATTTATCTAATTTTGAAATTAATGCATATTTATTTACTAATTATGTGATAATGTTTTGTTATTCATGCTTATTGTTTTGGCAATTATGGTAATTCCTAGTGAGGCCCAACTGAGGTAAAATAGTTATTGTCGAATTCTACTTGTTATGCCTCATGCAATTAAATATTCTTATTATTATTTACAAATATTAACTTTAATATATAAAAATATTCTTTTTGTGTAATGCTTTTGTAGGTTTTATGAGATGTTTAGATCTACATCTGATTTGATTATCGAAGATTATACACTCAATCGCCTAAGTCTCTTTGAGTGCAACATTCTCATATAATATATCTTAATTGTTAAATTATTTACTGTAATTTTGTTATATTACTATCAAATTCTAATTCTCTTATTGTGTGACCATAACTTCACTTTGATTTAGTTATATTACATTGCTTTAAGTTTTCTCATCTTAGTTATAATACACATTTATTTAAAATTAAAATAATCATTTATTATTTTTTAATCTTATAAACTATTAAAATTCATAGTAACTCCAAACAAGGTCTTACTAAGATGAAACAATTCTAACTCATCTCATGTTCATGATCTTAATGTAATAAAAAAATAACTTTTCTTTATTTAAAATATGTTATATTTTCAATATTTGACACACTTTAATGAATATTTTCTTTAGTAAAATATTTGATGATCTATAATGTTGCATTAAATTTGCTTAGTATCTTTGAATGAACTTTCCTATAGAGTTTCCTTTTTTCTTCAAATTATTCACTTTGATTTAGCGATATCACTAAGTAAGTCCAATTCTCATTCAATGTAACTATTTCTTGTCTATGATTTAGTTCTATTTCATTGTTCAATTCATCTTTTTCCAACTTTAATATCTATTCTTTTACAATTAAAACAATACTTTATTGTTTTCTATGCAAACTTACTTTGGTAATGTGCAGTAAGTCAAAATAAAGAGAAATTTAGATCGTAACAAAGAAAATTAGACTCAACCTGAAAAGCTGTATGTGTTTAAATATTTAATACATATTTAAATACTTTTTTTATGGAATTTTCATGTTATACGACAAGTTGATATTACTACTAATTTGACGGTTGATGATGTTGATCCCCTTAGAATCCATGAATGTAGCTTTCCAATATAATTTAACTAATTTCTTAAAAAACTTTTTTTGACTTAATATAACTATGTTACTTAGAATCTCCTCTATTGTGACCTTTACTTTACAATGAGTTAGCTATATTATATTAGTACAATTTATCTCATTTTAGTTATAATCTATTTTTACATAATATTAAAATAATAATTTATTATTATTTATGCTTACCTACGTTGGTAATTCATTATAGTTCCAAACAGGGTCCGATTATGATGAAATAAACCTTGTTGGGTCTTTTTTTATCAATTCCATCAAATTAAAAGTTTTTTATGTTATACTTTGAGTCCTTTTGTTTCAAGCTTGTTTTACCTATCAGGGATGTTATACTCAATTTCCTTTGTATATCGAACTACAACTTTGAACTAAAATTTATCTTATTCTTCGAAAAGTTTTTTTTTAATTTTATTATATTACTAAAATAGTGTAATTCTCCTCTTGTGTGAATTTTACTATTGTTTGATTAAATAAAATTACATTGCTTGAATTTATATCATTTCAATATTAATATGTATTTACTTTTTACTAAAAACATTAATCTATTGTCATTATTGCTCATTAACTTTTCTAATTTGAAATAACTCCTAATGACGTTAGACGGGGAGAAAAAACATCATTGGACCAAATCAGTGACCTTTAGCTTATTTGGAATATTCACTTTTTATATTTTTGAATACATTATTTTCTATGGCATTGGCATGCTTTAAAAAAATTTTAATTCATACATAACCTAAAGATTTCAGATGATTCACTCAACTACTATAGTATTTGGAATGCAAATTTCTTATATAATTCATCTCATTTCTTCAAAGTTTTCCTTTAATTTTGTTGTATTACTACAAAACTCTAATTCTTCTCTCATGTTTTCTTAACTATGTTTTGATTTAATCATATTACATTACTTCAATTTATTTCATTTAAAGTTTAATTTATTTTTACTTTGCATTAACAAATATTTTTTATGTGTATTTACTTTTGTAATTGACATTAAAAAATGAGGTCTAATCGAGATTAAATGATCATCATTAATAACATGTCGACAAGCTCTATCAAATTAAACATTCAATTTTTATATTTTTAAATATTTTATGTCCTAAAAGTTTTGTG
This sequence comes from Vanilla planifolia, assembly GCA_023846275.1. Lineage (NCBI taxonomy): Eukaryota > Viridiplantae > Streptophyta > Magnoliopsida > Asparagales > Orchidaceae > Vanilla > Vanilla planifolia. The sequence goes on along the minus strand of JAIUJO010000084.1, from coordinate 1,399,808 downwards.
TGTTCTACAAGACATTTTAATTTGGCAATCGATGATGCTACACTCTTTCCTTGTGCCCACAATCCAAGAACACAAATTTCCTAAACAATTTATGTTATTTTATCAAATTTTTTTCTTTGAGTTATATAACTATGAAGCTCTAAATCTCCTTTCATGTAACCCTTACATGTTTTTTATTCATTAACATTACAATTCTTTAATTTATCTAATTTCAACTTTAAAATATATTTTCTTATTATTGATATATAAATTAATTATTATTTATTCTTATTAACTCTATAATTTGTAGTAATTAAAAACATGGTCTGATTGATATGAACAAAGATCGTTAGACTTGTATCAGTAGGCGCTATAAATTCAAATATTTATTTTTATATTTTTCCAAAACTATAAGTTCTTGTGTTTTCCTAGACATTAATAAACATTTCAATTTCTACTTGATTTCAATGAAAAGGATATTACAAACGATCTCTATATTATCATGGATGATAGCATTCTTGTGCAAATCATCTTATTTTTCGAAATGTTTTTCTTGGATAAGACGATATTGTTATGTAACTCTAAATCTCTCATAAAGTGACCATTATATGTCTTTGATTTTGTTAATTACATTTCTATAATTTAATTTTTTTAGTATTCACATGTATTCACATAATATTTTAATAAAATTTTTTTATATATAAATATTAACTTTGATTGAGCGGAAACAAATATTATCAGACACAACTAATGAGCTATACGAGGTTAAATATTCATTCCTATATTCTAAAGTATTTCAAATAATGAAAATTTTTCATTCATACATGATTTGTGTATCAAGGATGTCACACTCAATCTCATTAGTATTTTGCAATGCAACTTTCCTACGCAATTTATGACATTGTTCAAATGTTTTTTATTTTGTTTTATTACTACAAAATTTTAATTCATCTCTCATATCATCTATACATCTCTTTGATTTTATTATATTATGTTGCATCAATTAATCTCATTTTAGTTTTATTATATATTTTTGTAAGATAATAATTTGTTATAATTTATGCATATTCCTTTTTAAAGTTCATAGTGACTACAAATGATCTTTGATCAACATGTAAGAAACGTCACTGAACTGAATCCAAAAGAGCTTTATCCATTTAAATATACATTTTTAACCTTTAAATTTTTTTATTGTTTTGGTATGCTTTAGGATTGATTTTGATGTGTGCCTAATTTGATGATAGAGAATTTTATAGTCAATCTACTTAGAACCTTAAAATGCAACTTTTCCAAATAATTTATCTTTATTGTTCAAATCTTTGGCTTTGTTTGTTTGACAATTTTATATAATGGTAAATCTACTCAAATGTCACCTTTAGTTCAATTTTTTAATGTTATATTACCTCAAATTATCTCATTTTAATTTTAATATATATATATTTTGTTTAAATTAATAACTAAATACTATTTATACATACTTAATAAGGCAATTCATAGAAAGTCCACATGACATCCAATTGATACAAAATTTATTTCATTAAAGACATCTCCACAAACTCTATCTAATTAAATATTAATTTTTATTTTTAAAAAAATTTATTTTATAAGGTCTTAGCAGGCCTTTAGAGGCATTTTTAATAGTACTTGACTTCATAATTGATGATGTTCTGCTGAATCTCCTTATTCTTATGGAATTTAGCTTTACCCTATAATTTCTTTTATTTCTTCAAAATTTCACTTTAATTTGGTCATAATACTGCATAATGCTAAATCTTACCTTACACGACCTTCGTATCACACTTATTTAATTATATTACATCACTTACTTTTGTCTTAATTTAGCTTTAATATATGTTCACTTAATATTAATATAGTAATTAATTACTTTATATGTTTACTTTTTTAATTCACAATTACTACAAGGGAGATCAAATCAAAAGTGAAATAAATGTCATCAAACTTGCCTAAACGAATAGTATACAATTAAATATCTTTTTTTTATAATTGTGACATTTTTAATGTATGTTATTTTGGCATATTTTATTAAAAATTATAATTTGCACCTATTTTGATGAATGAAAATGTTACACTTCAAAGCAAGTCTGATAGAGGCAAAACAAAAATCATTAGACTCATCTCGACAAACTCTACCAAACTAAAACCTTTTTCTATATATTTTTAAAATATGTTATTTATCAAGGTTATGGCATACTTTACAAGAAATTATGATTCATACAAGATTTGGTAATCAAGGATGTTTCCCTTGATCTCTTTAGTATCTTGGAGTGCAAATTGTGCATATAATGTGTCGTTTCATCAATTTTTTTATTTGGTTCTTTTACTTTGTAACTGTAAATCACAACACATGTGACATTTACATCATTTCGATTTGCTTATATTTTTTTACTTCAATTAATACCATTTTATCTTTACTATAAATTCACTAACTATAATAATTATAAATTACTATTATTTATCATTATTTAATTTTCTAATTTGCAAAAATTACAAACAATGTGTGATGGATGCAAAAAAAATTTTATTTGACTAATCAAGTTAATGATTAATTAACTGAAGATAAATTTTTTTTTTTTAAATAATTTCTTTTTATTGCTCATTCTTATTTAACAAACATTTTGATTTATGCCTAATTTGAAATCAAGGATGTTATAATAAATCTCGTTAATGTCTTCAATTACCACTTTATTATTATACTGTATTTCTCCTTTTGCATGATAGTTACATTGCTTAGAGTTTGTTATATTGCACTTATTTAATTTTTCTTATTTAAACTTTAAAGCATCTCAAGTTAACATTAAAATAATAATTTTTATTATTTTTGTTTATTTGCTTTTTGACTTTATAGTATTACAAAAAGTGGTCCAATGTAGACCTAAAAAAACTATTAGAATAAGCATGATAGGTTCTACCTAATTAAATATTTTTTTATATTTTTAAATATGCTATTATTTTATGTTTTGGCTTACTTTTCTTGATATTGTCATTTCTACCGAATCTTTTGATTAAGAATGTTGCACTCGATCGTTTTCTCTTTGTTATGTTGGTATTCTATGTAATACAAAATCTACTATTATGTGACCTTTACATCTCAAGGATTTGGCTTTATCTCAAAATGGTATATACAATTAAATATTAATTTTTTATTATTTATGAACATTTAATTTTAAGGATTTTTACATCTTTCATTAGACATTTTACATGCATTATATTTAATGATCCCAGATGTTGCACTCAATCTCCTGAATATACTAGAATGAAACTTTCCATACAATTAATCAAATTTTTTCAAATTTTTAGCTTAAGCTTAGTTACATTGCTATAGAACTTTAAATCTCCTTTTTTGTTTGATTTACATCTCTTTGATTTGATTATATTATATTACAACAATTTATCTCATTGAAATTTTAATATATATATCTACATAATATAAAAATAATATTATTTTATTTATTTTTTTGTTTATTTTATTTTTTAGTTAGTAGTAATTCCAAATAAGGTGCAATGAAACAAAACAAACATCATTAGAGTCATCTTTATGTGCTCTATCCAATAAAGTATTTATTTTTATAATTTGAAATATTTTATCTTTTAGGGTTTTATTTCTTTTTGTAGATTTTTTTATTTGTACATAATTTGACAATTGAGGAAGTTAAACTCGATCTCCAAAGTGTCCTTTAACTGACTTTCCCAAAATGTTTTTCTTATTTCTTCAAGTCATTCACTTCTGTTTGTTATATTACTATAAAACTACAAATCTTCTCTCATGCATCTCTTACATTTCCTTGATAGTACTATATCACATTACATGAATTTAAGTTATTACACATTTAATATATAATTAGTTATGATAAAAATAATAATTTATTATTGTTTATGTTTATTATCATTAGTGTTTTGCTCTATTTCTAAACGTGGTAGACGGAGACAAAAGAAATGTTGTTAAACTTGTTATGATTAGATTTATTTAATTAATAATATTTTTTAATATTTTAAAATATTTAATTTTCTATCGATTTAACATGTTTTATGAGATTTATTTATTTGTACTTTATTTATTGATAAGGTTGCTTCACCTAATCTTCTTAATTTTTCCAAATGTTTTGCTTTATTTTTTTATATGACTATATTGGTCTAAATCTCTTCTTTTATGACATTTAAATCACTTCAACTTGGTTATATTATACTAGTTAATTTTATCTATTTTAATGTTTAATATATATTTAATCATAATTAATATAATAATTTATTATTATTTATGATCATTTTATTTTCTAATTCATAATAATTCCAAACACTATTTAATCAAGTCAAAAAAAATGTTGTGGACTCTCCTAAATGGGTTCTATCTAATTAAATATCATTTATATAATTTTAAGTACTTTTGTTTCTAGGGTTTTAACATATTTTATGAGACAATATAATTGGTAACTAATTTGACAAACAAGGATGTCACTTTTGATCTCTTTAAAATTTTAGTACCTTGGAATAAAACATTCTCATACAATATATCTTAATTTCACGAATGTTTCATTTTGATTTGATTATATCATAATACAACCTAATTCCCCTCTCATGTGACTATTGTACTACCTTGATTTAGCTATATGACATTGCTTCAATTAATTTCATTTAATGTTAAATACATATTTATCTTAAAGTAAAAATAATTAATTATTATTGATATTCATTTGCGTTAATAATTTAGAAAATTTGCTAACAAGGTTCTATCTAGATGAAAAAAGAATTATTAGACTAGTCTCAATGAGCACTTGCTAAATAAATATTCATTTCTATATTTTTGAAATATTTCACTTTCAATATTTTTTAGTTGCTTTATGAGATATTTTTTATCCATACTTGATTTAATGATCGAGGATGTAATGGTTTATTTTCTTAATAACTTGGCATGCAACTTTCATGAACTATATAACTCATTCAAAAATTTTATTTTGAATTTTTATATTATTATGCAATTATCAATCTCCTCTCACGTGACCTTTACATTTCTTTGAATTTGGTATATTAAATTTCTTCAATTTATCTTATCTCAACTTAAATATATCCTTATATAATATTAAAAAAATAATTTATTATAATTAATTCTTGTTTAAATTTTAAATTTGCAATAATTGCAATGGAAGTTTGATCTAAGCAAAACAAATGTTAATGGACTCGTCTTGAAAGTACTTTATCTAATTGACTTTTCATTTTTATTTTTATAAATATTTTATAATTAAAAATGTTTAGAGATTTTACATGACACTACATTTTGTACATGATTTTATAATCAAAGATATTTCACTCGATAGCCTTACTGTCTTGGAATGCAAATTTCCCATAAAATGTATTTTATTTTTTCAAATATTTTTTAATTTGGTTATTTTACTATGTAATTATAAATCTCATCACATAAGGCTTTTACATTGCTTTATTTTTGTTGCATTACATTCTATAAATTTTCTCATTTTGGCTTTAATATATATTTATTTATTATTAAAATTAAGACTAATTAGTATTTATGCAAATTTCATTTGATAATTCATACTAATTTCAAGGGAGGTCCGATTGAATTGATGGAAAAATGGTTGGACACATGTCACTGAGCTCAATCCATTTAAATTTTTATTTCTATTTTTTAAAATATTTTTTACAATTACTGTTTCTTGTTTAATGAGGTATTTCAATTCATATCATTTTTTATAAGTGCAAAATTTACTTTTGATCTCCTTAGTATCACAAAATGCAACTTTCGTATAAAACGTTTCTCATTTCTTCAATGTTTTTACTTTGATTTGTGAATCTTACTGTGTTTCTGAAAAGCTCTATAAATGGAAATTTTAGATTTCATAGATTTGGTTATATTACTTTGATTCAATTTTTCTCATGTTTTCTTTAACTAATATTTAGTTAAATTTAAAGAAATAATTTTTTATCGTTTATGCTTATTCACTTAGATAACGTTCATTGATGTTAATCGGGGTCTGATTTTGATGAAATGAGTGGCAAACTCCTCTGGATGAGATCTATCCAATTAGAAGTTCACTTTCATATTTTTAAATTTTTATTTTCTAGGGTTTTTCCAAGCTTTGTGAGATATTTCAATTCATACCTAATTTGACAAACTAAGAAGTTACAGTCAATCTTCTTAGTTGATTAAAATCCAACTTTACCAAATAATTTCTTTCATTTCTTTAAATTTTATAGATTGATCTAGCTATATTAGTACTAAATTATAATTCTCTTCTCTTGAAAATATACATCAATATTATTTGAATACATTACATTACTTTAATTTATTTAGTTTTAGCTTAAATACATATTAACATAAAAAATCATTATTATTTGTATTTATCTAGTATAGTAATTTTTTGTAATTCCAAATGATGTCTAATAGAGATAAAATAAACTTTGTCTAGTAATTTTTTTCTTATATCACTTTCTAACTCAAAATATCTTCACCTATCTATTGTACGTTCATGTCATAAATATTACAATACATTACATATTCAATAAATTTATGCTTAACATTAAAATAATATTTTAATACTATTTATTCTTATTTACTTTGAAAATTTGTAGCAATTCCAAACGAAATACAATTGAGGTTGAAAAATTATCGTAAGACTTGTGCTAGGGACACCTCTATCCAATTAATTATTTATTTTTATATTCTTAAAATACTATTGTTTTGACATTCTTTATATGACATTTTCATTCATACATGATTTGATGTTTGAGAATTTTACAATCAATCTCCATACTACCTTGGATTGCAACTTTTGTGTAAAATTTATCTCATTTTCTCAAATGTTTTGCCATCATTTTTATTTTATTAGATTACCTTAATGGTTTTCTCATGTCACCTTTATATTTTATTGATTTAGTCATATAACATTGCATCAATTTGTCTAATTTTTTTACTATATATTTTCATAAATTTAAAATAATAGTTAATTATTTTTTTGTGCATTTTGTTTGGTAATTTAAGGCAATTCCAAATGTAGTTTGATAAAGATGAGACATACATCATTTCACTTTTCATGAAGAGTTGAATATAATTAAATAAGCATTTATATATTTTTAAATATTTGTTTTAAGGGTTATGGCATGATTGATGAGAGATATTAATTCATACCTTATTTGATGATTGGGGATGTTGCAATTGATCTCCTTAGTATCTTAGAAAAAACTTTTTCATAAATTTTATCTATTTTTTCAATCTTTTTCTCTAACATTGTTATGAAACACTTATTCTGCTCGTGTGCGTTACTTTTATTTATGGTAATATATAATTTTAGTTTACCTCATTTTAGCATTATTCTACACTTACAAAAAATTAAAAAATGATTTGTTATTGTTAATGCTTATATTTTTTGGTAATTCGTAGTATTCCAATGAGATATGATCAATATGAAACAAATATCTTTAGACTCATCGTGAGGAGTTTTATGTAATTAAATATTTTTTTTATAATTTCGAATATTTCATTTGTTATGATTTTAACCTAATAAAAAAAATTTTTTGTACATAATTTAACAAAACCAAATTATTATACTTGATCTCTATAATATCTTTCAATGCAACATTCCCAAGCAATGTTTTTCATTTTTTTTTCAAATCATTCGTTTTGATTTGTTTATATTAGAGTGCTTGTCTAACATATTTATCATTGGAACTTTACATCACTTTGATTTAGTAATGCTATGTTGCTTAAATTTATCTCAATTCAGATTTAATATATTTTCTTAATATTAAATATTTTATACATTATTATTTATGCTCATTTATTTTTCTAATTGAATGAAATACTTGATGAGACTTGGTCAAGAAGAAAAAAACGTTGTTGGATTCATCTCAAAGAGGTCTAACCAGCTTTATATTATTTTGTATATTTATAATTATTCAATTTCTATGCTTTTCTTGTGTTCGGTAAACTTGTTCAATTTGTCGATCAATTATGGTATACTCGATCTCCTTAGTATCCAAGAATGCCACTTTTTTACATAATTTTTTTAATTTATGCAAATGTTTTGCTTTAATTTTGCAATATTGTTTTGAATTATTGATCTCTTAAGGGATAACCCTTTCATAGATTTTATTTTGTTATATTATATTTCTTAATTTATCTTAATTAACCATCAATTCATATTTACCTAATATTTAAATAATATTTTGCTATTATTTATGGTTATTTACTACAACAATTCTTAGTCATTTTAGATGAGGTTTGACCAAAATGAAACAAGCATCATTGCACTCCCCTTATTAGGCTTTATAGAGTTAAATATTCATTTCTACCTTTTTTTCAATATCTTATTTTCTATTTTTTGGTAAATTTTAGATGGCAGTTTGATTCATAATTTGTTTAATAATTTGGGATGCTACATTTAATCTTTTTGTTATCTTGAGATTAAATATTTCTTGAAAATGTAACTCATTTCTTCAAATATTTCATTTTGATTTGCATATATAACCATGAAACTCTTGATCTCGTCTCACTCTCCCATTATGTCGCCTTGATTTAATTGGTTATATTGTTTTAATTTATAACATTATAGTTTTAAATTATATTTACCTAATAGAAAAATAATAATTTAATATTATTTATGCTTAGTCATTTTGGTAATTTGTAATAATTCTAAACTAGGATCGACCTTGACAAAACAATCATTATTTGAGTCATCTCTATGAGCCTATTCTTTAAATATTTATTTTGACATTCTTAATTATTTTATTTTCTTGGAGTTTGGCACACTTTGTTAGGTATATTAATTTGTACTTGATTTAAAAATAGAGAATGTTATACTTTATATGCTTACTAACACAGTATGCAACATTCCCACACAATATATCTCATTTGCTAAATTTTTTATTTCGATTTGGTTGCATTACTATTCACTCTAAGTCTCCCCACATTTATCTCTTACATTGCTTAGATTTCTTTATAGGTTTTTTTTGCGTTAGAGTAATTTCTTTATTTATACTTATTTATTTTTGAAATTCATTATAATTCCAAACAAGAATTGATTAAGATGAAAATATGTTGTTTGAATTGCCAAAACGAACTTTATTTAAATGAATATTCATTTTTTTTTAAAATATTTGACTTTATAAGAACTTTGAATGCTTTACGACACATTTGATTATTACTTAGTTTGATGATCAATGATGTTATAGTAGATCGGCTTATAATCCTTGAATATAGTTTTTTCTAGACTTTATTTTCTTTCCTTTTAATCATCTTTTTTCTTTGATTTTGTTATTTTACTATATATCTCTAAATAACCTCTCATGGGGCCTTTACATCACTTTTATTTCATTAAATTGCATTTCTTCAATTTATCTAATTTTAGTTTTAATATACAATTGCTTAGCATTAAATAATATTTTATGATCACTATTTTTTAATTTGTTGTCGTGGTTTAAAGTAATACCAATCTAGGTCCAATCTTAATGAAATAAACATCACATAACGCATTTCAATGTACCTTTTCAAATAAATATTTATTATGATATTTTTAAATATATAATTTTTAATGCTTTTGGCTTGATTTATAAGATATTATGATTAGTACTTCATTTGATGAGTGAGGATGTTACACTCAATCATCTTAGTATCTTTGAAGGTAACTTTTATGTATAATTGATCTCGTTTCTTAAAACATTTTTGCTTTGATTTTGTTATTTTAATATTAAACTCTAAATGTCTTCACAAGTGATGTTTACAGAACTTTCATTTATTATTATTACATTTTTAAATTGTCTCATTTTACCATTAATATATATTTACTTTGTACGTGGAAAATAATTTATTATTATTATTTTTTTATTTTAGTAGTTCACAATAATTCGAAATAATGTCTTAAATTTTTTTTTGTTCAATTTGGTATATTTCTATGAAACAGTAATTATCTTCTCATTTCATGTTTGCTTTGCTTAGGGTTAGTTGTGTTCCAGATATCAATTATTCTAATTTCAAGTTTAATATATATTTACTTAATATTAAAAAAAATTATTATTTATTATTATTTTTTTGTTAATTTGGACAAATTCATAACTTGCTCTGATCAACATGAAATAAATGTTGTTGCATTCACCTCAATATGTTATCAGATATTAATAATTTTTTGCATTGTTTTAATACTTTATTTTTTAAAGTTTTTGAACTTTTTATAAGGTATTTTTAACAGCACCCGATTTGACAATTGAAGATGTTACAATTGATCTCTTTAATATCTTGGAATACAGCCTTTCTATCCAATATAACTAATTTCTTTTAACTTTTTTATTTGGCAATATTATTATGTAGTTATAAATCTCTTCTCATATGAGTTTTGTATTGTTATGTTTTGGATATACTAATTTTTTTTAATTTATCGTATTTAAAACTTAATATATATTTTCTTATTATTTAAAAAAATTATTATTGTTTGTGCTTATTTAATTTGGTGAGGCACATTTACCTGAGCAAGTTTTAATCAATATGAAATAAGCATCATTGGACTATTCTGTACAAGCTCCAACTAATTAACCATTAGTTTTAATATTTCAAAAAATTTTGTTTTCTAAACTTTTGGTATGCTTTATAGTATATTTTTATTTAGAACTCTATTTAAAAGTCCATATGTTATGCTCTATCTCCAAAGTATCACAAAATATAACTTTGCAATAACATTTCTTCAATTTTTCAAATTATTAATTTTGATTTGGCAACATTGATATGTTACTCAAATTCTTCTTCCATGTGTCATCTACATCCCTTTGATTTTGTAACACTATCTTGATTTAATTTTTCTTATTTGAACTTTAATTCTTACTTAATATTAAAATAATAATTTACTATTATTTGCCTTAATACCTTTGGTAATTTATAAAAATTGAATTAGATATTTCATCGAGGTGAAAGAAAATTTATGGACTTACCTTAACAAGCCTTATGTAATTAAATATTTATTTTTTATTTTTTGAAATATATTTTTTTTTTGTTTTAGATTATTTTTTGACATATCTTAGTTTGATTGTGATTTGATGGTTGAAGATTTTACACTCAATATATATAATTTTGGGAGTACTACTTTCTCATATAATGTGATTCATTTCTTTAAATGTTTAGCTTTCATTTGATTTTTTTACTATTTAACATTAAAGTGACACTCACCTCACATTTCTATAGTGTTGGTTAAGATATATTAAATTGCTTTTGTTTAACTTATCTTAAATTTAATATACATTTAGTTATTATTAAAATATTAATTAACTTTTTATTATTGTTTGCTTAATTTCAAAATTTAGAAAAATTCCAAACAATGTCCAATTGTGATGAAACAAAAATCTTTGTCCTCATTTCTACAACCTCTATAAAATTAAATATTATTTTTTATTTTTAAATATTTATTATTGATTATTTTGTCTAATTTGTTAAACATTTCATTGGTGCATGATTTGAAGATCAAGAACGTTACACTAAATCTCATGACTATCTTTCAATGCGACCTTCTCATATATATTTTCTCATCTCTTCAAATTTTTTTCTTGGATTTCATTATACTACTATGAAAACCTAATTCTTCCCTTTCTTGTGATATATATGCCACTTTCAATTAGTTGTACTATATTTATTCAATTTATCTCATTTTTAATTTAATATATATTCATTTAATACAAAATTTTCTTTTTTTAAGTATGGTTTAATTTCTGTCATAGTTTGAAGAAACTTAGAACACGACCTGATGGAGAAGATTTATTTTATACAACATTTTCACACTTTCCTAGATCTCTTGATTCATGACTGATTTAATGAAATAAGAACCTGTATTCAATCTCTTTAGTATGTTGGAATGCAGCTTTCCTGCATAACTTATATCGTTTCTTTAAAATTTGTACCAATATTTGCTTATATTTGTATGCAACTCTAAAAGAAATCTATTGCTACCATTGCATCACTTTGGCTTTCTTTTATAACATTCTTTCACTTCATTTCATTTTATATTTAAAATATAATTTATTATTATTAAAATTATAATTTTTTATTATTTATTTGTAATTACTTTTGTAATCACTATAAATCAATAAGAAGTCCATTTTAAAGGAAACAAATGTCAATGTACCCTTTTCAAAGAACTTTATCTAATTAAACATTTGTTTTAATACTTTTTTAAAATGTTATATCTAGGATTTTAAAAGCTAGAAGAGGCTTTTTGATTCACACCAAATTCATCGATTGAGAATGTTGCACTTGTTCTCCTCTCTAATGAAATATGAATCACTTTTATTTTGTTATATTACATTGCTTCAATTTATCTAACTTAAACTTTAACATATTTTGAAATAATAAATTATTTTTATTTATGATTATTTAATTTGAAAATTTATAATAATTCTTAGTGAGATTTGATTGAGATAAAACAAATGTTATAATTGTCCTTATGAGCAATATACATCAACTTATATTTTAACAGCATTTTTTATGGTTTTGGGGTGCTTCTTAAGAGACTATAATTCATTCCTTAATTGTTGATCAAGGTTTTACACTCAATCCTCATAGTATCTTGGAAAGAAATTTTCTTATCTAATTTATCTCATCTATTTAAATTTTTAGTTTGGTCTGATTAAATTATTACATAACTCTAAATCTCTTCTAATTTGACTTTTACATTGCTTTGATTTTCTTATATTGTATTTATTTAATTTATCTCTTTTCAAATTAATGTAAATTTACCTAATATTTTAAAAATTATTTTATTATTGTTTACGCATATTTAACATGGTAATTTTTAGTAATTCCAAATAATGTTTGATCGAGACGAAACTAATGTCATTGGAGTCTTCACTAGGAGCTCAATCTAGTTAAATTTACACACACACACACAAACATATATATATATATATATATATATATATATATATATATAATTTTCTATGCTATTGAGTGCTTTAAGAGACATGTAGTTTCATTTGTTATTTGATAATCATGATATTACACTTGATCTTGTTAGTATCTGGGAATGTTGAATCTCCTCTCACTTAGCATTTTTATCACTCATATTTGGTTTGACAATCTTTCAATTTATCTTATTTTAGCTTAAATATATGTTTACTTCTCATTAAAAGAGTAATTTATTATAGTTTATTGTTATTTAATTCAGTAATTTAGTGTGATTCCAAATAAGGTATGATTGAGATGTAATAAACCTCATTGTAATTGTCTTGATGAGCTTTATCGAATTAAGTACTCCAGTTAATATTTTTAAATATTATATTTTTTAAGGCTTTTGTAAGCTTTCTAATATATTTTGATTCATAACTTATTTAATAGTTATGGATGATACTCTTTATATCTTTGTATCTTGGAATTGAACTTTTCGATAAAATTTATATCATTTCCTAACTTTTTGCATCTTTTTTTATTATGTTATTGTAAAACTCTAAATTTTTTCTCACGTGACCATACATCTCTTTGATTTCATAATATTGCATTGTTTCAATTTACTTATTTTAGCTTTAATATATATTTCCTCTATAGTGAAATAATAATTTACTATTATTAGTGCTTATTTACTTCGATAATTTATGGTAATAATAAACATGGTTTGATTGAGATGAAACGATTCTCATTGGAATAAAGATAATGAGGTTTATCAATTTAAATATTTAATTTAAAATTTTTAAACATTTTATTTCAATTTAATATTTTTAAAAATTTTATTTCTTGTTTTTTTGCATAATTTTTCTAAGCTTTTTTATTCATACTTGCTTTGAGGAACAAGGATGGTACACTTGATCTCCTTGCTATCTTTTAATGTATCTCTCTCATATAATATATGTCATTTCTTTAAATTTTTTCTGTTTGATTTGATTATATTACTATTTATCTTTAAATCTCCTCCCAAGTGACCTTTACTTTTTTTGTTATTTGGTTGTATTACATACTTTAGTTTATCATATTTTTTTTAATTTATAATTACCTTGTTTTAAAAGAATTACTTTTTTATTTATGTTTATTGATTTTCATGATTTGTTGTAATTCTAAACATGGTGTGATCATGTTGAAATAAATATCATTGGATATTTCTCTACGAGACATATGTGATTAAGTATTCATTATTATATTATATTATTTCTTATTTTCTAAGAGTTTTTCCATCATTTATAAAATGTTTAATTTCATACTTAATTTTATTATTAAGGATGGTAGAATTGATTTCCTTTATATATTTGAATTCAAATTTTCTATATAGTTTATCTCATTTCTTTAAATTTTTTGCTTTCCATTGGTTATTCTATTATATAACTCTAAATGTGACGTCTAGATTCTTCTTTTTAGTATTACATACATTCAATTTATATCGTTTCAACTTTAACATATATTTATTTTATAATAAAACAATGTTTGTTTTATTATTTATGCTGACTCTCTTTGGTAATTCATAGTAAATTTAAATCAGTTCTAATTTACATATTAAGAGTTATTTTCATTTCTTTTTTATTTGACAATCGAGGATGTTACACTGGATCTGCTTGGTGTCTTGAAATGCCACTTTCCAATGCAATATATATATATATATATTAAAAATCTTTTATTTTGATTTAGTTACATTAAATTCTAACTTTGAAAGTCCTCTTGGGTGACATTTAAATAGCTTTGACATGGTTATATTGCTTTGCTACAAATTATCTTACTTCATGTTTAATATATATTAATTTAATATTAAAATAAAAATGAATTATTATCTATGCTTACTTATTTTGTAAAACATAGTAATTGTAAAAGATTTATGACCATGATGAAACAAATGTCATTGGACTCATCTTCATTACTCTATCTAATTTCTTAATCATTTTTATATTTTTAAACATTTTATTTTCAAACATTTTTTTACATGCTTTATAAGATATTGTGATTCATAACTCATTTTGAAGAATAAGAATGTTAAAGTTGATCTTCTAAGTATCTTGAAAAACAACTTTTCTATGATATTTCATTCATTTTTTCAAATTAATTGCTTTGATTTTTATTATAATAGTATGTACTCAAAATAACCTCTTGCGTGACCTTTACATTACTTCGATTTTGTAATGTTGACTTCATTTAAATTTTATCATAAAGGTATAATTTACTTTACTTGATATTAAAAAGTAAATTTTAATTATTTATTCTTATTTAAATTTGTTAATTTACTAAAATTCAAAAGAGGTTTAGCTAAAATAAAAATCATTTTGATGAACACTTGTCAACACATGTTATCCTTATGAGATTTTATTTATAATTATTGTGAATTACCAAATAAATTAGACATAAAGTATAATTAATTTTGGTATTTATAGCAAGTAAATATATTAAATTTTTAAAATGAGATAAGTTGAAGTAATTTAATAAAAAATCAAACCATTGTAAAGGTTACACAATAAGAGAATTAGAATGTCATAATAATGCAATAATATAAAAGAAAAAACTTTGAAAAATTAAATAAATTATAACTTTTAGAAACATTTGATGATAGTAAAGAGATGGATTATAATATCATCGATCATTAAATTGGTTATATTAAAAATATCTCATAAATGACATTAAAAAAATAGAAAATAAAATATTTTAAAATACAAAAATGACTATTTAATTTGATAAAACTCATGGAGATGAATCTAATAACATTTCTTTAGTCCTAGTTTAGCAAAGCAAATAAGAAAATTTTTTATATATTATTATTTAAATATTAAGTACAAACATATTAAAGCTAAAACAAGATAAATTAAAGTAGTATAATATAACTAAATTGTTGTGATGTAAAAGGTCACACGATAGGAGAATTAGATCTTCATAGTAATATAACCAAATCATAGTGCAATGTTCATAAAAGTGACATAAATTGTATGAAAAAAGTTTTATTCTAAGGTACAAAGTAGATTGAGTGTTACATCGCTACTCATCAAATAAGATACAAATAAAACCATATCAAATTATATATCTAAAAATATAAAAATAAATTTTAAATTTGATAGAGCCTGTTGACATAAGTTAAGCAATATTTGTTATTACGAATTACTAAAGTAAATAATCATAAATATAAAAATATTTTTATTTTAATATTAATAAATATATATTAAAGCTAAAATGAAAAAAATTGAAATAATATTTATAAAAAATCAAATTTTTGTGAATGTTAAACGAGAAGATGATCTGAGTTACATGGTAATATAGCCACATAAAAACTAAAATATTGAAGGAATTAGATAATTTGTACAAGAAATTTTAATTCTAAGGAGATGAGTATTAACATTCATAATCATCAAATAAGGTGAAAATTTAGATGAATTGTAAAGCAACTAAAAAACTAAGAAAATAAAATATTTAAAAATATAGAAATGAGTATTTAATTGAATAGAGATCAATAAGATGAGTCCAATGACATTGTCTTCATCATGTTTTGACTTCCATTAGAGTTATTGCATATTATCGAAGAAAATAAGCATAAATAATATTACACTATAAATTTAATATTTAGTAAAGGTATACTGAAATTGAAAAGTGCAAAATATAAGTAATGTAATATAACCTAATCAAAGCCATGAAATTAACACATGAGAATAGATTTAGTGTAACATTACAAAAAACCAAATAAAAAAATCAATATTTTGACATAAATTGTGTTTTGAAGTTGAACTTGAAGTTATAATATAAATTTAATATAATCTCCTCAAATGACAAATTAGGTGCAAATCACAACATGTTATTAACCATGCCAAAATCCTAAAAAAATAAAAAAATTTAAAAATTATAAAATTCAACATCTACTTCCAAAGGGCTTTTTGACTTGAGTTCAACAATCTTTCCTTAATCATGATTGTACCACATTTGCAATTACTATGAAATATAATAATAAATATTCATATTAGTAAATTAATATTTTAGTATTAAATAAATATATATTAAACCTTAAATTTGTTAAATTGAAGCAATGTAAAAGTGATACATGAGGAGATTTAATCTTACATAGCAATATATAAAGAGGACCTAATAAATTGACAAAATTAGGTAAATTATAAGGCAAAGTTGCATTCCATGATGTTGAGTAGACTAGGTCTAACATCCTTGATTGTCAAATTAGGTAAGAATCAAATTATCTAATAATGGACATCAAAGCAATAAAAAAATATACTTAAGATAATAAAAATGAATATTTAATTTTATAAAACTCTTTGAGATGAGTGTAACAACATTTATTTCACCTCAATCAAATATTCCTTCAAATTATTATGAATTAAAAAATTAATAAATGTAATTAATAATATATTATTTTTTCAAATTAAGTTAACATATATTATTGTTCAAAAGAGATAAATTGAAATAATGCATATTAATGAAATCAAAGCAACATAAAAATGACATGATAAGCGATTTAAAGTTACAAAAAAATATGATAAAAAAAATTGAAAAATGTGTTAAATTACACAAAAGAGTTGCATTCCAAGATACTAAAGTGTTTAAGCATAACATATTCAATAGTCAAATATCGAACCTATCAAATAAACTCATAAAGCCATTTAAAATAAACAAAAAACAAAAAAAAATAGAAGAGTGCAAGTGTATATTTAAATGGATAAAATTTGTGTTGACGTATCTAATGATGTTTTTTATCTTTTTTTTAATTTTTTTGAATTACGAAATTAAATAAAAATAAATAATAATTTTTTTAAAATATTATGTAAATATATAATGAAGCTAAAAAGGAAAAAAAATGAGGTAAAGTAATTTAACAAAATTGAAATAATGAAAAATAAAATTATATAAGATTTAATGTTTCATAGCAATAAAACTAATCAAAGAAAAAATTTAAAGATATTAGAACAATTTTAAGGGACTTATTCATTCAAAGATATTAACAAAAATAAGTGTAGAATCATTAATCATAAAATTTGGTGTACATCAAAATATCTTATAAAGCATGATAAAATTATAAATAATATTTAAAAATATTGAAATAAATATTTAGATAAAATAGCTCGTTTAGAAGAATCTAATGACATTTGTTTCACCTCAATATGGCCTTGATTGTAATTACTATGAATTAATTAATCAATAATTATAAATGATTAAAAAATGTTATTCAAACATTAAGAAGATGTATGTTTTTGCCAAAATGAAATAAATTAAAAAGATGTAACATAACTTTATCGAAGTAATGTAAAGATCATACAAGAAGAGATTTAGAGTTACATGGCAATATATCAAAATGAAAGTAAACAATTTGAAGAAATGAGTTAAATTTTATGATAAATTGAATTCTAAGAAACTTAATTAATCAAGTGAAATATGGTCATTAATCAAATCTAAAATGAATCAAAATTTCTTAAAAAACACTAAAATAAGAGAAAATAAAATAAATAATAAATACATACAAGAATATTTAATTATATAGAGCTCATCAAGATGAATCTAATAGTATTTATTTTGTCTCAATTAGAACTTGTCTGGAACTACTTTGAATTATCAAAATAAATAAATATAAATAATAAGCACATAGTTTTCTATTTAGTAAAGAAATTTTAAAAGATAATTTAATTTATCAAAATTAAGGCAATGTAATTGTCATAATATAAAAACATTGGATAAATATGATAAATTATACAAGAAACTTTAATTCCATGTTATTATTGACATCCACTATAACATTCACGAAGGAAAAGCTAGAGACAAAAAAAAAAATTTCATAAAACTTGTCAAAAACCTAAACAATAAAAACTTTTAAAATATATATAGAAATGAATATCTAATTCCATAATTGTTATCAAGATGATTTCAACGATGTTTGTTCCATCACAAGCAAACCATGTTTAGTATTACAAAGAATTAAAAAAAGTAAGAAATGCATAAAAACTATTAAATTATTATATTTGTATTCCAAAAATTTATATTATTACTGTAATGAAATAAATTGAAGTAACATTATATAACTAAATCAAAGCAATGTAAAGAAGACACGGAAAGACATTTAAAATTATGTATCAATATTTCAAGAAATGAGTAAAAAATCTAAAATGAGGTAAATTGTGGAGGAACATTGCATTCTAGGATACTAAGGAGATTGAATGTAACATCCTTAAATTTCAAATAATTTGTAAATCTAAATATCTCTTAATGCATGCCAAAGCCTAAGATAATCAAACTTTTAAAAATAAAGACACAATCTTTAATTAAATAATGTTCATCAAAATGAGTCCAACAAAGTTTATTCTTCTCATTAAAACATAATTTGATTTTATTATGAATTATCAAAGTAAATAATAAGGAATAATAATAAATTATTATTTTAACTTTAAGTAAATTTATATTAATGTTGAAATGAGATAAATTAAAGCAATGAAAAAATACTCAAATCAAAGTGTTTTAAATGCCAAAAGAAGGAGATTAAGACAAATATAGTATTATAAAGGAATAAAATACAAACTTTTGTAGAAATGAGAAATTACACAAAAAAGTTTCTTTCAAAGACACTAATGATATTGAGTGTAATATCTTTGATTATCAAATAAAGTATGAATACCAATATCTCATAAAATATAGCAAAACCATATAGAATAAAATATTTGAAAATAAAAAAAATGAATACTTACTTGGATAAAGATCATCGACACTATGCTAACACAATTTGTTTGATCTTTATTGGACCTAGGTTGGAATTGTTGTGAATTACAAAAACAACTAATCATAAATATAAATAACGTTTTAGTTAAATAATATATTAATATATATTAAAACTAAAATATGATAAATTCAAGAAGTATAATATAAAAAAATTGAAGCGATGTAAGAGACACATAAGTCAAGAATTAGAGTTTCACAGTAGTATAGTTAAATTAAGTGAGACATCCTTGATTGCTAAATTTGGAATGAAGGAAAATATCTATAAAGCATGCCAAAACATAATAAAATTAAATATTACAAAATATGCAAATTAATTTTTAAATGGATAGCACTCATTGAGGTGAGCTTGTGATGTTTGTTTCGTATCGATTAGACATCAGCTCGAATTATTTTGACCTATCATGATAAATATGCATAAATAATAATAAATTATTATTTTTATGTTAAGTATCTATTAAATCAAAAATCATATAATTTATGTATTATTATATCCTAAAATAAAAGTTATTTTTTCATGTAAGAGGACATTTAAAGTTACAATGAAATATAACCTAATAAAAATTAAATTTTAATAAAAATATAAATTATATAAGAAATTTACATTACAAGAAACTAAAGAGTTAAAGTGGAACATCTTTGATTATAAAATTTAGTACAAATGAAAATGACGCATAAAGCTTATTAAAATCATATTAAAATTATGTGAAACTATAGAAATAAATTTTTGAAATTGGTAGAGCTCATTAAGGTGAGCTTACTGATGTTTGTCTCATCTCAACTAGTACTTTTTAAAAATTACTATGAATTATTGGAGTAAATAAACACGTATAATAAAAATTATTATTTGATTATTAATACAATATACACATTAAAGTTGAAATCAAATTAAAAAAAAATATAACATAACCAAATAAAAAAAATTTAAAAGTAATAGAAATGGAAATATAACTAAATAAAAGGAAGAACTTTTAAACAAACGAGATAAATTATGCGGTAAAGAATCATTCTAAGATAATAAGAAGATAGAGTGTTGCATCCTTAATCATTAAATAAGATAAAAGTAGAAATCCCTCATAAACTATTTGATAAATATAAAAAAAAATATTTAAAAATATAAAAATAAATATCAAATTCGATATAGCTCTTCTAAATGATTCCAATGATATTTGTTTCCTATTGAGTGGACCTCATTCAGAATTGCCATGTGTTACAAAACTAAATAAGCAAAAATAATAATAAATTATTTTTTTAACTTTTAGTAGATATAATTAAAGCTAAAATGAAAGAAATTCAAGTAATGTAACTCAACTAAATCAAAGTAATTTAAAAGTCAAGGGAGAGGAGATTTAGTGTTACTTCGTAATATTGCCAAATGAAAGCAAAAGATTTGAGGAAATTAATTAAATGTTTTGGAAGTTGTATTTTTAAATACTAAAGAGAACTAGTTCTAGCATGCTTAATGGTTAGACTTAGTATGAATCAAAATGTCCCAAAGTACATGAAAAAAATAGAGAAAATAAAATATTATACAAATATATAGAAGAATATTTATTAGATAGAGCTCATTGAGATTAATTTAAAGACTTATTTTTTTCTCAATTTGACCTTGTTTTAAATTATTTGTAATTACCAAAGTAAAAAACATTAAATAATATTAAACTATTTTTTTAATACTATGTAAATAAATATTGTTGTTAAAATGAGATAAATTGAAATAATATAGTATGGCTAATTACAAGTGATGTAGTATAACTCTAGAGAAGATTTAGTGTTACATGATGACATAGAAAATTCAAAACATATAAATTCAAGAAATAAAATATATTGTAATAGAAAGTTACATTCCAAGAAATAATAGAAATCATGTGTGACATCCTTGGTTGTGATATGCAGTATGAATTTAGATATCTGGTAAAGCTAGCAAAACCCTAGAAAATAAAATATTTCAAAATAGAAAAATAAATATTTAATTAGATAAAGTTTTTCAAAATGACTCCAAAGGTGTTCGTTAAGCCTTGAAGTAACTTCTTTTTGAATTATTGTGTACCACCAAAGAAAGTATGGAAAAAAATAAGAAGTTATAAATATAAGTAATATAATAAAACCATAAAAAGAGAGAATATTTTCATACAATAAGAGATTTAGAGCACAAAATAACATAACAAAATAAAAATGAAAATTTTCAAGAAATGAGATAAATTGGATAAGAAAGTTGAATTCCATGTTACTATGGACATCAAGTGTAACATCCTCTAATGAAAAAGTTTGTACAAATTAAAATGCATTATTAGAATTGAAAAACCATAAAAAAATAAAATATTGAAAAATATTAAAATGAATATCTAACTAAATATATAGCTCATCGAGATGACTTCAATGATATTTATTTCATCCCTATCGGACCACATTTGGAATTAATTTGAATAACAAAAGTAAATAAGCATAAAAAATAATAAATTATTACTTCAAAGTTAATTAAATATATATTAAAGTAGGAATGAGTTGAATTAAGATAATGTAATATAAGCAAATATAAGTAATGTAAGGCTGACAAGATAAGAGATTTAGATTTATGTAGCAATATAACCAAATATGATTCAAACATTTGAAGAAACGTCATAAATTGTATAAGAGAGGTTCATTCAAAGAAGCTAAGGAGATCTAGTCTAGCATCATCAATTCCCAAATCATGTACTAATAAAGATAAATCATAATGCATGTTAATGCCAAAGAAAATAAAATATTTAAAACTATAAAAAAGAATACTTAATTGAATAAAACTTATCTAGACTTGTCTAATAATGTTTGTTTTGTCTTGAATAGATCTCATTTGGAAATGCTACGAAATAAAAAAATTAACAAAGCATAAATATTAAAAAAAGTATTTTAATATTAAGTAAATATACATTAAAGCTATTGTTAAATAAGCATAAGCAATATCATATAACAAAATAAAAGTAATATAAGAGTTGCATAAGAGAAAAAGATATGTTTCACTATCATATAATTAAATCAAAGAAAAACACATCAAGAACTGATATTAGTTTGTCATGAATGGTGCACTCTACAATATTAAGAGGATCTCATGTAACATCCTTAGCCATTAAATTAGATGCATCACCCAAAAAAAAGAAAAATGAAATATTTAAAAATATGGAAATAAATATTTTATTAGATATAACACTTTCAAATATCTCAATGACATTAGTTTTTTTTTCTCAAACATTCCTCATTAGAGACAAATATAAATTATTATTTGTATCTTAAGAAAATGTAAATTAAATCTAAAATTAGATAAGTGTAAGGTTTTTTATTTCAAAAGCATACTAAAACTGTCAAAATTAAAATATTTTAATATATGAAATGAATACTTAATTTGATAAAGCACTTCTAGATGAGTGAAACAATGTTTTCTAAACATTGACCCCATTTTGAATTATTAAGAATTATCAATTAAATGGCTTAATAATAATAAATTATTAACTAAATATCATATATATATATATATATATATATATATATATATATATGCTCGATTGAGATAAAATGAAGCAAAATAACATAATCAAATCAAAGAAAAAAATTGAAAAAATGAGACAAATTCGACATGAAAAGTTCATTCTGGGATATTACGGACATCGAGTGTTGAAGCCTCAATCGCTAAATGATGTTTGAATAATAATTTCCTATAAAGCATTATAAAATAACCAAAAAAAATTTTTATGAATAAATAGATAAATATTTAATTGGTTAGATTTCTAATAGATAAGTCCAAATATCTTTGTTCTATCTCAATCACAAATCATTTAGAATACTATATGTTGCACAAATAAGTTAAAATAAATAATAATAAATGGTTATACAATATTACGGAGATATACATCAAAGTTGAAATAGGATATATTCAAAAAATATAATATAAACTAATAAAAGATACATAAGAGTCATATGAGAGCAGACTTAGAGTTGCATTATAATATAACATTATGAAAGCAAAATATTTGGAGAAATGCCATAAATTTAATGAGAAGCAACATTCTAAGACACAAAGGTGATCGAGTATAACAACCGTGATCGTCAAATATTATATTGGTCAGAATCACTAAAAAAGTAGGCAAAAAAGAGAAAGTAAAATATTAATGTAAATGAAAATTTAATTTTATAGAGATATTCTAGACTAGTCCAATGTCTTTTGTTTTGTCTCAACTAAACATCACTTAGAATTTTTTTGATTTACTAAACTAAATAGGCATAAATAATTCAAATATATATTTTTTTAAAAAAAAGAAACACTAAAGATAAAATGAGGAAAATTAAAGCCATGTAGTATAAATAACCAAGGTGTTGCAATTGTCACTCCAAAAGAGGTTTTGTATTTCATGATGATGAAAAAATTGGAAGAAATGAGATAAATTGTAAGAGAAAGTTGCATTCTAAGATAATTAGGAGAACATTGTAGCATCCTCAATCATCAAATTAGTTATTAATCAAATTGTCTCATAAAATAAGCCAAAAGCTTAGAAAGTAAAATTTTTAAGACAATGGAAATAAATATTTAGCTTGGTTGAGCATTTTGAGTCAAGTATGACATTTTTTTTATCTTGATCATACAATATTTGAAATTACTAAGAATTACTAATGTAAATAAAGAATTATTTAAATGTTAACAAAATTTATTTTATAACTAAAATAAGATATATTAAAGTAATATAACAAAAAAAAATCAAAGCGATGTAAAGTTCATATGATATGAAAGTTAGGGTTTCATATGAATATCACAAAATGTAAGTGAAATTTTTGAATAAATGAAACAAATTGTGAGAGAAAATTTCATTCCAACATAGAAAAGAGATTAGGTGTATCATCTTGATCATGAAATTTGGTAATAATTGAAAGATTTCATTAAATGCCGTAATGATAAAGAAAATAAAAAACCTAGAAATTTCAAATTGAGTTCTTAATAAGATAGAGTTTGTCTATGCAAGTCTAACAATACTTGTTTCATCTCGATTTGACCTCATTTGTAATTATTGCAAATTACCAAATTAAATAGTCATAAATAAAATAAAATAGTTAATTTAACATTAATTAACAGAATTTTAATGTTGAAAGAAGATAATTTGAAATAATGTAATACAACCAAATCAAAATGATGTAAAAGTCACACTATTTGAAATTTAGAGTTTCATAGTTATATAATTAAATCATAGTCAAATATTTCAATAAACGAGATAAATTTAAGAGAAATTTATATTCCAAGATGCTAAGAAAATTAATTAAAGTATTCTCAATCATTTAATGATTTACAAATCAAACTTTCTTATAAACCATGCAAAAATGATAAAAAAAATATTGAAAAATTTCATATTTAATTAGCTTATTGTGTCAAGTTAAATGATATTTGTTTAACCTTGATCAGACATCATTTGTAAGTACCATGATTTTAATATGTAAATATTCATAAATAATAATAAATTAAGTTAATCAAAATTAAATATATATTGAACAAAAAATAAGATATGCTGACGTCATGTGATAAAATAAAATTATTGTTATCTAAAACTTACATGAAAGTAAATTTAGTGTTTAATAGTAATATAACCAACATGATCATGAGTAACAACCATCATCATCAAATAAGGTAAAGTCTTTGTATCATGTAATGCATCTCAAAGTTAGCAAAAACAAGTAATTGAAATTAAATATATCATTCATTAGCGTTTATCGAGACAAGTCTAATGACATTTGTTTTTTCTCAATTAGACCTTTTTTTAATTTCTACAAAATACAAAGTTAAATAGTCATAAATAAAAAGTTATTACTTTAATGTTAAGTACATATATACTAATGATGAAATAAAATATACTGAAGTAAGATAATATAAAAAATAAAATTAAATAAAGGTTACATAAGAGGAGATTTAGGGTTTCATGTTAATACAACAAAATAAAAAAATTGAGATAAATGAAATAGCAAAGTTGCACTCCAAGATGATAAGAAGGCCAATAGTTATACGCTCATTCATTAAAAATGGCAAAAATCTCAATATCTTATAAAATATACCAATACCATATCATACAAAATATTTTAATAATAGAAATGAATATTTATTTTGATATAAGAGATCAATCGTAATATTCATGCTCATCAAATTAAGCATGAATTGAAATGTCTAGTAAAGCATGCAAAAATCTTAGAAAAAATTTGTAAAAATAGAAAAATAGGCATGAACTTAGAAAGATCTCATGAGAAAAATTCCATTGATGACAGTCTCATCTTGATTGCACCTCATTTTTATTTATTACAAATTACCAAAGAAAATAAGCATAAATAATTATAAATTATTAGTTTACTATTAAAAAACTATTTATAGCTAGAAAGAAATAAATTTAAGAAATATAACATTACCAAATAAAAACAATGTAATGTTGACATCATAATAGACTTTGAGTTAAATAGTAATAAAGCCAAATTGAAGAAAAATTTTCAAGGAATGAGATGAACTTATATGATAGTTACATTCCAAGATATTTAAAATTATTATAACATCCATGATCATCAATTGAGGTATGCATCAAAATGTCTCAATAAATGGTCCAAAACCTTAGAATTGTTTTTTCAATATTAAGATAAACATTTAACAACTTAGAGATTATAGAGATAGTTCCAATGGATATTGGTTTAGCCACCATCACACCTCACTTCAAATGACTATGAATTCCTAATTGAAAGAACCATAAATAAAAAATATGTTTTAAATATTAAGTAAATATTTTTAACATTAGAAAGAGAATAATGTTAAAAAAATAACATTTTTGGTATGGGTTAAATTATCTTTTAAATTGTGCAAAACCCTTAGCATATAAAATATGCTAAAAAAATATGTAAAAATGATTTTTGAACTAGATAGAAATTTTCAAGACAAGTCCATTGAAAATTTTTTTATTTCAACGAAACCACATTTGTAATTAATACAAATTACAAAATAAATAAACATAAATAATGTTAAATTATTATTTTAATATCATGTAAATATATATTAAAGCTACAATGAGATAAATTGGAATAATATAATATAACTAAATGAAAGAGATGCTTAGGTCACATGAGAGGAGTCTTAGAGTTTCTTTATAATTTACCCAAATTAGAGGAAAAGATTTGAAGAACTGAGTTATCTTACGAGAACCGTGATACTAAGGAGAGAGTACAATATTTTTATCATCAAATCCTATACAATTTGCAATGTCTTCGAGAACATACAAAACCTAAGAAAATAAAAAACTTAAAATACAAAAATTAATATTTAATTAGATAGAGTCCTCAAGATGAGCCCAATAATATTTGTTTTTTCTATATCAATGCTCATTCAAAATTACTATGATAAGCTTTTTAATTTAATATTAAGAAAATATTTACTGAAGTTAAAAAATAATACTAATTAAAGAAATATAATTTTTCCAAATCAATGTTATGTAAAGGTTACATGATAGTAGATTTCGATTTATATATTAATATAACAAAATCAAGGTAAACTTTCAAACAAAAAAGATAATTTGAAAAGAAAAGTTGTATTTCATGATATTATGGAGATCACTTGTAATATACCCCATAGTCAAACAAGAAACAAGTCAAAATTCCTCATAAATCATGTAAAATAAATTAACAAATGAAATCTTTAAAAATGTCAAATGAATAGTAAATTATAGAGATCTTATTCAAACAAGACCAATGACATTTCTTTCTTCTCAATCATGGCTTATTTCTTATACAACTAATCACCAAAATAAAAGAACATAAAAACTTTATTTCAAGCAAATATATTATAAAATTTAAATGAGTTAAAGTAACCAATTTAATGTTACTAAATCAAAGCAACATAATGGTCTCATGAAAGGTGATTTAAAGTTACATTGTAATATAATGAAATCAAAGTAAAACATTTGTAAAAATTAGATAAATTA
The DNA here is from genome assembly GCA_023846275.1 of Vanilla planifolia. Taxonomy (NCBI): domain Eukaryota; kingdom Viridiplantae; phylum Streptophyta; class Magnoliopsida; order Asparagales; family Orchidaceae; genus Vanilla; species Vanilla planifolia. Next base: position 1,372,205 of record JAIUJO010000084.1, on the reverse strand, counting down.
TGTGGAGGGTTGTATTTTTATATTCTAAAGGAATTGAATATAACATCATCAATCATAAAATCAATTACAAAAATGAAATGGCTAGTAATGTGAGACAATACCCTATAAAGTAAAATATTTTGAAAAAAAAAAGTATCGTTTATTTTAAAGAACTCATCAAGATGATTTCTATGATGTTAGTTTCATCTAGATTCAACCTCATTTGTAATTACTAGAAATTTTCAATTTAGATAAGCATAAATAATATTGAGTTATTATTTTAGGATTGTGTGAACATATATTATAGCTAAAATATTATAAAAGAAAATCAAAGTGATGTTAAATTCACATAATGTGAGAACAAAAGTCGAATAAAAGAACAAGATCAATTAAGTGTAACAACCTCAATCATCAAATAAAGAATCAAAATAATTTGTAAAACATGCCTAAACCTTTACAAATAAAATATTTAGAAAATATAAAAAGATCTAATTGAACAGAAAGAGCTGGTCGACATGACACAAGTGTTGTTTATTTTATTAACTTCAGACATCATTTGGAATTTGTTTGACTTATTAACATAAATAATCATGAAAAATAAAGAATTATTATCTTAATAAAAACTAAGTATGTGTATATCACAATTGAAATGACATATATTAAAGCAATATTTTTTAATCAAATAAGGATGATGTAATTATCTTAAGATAAGATATTTAGAGTGACATATTTATGTAAACAAATTAAAGTCAAACATTTCAAAAATTGACTTAAAATGCATAAGAAAGCTGCATTTGAAGAAATAAAATATATTGCAGGTCACATCATAGATTATATAATTTTATATGAACCAAATCATCTCATAAAGTATGTAAAACAAGAAGAAAGGAAATTATGTTAAAAGGATATAAAGATGAATTTCTAATTGGATAAAACTTGTTAATGTGAGCCCAACAATAATTATTTCTTCTTGATTGGACATCATTTTGAATTATGAAATTAAGAAAGCATAAAAAATAAATAATTATAGTAACATTAAGTAAATATATATTAAAGCTAAAAAAAGACAAATTGCAGTTGTGTAACATAATAGGCTTAAAAGTGATATAAATGCAAAATGGTAGGAGAGTTAGTGTATTACAGTAGTATAGTGAAATCAAACAAAAAAATTTGAAAAAATGAGATAAATTATGTGAGAAAGCTACATTTGAAGATGCTAATTAGATATAGTGTTATTAATCATCAAATGAGATATAATTAAAAATGTCTCATAGAATATGAAAAACCACAAAAAAAATTTTGGAAATATAAAAGTGGATATTTTCATTAGACGAGCTTATCAACATTTGTCCAATGACATTTATTTTTTCTTAGTCAAACATCATTAAGAAATACTATAATTTATAAAATTAAATAATCATAAATAATAATGAATTATTACTATAATATCATGATTTGATGAGATAAATTCAAGCAATTTAAAATATCAAAACAAAAGAATTCAAATGTCACATTAAAGAACATTTAAAGGTTTGAAGTAATATATTCAAATCAAAGCAAAACATTTAAGAAAAACAAATAACTTATATCGAAAATTTGCATTCCTAGATACTATGTAGAAAGAGTGTAACATCTACAATCTTCAAATAAAGTAAAAAAAAATAAAATCCTCATAAAAAATGCCGAATACTTAGAAAATAAAATATTTAGAAATATGAAAATTACTTTTTCAATTGTTGGTGATGCAAAGGTCAAATTAGATGAGATTTAGGGATATAGACACACATACACACCATATATATATATAACTAAATCAAAATAAAAAAAATAAAGAAATTAGAAAAAGTTTACATTAAAGGTGTATTTCAAGATACTAAAAAGATAGAATGTAACACAATGATCAAATCAAAGATGATAGAAAATATCTCATAAAACATACTAAATCATTAGAAAGTTGAATATTTAATTAGATAGCATTTCTAGAGTCGAGTCCAAAAATATTTGCTTCGTCTCTACTTGACCTCATTTGGAATTATTGTAAATTACCAAAATAAATAAATAAAAAGAAAAATAATTTTTTTCAAAATATAGTAAATATATATTAATGTTAAAAGGAAATAAATTGAAGATATTTATTTCAAAAAGTAAATGTGATATTAAATTCACATGAAAAGAGACTCAGAGTAATATAGAATTTAAGCAATTTGAAATGAAAAATTTGAATACATGATAAATATTGCATAAGATACTTACATTCATGGATATAAGAAAATCAAGTGTAATATCCCTAAGAGTAAAATAGGGCATGAATAAAAAAATTTTTTAAAGCATTCCAGCACACTAGAATACAAGATATTAAAAAATATACAAGGAATTGGTAATTAGATTGAGCTAGTCGAGTTGAGTCTAATGACATATGTTTCTTATTAATAAAACTCAATGGGAGTTATTACTAATTACAAGAATGAATTAGCATTAAAAATAATTAATTATTTTTTAATATTCCATAAATATATATTAATGCTAAAACGAGATAAATTGAAGAATTATAATATCAAAAAATGTTGGCGATGTATTGGTGACACAAGAGGTGATTTAGGGTTGCACAATAATATCAACAAATCAAAGAAACAATTGATGAAATAGGATAAATTATAGGGAAACCTTCATTCCAAAATATTAAGGAATTTTACTGTAACATTCTCGATCACAAAATAAGGTATGAATCCTAAGTCTCAAAAAAGATAAAAATCCTAAAAAACTAAATATTTCAAAATATGCCAAAATATTTAATTAGTTAATGGTCATCAAGACTTCTTCAATAATGTTAGTTTTGTAAATTATTAAATTAATATTAAATCAGTATATATTAAAACAAAAATAAGATAAATTAAAATAATATAATATATACAAATAAAACCTTCGATAAGGTTGCATGAGAGGAGATATAAAGTTGCTAGTAATATAACCCACTCAAATATAAAAATTTCAAGAAATGACATAAATTTCATGAAAAAGTTTCATTTAAATATAATAAAGAGATTGAATATAACTTTCATGACTACTACTTTTCATAAAAATCAAAACATAAATTTAAGAATACAAAAATCCTCAAAAATTAAATTTTTAAAAATATAAAAAAAAGTCTATTTAATTACATAGTCCTCAACGAGATGAGTCCAACAATGTTTGCTTCATCTTAAATAGATATTGATTGGAATTACTAGAATTACAAAAATAAATAGGCACAAATAATAACAAATTAGTACATTAATATTAAGTAATATATATTAAAAGTAGAATGAGATAAATTTAAGAAATATAATATAACCATTTTATAGTGATCAAAAGGTCACAAAAAGGAATTGTTTTCACATATCAATATAACAAATTTGGATGAAATTTTTTTGAAATTTTACAAATACTACAATGGATTTTTCATTCCAAGACACAATGATAATGAAGCATAACATTGTCGATTATTAAATAAAGTATAAATCAAAATTTATCATAAAATATGCCAAAACTTTAGAAATTAAAAAAAAAATTATTTAAAAAATATTATTTAATTGGATAGTACATTTTGATATGAGTTTATTGACATTATATTCATGTGCATCAGACCTTTTTTGAAATTAGTATAAATTTATAAAATATAATAAGCATAACTAATAATCATTTATTATTTAATATAAGTAAATATGTCTTAATGCCATATTAAGAAAAAATAAAGAAATATAATATAACTAAAACAATGTGATATAATGGTCACCTAATATGGGATTTAGATTTACATGGTATTATGACAAAATTTAAGCAAAAGATATGCCAAATAACATGAATTATAAAGAAAAGTTGCATTCCATGAGGCATAAGAAATCGAGCGTAGCATCCTTAATTGTGGAATCAAATGCAAATTAAAATGCCCCTTAAAGCTTGCAAAGTCCTCAAAAAATAAATATCTTAAAATGTAAAAATTAATTTTTAATTAGATAGAGTTCATAGAGATGAGCTTAAAAAATTAGTTTGGTATCAATGTAACAATAATTGAATTTATTAAAAATTACCAAATGAAATATACATAAATAGAAAAAAATTATAATTTTAAATTAAATTAAATATATATTAAAGCTAAAATAAAAATAAAAATAAATATTTGTTAACAAAGAACTCATAGAGTGAATATATATATATATATAATAAAGTTTTTCTCAACTAGATCAAACCTCTTTTTGAATTTCAAAAAATTATCATATTAATTAAGAATAAATATGACAAAATATTACTTTAATAATAAGTAAATATATATTAAAACTTAATAGATATACACTAAAGCATTGTAATTTAGCAAATTAAATGAAAAATAAATATCATATGAGTGGAGATTTAAAGTTATATAGTAATATAACTAAATCAAAGCAAATAATTTAGAGCAATCTAAATTACACCGAAAAGTTGCATTCCAAGATGCTAAGGAGATCGAATATAACATCTTTGAATATGAAATCAAGTTTGGATCACAATGTCTAATAAAGTTTGCTGATACGAGAGTCAAATAGAATATTTGAAAGTATAAAAAAAAAATATTTAGTTTTATAAAGCCTATCAAGAAAAGTCCAACGAAACTTATTTCCTCACGATTAACGCCCATATGTAATTATTATGAATTGCAAAAATGAATAAGGTAAAAAATTATAAATTATTATTTTAATATTAAGTAAATATATTTTAAAATTTAAATAAGATAAGTTGAAGCAATGCAATATAACTAAATTCAAGAAATGTGAGGGTAATTTGACAAAAACTTTGAAGTAACAAAGTAATATGATTAAACCAAAAAGAAAACTTTGAAGAAATGCAAAAATTTGATAGTGAAAGTTACAATCCAAGATACTAAGGAGATCTGTGTGACAGCATCGATCTTAAAATTTTAAAAAAATACAAAACATTTTTAAAAAATGAAAAATAAAACATTTAAAAATTTTTGAATGGATATTTAATTCAATAGTAAAAATAAGTCCTACAGTATTTATTTGATCGCAATAATACAATGTTTGTAATTGTTATGAAATATTAAAATTTACAAAATTAAATTATAGAAAACTAATTATGTTATTATTCAACTAAAAAATGCTATTTTTAAAATTATATAAATTGATGTAATTTAATATTACTAAATCAAATTAGGTTAAGGTCACAATATAGACCATTTAGAGTTACATAGTAAGAAGACCAAATTGAAGCAAGAAATTTGAAAAAATGAAATAAATCTTAAGGTGAATTTGAATTCCAAAAAACAAATGAGATTAAGTGAAAAATCCAGGACTATTAAATTATGCACGAATTTAAATTAAAGCATGTGAAAACCTTAATAAATAAAATAATTAAAAATATAAAAGTAAATGTTTAATTGGATAAAGGTTGTTAACATGAGCCCAAATATGTTTTTCATCTAAATTAGACCTCAATTGTAATTTCTTTGAAATACAAAAATATATAAGCTTAAGTGATAATAAATTATTCCTTCAATATTTAATATAAGGAAAATTTTGATATGTTTAAGAAATATAGTATAATCAAATCAAAGCAATGTAATGACCACAAAAGAAGAGATTTAGGGCTAGATAAAAATATACCCAATTCAAAGGAAAACATTTTGAGCAATAACATAAATTTTATATAAAAGTATCATCTTCAGATACTAAAGGGATAAAGTGTAATATCCACGACATTCAAGTGAGGTACAAATCAAACCTATCATAAAGCATACAATAGAACTACAAAAAGATTATTTAAAAGTACAAAGATAAAAATTTAATTAGATAGAGGTCATTAACACGAGTCTAATTTAATTTTTTCATATTGATCAGACCTAGTTTAGAATTAATGCAAATTTTCAAATTCAATAACTACAAATAATTAAATGATTATTTTAATTTTAAATAATTTTTTTTATCCTAAAATGTGATAATTAAAGTATTATTTAATAATCAAATCAAAACCAAATAATCCAACATCAAATATGACTTATGATTACAATGCAATACTACAAAACAAAGGGTAAACATTTGAAAATATGAGATAAAATTTATGATAAAATTATATTTTAATAGACTAAGGAGATCTAAAGCAACATCTTCATCATCAAATCAAGTATAAATAAAAACACTTCTAAGATATATTGAAGTCATAGAAACTAAGATATTTTAAAATTAAAATAAAAATATTTAAATACATAAGCTCATCTAGATGACTCTAGTGAAGTTTGTCTCATCCTTATTGGAAAATATTAAGAGTACTTTGATTTACTAATGTAAATAAGTACAAATAGTACTAAATTATTATTTTAGAATTATATATATTTATATATATATATATATATATATTAAAGCTCACTAAAACAAGTCCAATGATATTTATTTTTTTACAATTTGAACTCATTTAAAATTGCTACGAATTACAAAATTAAATAACAACAAATAATAATAAATTATTATTTAAACATTAACTAAATATATAATAAAGCTAAATTAAGATAAGTTGAAACAATGTAACATAACAAAATAAAAGTGATGTGCAGTTCAAACAAAAGTAGATTTCAAGTTGCAATGTAATGTAACCAAATGAAACATAAAATATTTTTGGAAAAGTTTCATTCCATGAAACTTGAAAGATTGAGAGTAGTAATGTCCATCATTAAATCGGGATTAAAAAATGTCCCATAAAGCATAAAAAGAGAAAAGAACATAAAATATTTAAAAATATAAAAATAAATATCTTATTGCATAAGGCTTGCTGAGATAAGTTCAAGGTTATTTGCTTCATCTTGATGAAAACTCTTTTGCATTTACAACAAATGACAAAAATAAATAAGAATAAATAATATTACAGCATTATTTAAGTATTTAATAATTGTATAATATAGTTGAAATGAGATTAAAAAAGAATGAAATATTACAAAATAAAAATGTTGTAATAGTCACATATTTGGAGATTTACTATTTTATAGTGATATAACATAATCAAAGAAAACAAATTGAAGAAATGAGATGAAATGTATGAGACCGTTGCACTCCATGATGCTATGGTGATTGAGTGTGACATTCTAGATCATTAAATTAGTATCGAGTCAAAATACCTACTAATGCTTACTAAAGATCTAGAAAATAAAATATTTAAAACTATAGAAACCACTATTTAATTTCATAGAGCTCATCGAGATGAGTATAATGATATTTGCATCATATATATCATATCTTGCTTGAAAACACAACAAGTTACAAATATTATAAGCATATAAAATAGTAATCTCCTATTTTAATATTTGATAAAAATCTATTAAATCTAAAATAAGATAAATGGAATAAATGTAATATTCCCAAGTGGAAGCAATGTAAAGTCATGTTAGAGGAGATTTAGAATTTCATTGTAATAAAAAAAATTGAAACTAAAAATATTAAGAAATCAGAAAATTGTATGTATAAGTTTAGTTCAAAGGTAATAAAGAGATTGAAAGCAACATCCTTTATTATCATATATGAAACAAATTAAACTGTCTTGTAAATTATGCAAAACCCTAAAAAATAAAATATCAAAAAATATATAAATATATTTTTGATTGCATAGATCTTTCAAGATGAGTCCAATAACATTTTCTTTACCTCGATCTTGGTTGTTATGAATTATTGTAAATCACAAATGTAAATAAAAAAATAATAATAAATTGTTATTTGAAAAATTATAAAATATATATTCTAATGGAAATGAGTTAAATTTAGGAAATGTAAAATTATCAATTGGAAGCAATGTAAAGGACACATAAGTGTTGAATTAGAGTTTCATGGCAACATAACAAAATTAATGCACAAAATTTTGAGAAATAAGATATTTTCTATGAAAATGTTGCACTCAAATATACTAAGGTGATCAAAGATAATATCCTAGACTATAAAATCTTATACAGATCAAAATGACATACAATATTTACAAAATAAAGAAAATTAAATATTAAAAAAATTATTTTTTAATTAGATAGTGTTTGTCGAGATAAGTCCAACAATGTTTGCTTTATCTCGAACAAACATCATCGGGAATTACTACGACTTATTAATTCAGATAAGCACAAATAATAATAAATTATTATTTTATTATTAGGTAACTATACATTAAAGTTGATCAATAATACATTGAAGTAATGTAATGTAACCCAATTGAAGCAATATAAAGATAACAAGGGAGAAGATTTGGAGTTACATAGCAAAAAAACTTTACCAAAGCAAAACATTTGAAGAAATTATATCAATTATACAAGAAAGTTGTTTTTCATGATACTAAGTAGATAAAGTATTGCATTCTTGATCACGATAGGTATGAATTAAAATGTCTCATAAAGTACAAGAAATCCTTAAAAAATAAATATTTTGAAATATAAAAATAAATATTTAGTAAGACAAAGCTCTTCATGATTAGTATGACATTGTTTGTTTCATCTCGATTAGTCCTCATTTGTAATTATTAAGAATTACAAAATTAAATTAGAATTAATAAATTAAAATTATTTTTAATAAAATAAAAATACCACAAAAAACATCCAAACCCTATTGAAAATGAAATATTTAGAAATATAATTATTAATATTATATTGTTTAAGGCTCATCAAATTGAGTAGAATGACGATTATTTCATCTCAATCAAAAATGACTTGGAATTACAAGGAATACCAAAGGTAAATAGGCAAAAGTAATAATAAACAATTCTTTTAATAATAAGTAAATATATAGTATAGCTAAAATGATATAAATTAAAATAAATCAATCAAAACTAAATCAATGTGATACAAAGGACACATGATTGAAGAATTAAAGTCTCTTAGAAATATAAAAAATGAAAAATAAAAGAAAAAAATTACTAAAATTATGCAACAAAGTTACATGTAATGTTATTAAGGATATAAAGTATAATATTCTCAATCAATAACTAAGTTATAAATCAAAATGTCATCTCAATCATGCCAAAACCTTCAAAAAAATATTTAAAAATTTAAAAGTGAATATGTAATTAATAAAGCTCATCATGATGAGTACAAGGATTTTATTTTATCTTGACTTTGTTTGGAATTACATCACATGACAAAAGAAAATTAGTACAAATAATAATAATTTTAGTATTACATTAATATATATTAAAGTTGAAAGGAGATAAGTGAAAGCCATGCAACATATCCAAATAAAAACAATTTAGAAGTCATACAAGTAGAGATTTAGAGTTACAAAGAAATATAACCAAATCACAACAAAGAAATTTATAAAATGTGGTAAACTGTAATAGAAAGTTGCATTTTTAAAAACAAAGGCAATTTTATGTAACAACATTGATTGCTAATATTGTATGAATCAAAAAGTGTCATAAAATATATTAAAACCATACAAAATAAAATATTTTAAAAATTATAATTGAATATTTGGTGGTATAGTATTTATTGAGATAAGTCTAATAATGTTTCTTGCATCTAATACTATTTATTTTATCTTATTTTTTCTCACATTTCACTTTGATTAGGTAACGGTACTATGAAACATTATTTCTCTTCTAATGTGAACTTTACATTGTCTTAATTTTGTTATATTAAATTGCTTCATTTATCTTATTTTAGCTTCAATATCTATCTACTTAATTTTAAAAATAAAAAAGAGATTATTATCTATGTCTACTTATTTCAGTATTTCATAATAATTCAAAATGAGATTGATGCAAATGATACAAATCATTTTGTACTAATCTCAATGAGCTTTATATCATTGAATATTTAATTTTATATTTTAAAAAACTAATATTTTATGATTTAGACATTTTTACTATTTATTTAAAAACATCACATGATCAAAGTTATTACACATGATCTTGTTAATATTCTTGAACGCAATTTTTCCATACAATTTTTTTCAATTCTTTAACGCTATCACTTTGATTTGTTTATATTTTTATCAATCACTAATTATCCTCTCGTGTGACATTTATGTTGTTTACATTTTTTTATATTAATTTTTTTATTTTAACACTTTTTAATATTAATATATATTTAAACAAATATTAAAAAATAATTTTTCTAATTATTTTTTGAATAAATTTGGAAATTTTAGTAATTAGAAATGAGTTACAAGGGAGATTTAACTTGCTCTAACAATTTAAATAACAATTTTTATTATTTTTAAAATATTTCATTGTTTATTTTGTTTTTATTCTTTATATGAGCCATTTCCATTTTTAAATATTTCATTTCCATTATAATTTTTTATTTTTATAATTTGCAGTAATTCAAATTAAGTCTTCATCAAGATGAATCAATCTTTGTTACACACTTCTCGACAAGTTTTATCTAACTAAATGCTTACTTTTTATATTTTTAAGTAATTTATACTTGATTATTTTGGCATGTTGTATTAGATATTTCACTTCGTCCCTAAGTTAACAGTCGAAGATGTTGTCCTTAATCTCTTTTGTATCTTCGAATGCAACTTTCCCAACCAATTTATCTATTTTACTTTAATATATATTCATCTAAAATAAAAATAATTATATATGATTAGTTATGTTTATTTGTTTTTTAATTCTTATTAATATATGATTAGTTATGTTTATTTGTTTCTTCAATTCTTAGTAATTCTAAACAATGACTGATTGAGACAAAACAGACATCTTTGGGCTAAACTTGATGTGTTTTATGCAATTAAATATTTGATTTTCAATGTTTTATAAGATATATTTATTTATAATAAATTTGATAATCAACAATGTTACCCTAAATTTCTTTAGCATCTTGGAGAGCTATAGTCTCATACAATTTATGGCATTTCTTAAAATTATTTGCTTTAATTGTTTCATATTATTATGCAACACCAAATACCTTTGTTTGTGCCTTTTACGTTAGCTTCATTTGGTCATATTACATTGCTTCAATTTATCACATTTTAGTTTTAATATATATTTCTTTAAATTTAAAATAATGGTTTATTATTATTCAAACCTATTTAGTTTGGTGATTCCAAATGATGTTTGATAAAGACAAAATAATATTGTTGGACAAGTATCGATGACCATTATAAAATTAATTATTCTTTCTTATATTTTAAAATAATTTATTTTCTACATATTTGGCATAATTTATGAGACCTTTTGATTCATATCTGTTTTGATGATTGAGAGTTTACACTCGATCTCCTTAGTATGTTAGAATATAATTTTCTTAAATAATTTATTTTCTAAATAATGTTTTTTGAATTACTCAATTTACACTATGACACTGAACCTCCTTGTGTGTGACCTCAACATGCCTTTAATTTGGTTATATTAAATGCTTAGATTTCTCTTTTTTCAACTTTAATATGTTTTTGCTTTATATTTAGATAATAACTTGTTATTAGTTATTCTTATCTACATTAGTAAATCATAGTAATTCCAAACAAGCTCAACTCAATGAAACAAATGTTGCTAAAGTCATTGCTGATGTTACACTTGATCTCCTGAGTACCTTGGAATTAATCTTTCCCACAAAGTTTATCTTAATTTCATGAAATTGATTTCGTTAATAGCTTATATTGCATTATTTTTAACTTATCTGATGTTAGCATTATTATATATTTACTTAATATTAAAATAATTTATTATTATTTGTTATGCTTATTTAATATGATAGTTTAACATAACTCGAATGTATATCATATTAATACGAAAAAAACGTTATTAAGTCGCCTTAATGAGCATTATCAAATATAATATACATTTTTTACATTTATAAATTTTTTATTTTCTTTGATTTTTGTAAATTTTATTAGATATTTGGATTCACAAATGATTTAATAATAAAAAAAGTTACACTTGATCTTCTTAGTATAATAAAATGGAACTTTCCTTCGCAAATGTTAAAATTATTTGCATTGATTTTGTTATATTTCGTTGTAATTCTAAATCTCTTTGACATTTACATGCCATTCATATTGTTGCATTACATTGCTCCAATTTATCTTATTTCAGCTATAACAAATATTTCCTAAATATTAAAACAATTATTTCTTATTAATTGTCCAAATAATAATTTGTATTCCTAAAAAATTCAAAAGAAATTTGGATCAAAAAGAAAAAAACAAAGTTGGACTCATCTCGTTGAATTCCATCAAAATAAATATTCATCTTTAAAAATATTAAATATGTTATTTTTAGCATTTTCATTCTATTTGAGACATTTTGATCTATACATATTTGAAAAATCAAGGATCTTATACTAGATCTTCGTAATATCTTGGAATGTTTTTTTCTAGTGTACTTTATCTCAATTCTCCACATTTTTCACTTATATTTGGCTATATTACTATGTGTCCATAAATCTCCTCTCATGTAAGATTTACATTGATTTAATTTTCTTATGTTATCTTTATTAAATTTAAGTTAAATCAACTTTAATATACATTTTGAAACAAAGGTTGTTGCACTTATCTTGACATGCTCTATTTCACAAACAATTTCATTTTATATATTAATATAATTTTTATTTTCTTTTGTTTTTGGATTATTTAAGAGATATTTTTATTCATAGATGATTCAATGATCAAGAATATTACATTGAATCTATATAGTGTCATAGCTTGTAACTTTCATTTATAATTTATCACATTTCTTCAAATATTTTTTTTAATTTGGTTATACTACAATAAAATTTGAACTCTCCTTTTAAGGGACATTTGCTTCTCTTTCATTTTGTTATATGATATTACTTTAATTTTTCTTAATGTAGCTTTAATATATATTTATTTAATATTAAAATAATAATTTATTATTTTTTATCAAAATTTTTTTGTCATTTTGTATAGTTTAAAAAGAGGAAGTTCTATACTAAACAAACTTCATAAAACTAGTCTTAACATACTCTATGAAGTTAAATATATATATATATATAATTTTAAATATATATTTTCAAGGATTTTAAAAAAATTTACAAGATATTTTTTATTGGCACTTGATTTGACTATTGAGGATGTTAGACTCGATCTCGTCTGTATCTTACATTATAATATTTCCTTTCTATTTATCTCATTTCATAAAATTTCTTAATTTTATTTTGTTATTTTAACATGAACTATATTTCTCATCTCATGTGACCTCTTCATAGCATTGATTTTTATTTTTCCTTAATTTATCACATTTTTTTATCAATTATATATTTATTTAAGATTAAAATATATATTTAATATTATTTATGCTTATTTCTATTAGTAATTCATATTAATTTCAAATGAGAGCTAATTAAGATGAAACAAAAGTCATTAGACTTATCTCAACAAAACCTATCCAACAAAATATTAATTGCATTATTAAAAATTATTTTATTTTAATGTATTTTAGAATATTCTATTAGATATTTTAATCCATAATTAATTTAATGAATATTGTCATAAAAATCAATCTTCTTAGTATCTTTTAATCAAATTTTTTGTACAATTTCGCTCGTTTCTTAAAAATATTTTACCTGGATTAGTTATTATTTTATGAAAAACGTATTTTCTTATCAAATGATCTTTACAACACTTTGATTTGATTATATTAAGTTGTTTTAATTTACCTTATTTTAGCATTAGAATATATATATATATATTACTAAAATAAAAACTTATTATTATATTTTTTTATTTATTTAAGTAATTTGTAAGTCAAAACAAGGTTAGATCGAGACAAGAATAACAAGGTTGGACACACCTTAACATACTCTATCTAAGTTAATATTGCTTCATAAATTTTTAAATATGTTTGTCAAGTGTTTCGTATGTTTTATATGATATTTTGATTCATACTTGATTCACCAATCAAAGATATTACACTACATCTCCTTTCTATTTTGGAAAGTAGATCTCCTATTTATTGACCTTTTTCTTCATATATGTATTTCATTTTGTTTTATTATTGCCAACTATAATTCTCCTCTCAAGTGACCTTAAATTTTATTTTATTTGGCTAAATTACACTTCTTCAGCTCAACTCATTTAAACTTTATTATATATTTACTAAGTGTTAAAGTAAAAATTTATTATTTTTTTGCTAATTAATTTGGATCATTTGTAGTAATTCAAAAAGAAGCCAGTTTGAGATAAAATGAACTTTTTTGAACTCATCTCAATAGGCTATAACTAATTAAATATTTATTTTTATATTTTAGGATATTTTATGTTTTATTATTTTTACTTACTTTATGAGATATCTTAATTTTTAATTGATTTGATAATCAATGATGATAAAAATATATTTCTTTATTATCCTAGAATGAAACTTTCCTACGTAATTTATCTAGTTTGCTCAAATTGTTTTACTTTGATTTGGTTATATATAGAGTTTTAGTTATTTACATTTCCACTTCAAAATTAATTTACCAAATATTAAAATAATAATTTATATTTATTTATTTAAGTAATTCATACTAAATCCAAACGAGATCAGATCGAGATAAGTTAGACATCAATGAACTCACCTTGACAAGCATTACTCAATAAAATATTCATTATTTCATTTTTAAATATTTTTAAGTGTATTATCATACTTTATGAGATATTTTGAATTGTGCTTATTTTGATTATTATTAAAGTCAAACTTGATCATCTTAATATCTTGTGTTGTAGCATTCTTGTATAATTCATCTAATTTCTTTGAATGTTTTGTGTTCACATGGCTATATTACAATCAGCTATAATTCTCCTCCTTTGTGTCCTTCACATATCATTGATTTGGTTAATTACATCTCTTCAATTTATCCTTTTTAGCTTTATTATATATTAATTAAATATTTTAAAAATAAATTATGTTTTTTATTTTATTAAATAGTAGCAATTCTAAATGATGTTTGATTTAGATGAAATAGATGTCATTAGTCTTGTATTGATGAGCTCTGTCTACTTAAATATTCTATTTATATTTTTAATTAATTTATTTTTAATGATTTTTCCAAGCATTAAGTATTCTTTATTTGTATGTAACTTTAAGATCAAGGAAGGTACACTTAATTCCAATAGTTTCATTGAATGCTACATTCCTATATAATTAATATCATATCCTCAAATGTTTTGCATTGATTTGATTATATTACTATTTTACTTTAAATCTACTCTTATTTAACCTTGACATTATTTTCATTTTATCCTCAAATTTTTTGCATTGATTTGATTATAATATTATTTTACTTTAAATCTCCTTATATTTAACCTTGACATTACTTTGATTTGGTTACATTTATTTATTTTTAGTTTTATTATGTATTTACTTAATGCTAAAAAATATTTTATTTTTATTTATGCTTGTATATTTTGGTTATTAGAAATAATTCAAAATGGGTTCCAATCAAAACAAAATGGACAGTTTGGACTTGTCCTGATGAGATTTATATTAATAAATACTAATTTTTATATTTTCAAAAATATTTTATGTTTTAAGGTTTATAGACATTTTACTATATATTTTTTTTCGTATGTGATTTAAGGATTAAACATATTGTCCTCAATCTTCTTAGTGTAATGAAATACAACATTCATTTATAGTTTGTATCATTTTCTCTCATTTTATCTATTCAATTTTTTATAAGGCAATGTTATCCTAAATTTCTGCCTATTTCATTTTTAAATTTCTTTGATTTCAATATATTACATTAATTTAACTTATTACTTTTCAGGTATATTATTTATTTACTCAATATTAAAATAATAATTTATTATGATTTATTCTTAATTTTTTAATAATTTGTAGTAACCTGAAAGAAGGTTTGTTCAACATGAAACAAACATTGTTTAACTCGTAACATATTTGATGTTTTAAATTTTCTCTCATTTTATTAAAATAATAAAACTTTTATTTACACTTATTTACTTTGGAAAATCATTATAATTTTGAACATTTAATTTTATATTTTTAAATTTTTTATTGAGGATTTTGACAAGTTTTACATGATATTTTAATTCATATGTAATTTGATGATAAAAGAAGTTACACTCAATCTTCTTAGTATCTTGGAATACAACTTTCTGACATAATTTGTTGTTTTCTTCAAATTCTTTTCTTTGATTTGGTTTTAATAATATGAAACTCTAATTATCCTTTTATACGACCTTTACATCACGTTAATTTGATTATATTAATTAAATTTAACATTAATTAATATTTAATTAATATTAAAAAAATATCTATTATTATTTACTATTTTTACTATTATTTATTTTGTTAATTCACTACATTGTGTGATAAAGATTACACAAACGTTGTTATGCTCATCTTGAGATCTATTCAATTAAATATTCAATTTTACATTTTAAATATTTTGTATTCAATGGATTTGTAATTCATTACAAGGCATTTTGATTCAAACATAATTTTACAATCAGAAAGGTTCCACTCGATCTCCTAAACATCTTCATCTATAACATTCCTATGTGATTTACCTCATTTTACGTTTAATATATATTTAACTTATATTAAAAAAATATTTATTACTATTTGTCTTAATTTACCATGGTAAATCACAAAAACTCCAAATAATGTTAGATTGAGATGAAAAAAGCATCATTTAACTCACCCGTGAGCCTTATCTTTTAAATAGTCATTTTTATATATTTTTTAATATTTTATTTTATACGGTGTTAACACCCTTTTTGAGACATCATGTTTTGTTTCTAATTTTAAAATCCAAAGTGTTGCACTCAATTTTCTTTGTGAATATCAATGCAACATTTGTGTACAATTTATCTCAGTTATTGAAAGTTTTTTTTTTGATTTATTTATATCACTATGCGACTCTAGAACTCACCTTATTTGACAATATAATGCTTTGAATTTTTTGTATTTCTATATTTTATTTTTTTATTTTAACTTTAATATATCAGCTTCATATTAAATTAAAAAATGTATTAGCTTTGATATATATTTACCTAATATTAAATTAAAAC
Organism: Vanilla planifolia; assembly: GCA_023846275.1. Taxonomy (NCBI): domain Eukaryota; kingdom Viridiplantae; phylum Streptophyta; class Magnoliopsida; order Asparagales; family Orchidaceae; genus Vanilla; species Vanilla planifolia. Next base: position 1,355,256 of record JAIUJO010000084.1, on the reverse strand, counting down.
TTTATATTTATATTTGTTTTATTTACTATTGTAATTCCAAATGAGGTCTCATAAATATGACAAAAATGTTTGGAGTTATCTCAATAAGCTCAATTCAATTCAATATTAATTGTTTTAATTTTTTTAAAAAATTTTTTCAATAGCTTTTTAATGTTGTACTAGATATTTTTATTCATAAAAAATTTGATAAATGAGAACGTTCTATTTGATCTCTTAAGTATTTGAAATGCAACACTCCTAGTAATTTAGCTCATTTATTGAATTTTCTTACTTTGATTTAGTTATGTTATTATGAAACTCTAAACCTCTACACCTAAGTCCTATTCATTACTATAAGTTAATGATATTATATTTCTTTAATTTATCTTACTTTAGTTTAAATATTTATTTAGTTTATATTAAAATAATAATTTATTATTATTTATGCTTATTTACTTTGGTAATTTACATTTATTCAAAATAAAGATCCAATTGAGATGAAACAAACAATCTTAGAATCACTTCGATGAGTTTTATCAAGTTAACATTTCTTTTTCATTTTTTAATATTTTAGTTTTTTAGGTTTTGGTATGCTTTATTTGTTTCTATTTCCTCAAGATTTGATAATCAAAGATGTTACACTCAATCTCCTTAGTATCTTAGAATAAAACTTTCATATGTAATTTATCTCATTTTTTCAAATGTTTTTTTATTTTCTTATATTATTATGTATCTTAAAATCTCTCAAATAATTTTTACATTGCAATGATTCTATTCTATGTTGCTTCAATTTATCTCTTTTTAAATTTAACATTTATTTACACAATATTAAAATTATAATTATCTTTTATATTTACTTATTTATTTTAGTAATTTACAATAATTCAAAAATAGTTTGATTGATATAAAATAAATATTTTTTGACTTATTATCAAAAGTTCTAATAAACTAAACATTGATTATTTTTTTTAAATATTTTATTTTCTTTAGTTTAAAAAGGTTGTTCAATAAAAAGGTGTTAAATTCTTAGAATTAAACATTTTAATTTATTAAAAATATGTTGATTCTTTTTTTTGTAATAAATCTTTAGAAATTGTGAATTAAGTTTGCACAAAGCTTTAATCATGGACACAAGTGATTTTTAGGTGGTTTGACTTAAAATATCAGCTTACATCTACTCCTAATAAAAGCTAACCACAAATACAAACTATAAAAACCTTTCATCAAAAGATAAGTAGGCTAAATCATTAGATTCCATATGTTGAAGCTTATGGATTTCTTATTCTAATTAGTAGAGATTTTTATAGATGTTACCAAGTTTTGCTATATTCCATTTCCTTAATGTTGACAAAGCTCTACTAAATTTGTGGACAAACTATCGATCAGGGTTCCTCTAACAGTCCTTTTCCATGCTATAGTAAATACATTAATTTATTAAGAAAATGATAAATAAATGTTTTGAAATTGGCTTATCATTTCTATTTTGACTAATAATGGTTATTTAAACAATAATATTAATGGGTTGTGGATTGAGGTGATGCAAGGGAGAAGCGTAAAAGTGGTGCTCAGAAAGGCTGGCATACCATCAATATTTATAAAAGCTCTACATAATACTTCATATATATATGGATTTTCTTCTTTGTTATTACACCAAGTAAACTAATTTCTAAAGAAATACAAGCCAATTAGATCCAAATCATGAATAAGTTGGAGAATTCATACAATACCTAGCCATTACTAATTTTTTTTAAACCTTTTCTTTTTTGTTATTCATGTAATGTGTTAAAGTGCCCTATAACAAGTAATGATCCACCAAACATGGTAGTATCTCAAATTTGGTCATAAGCTAATTGCTAGTTTATAGAGCATTTTGATGCATACAATATACACAACACTTCCCAATCTTGTGGTTGTAACATATCGCCTAGATTGTAACCACCTATGAAGAGTGATCCATAATCTCAAGCATGCCTAATTCTACCATAGTGCTGCAATGACCCTGATATCCTGATTGAAGGTTGAATAAAGTAATCAAATTTTTTGCCCAAAAGTTGATGCTCCTCACACTAATTAAGGTCTCCATTAGAGCTTTCAAATGAGAAAACATGAAGCTATTCTTCATTATCAAACTTTATAAGTAGCCACGACCATCAGCTACTTTAATTCTACAGATATCCATACAACAAATAACATCACAATTTATTAAAAAAATAACATTACCATTAGAGATAATGGTTTCATTTTTTGCACATCATATCCTTATGAAATATACTTTTTACAAACACAATAATTTCACAACAGTGCATAGTGCTAAGATAATTCATGAAACTGATCATACAATTTGGATAAAGAAAGCTTTTCTAAATTAATTTCTTTAGATTGTTTTTTAATAGAACTATAACCCAACATAATATATTCACCCCCTCTATCAAATAGAAATAGCAAATGGCCCACCTCACCATAACATTAATTAAGTAGTACATTGAAAACCAGGTGATCCAACAACCACCAGTAGCCATAACCCAATAATACTATGTACAAATATGCTATACAATAGGATTACCTTATTTTCCCTTTTTTAAGAATGTAGATATAACCTTTTAGATTGTCCTCTACTACATTTACTTAAAATTAATAGTTGCTCTTATCCACGTTTTTAATTACATAATAGTCTAAATCTTAACCTAGAACAAAATTTGATTCCAACTGCCAACCATGTGACAGCATCAAAGAAAGAAATTTATTTCATACCTAAGATAGTAGTCAGTTAAATTGAAGCAAAATAGAGTTCCCAAAATAATAGTTATAACAAAACTTTAACTCACTTCGCCTCTAGACACACTTACACATAGATCTCTACAATGCCTACCCTTTGCATTAAATACAAATACAACAATAAATTTTCACACATAGTGGTGACATGCCCATGGGCCTCCCATTTCTAGAAACTACTTGATTTGTAGCCCCTACATCTTTTCTAAAGTTATTTGTAATCCTCTTATATTGCAATTTATAGTGGTTGATCAATATACTAATTATCCAGGCTCCAAACAACTAATGGTAAGAAAACAAGGGTTGTAATATCTAAAACTATATTCCTTGTAGCTACGAAACTAGTAAAGTGATATCTTCCTAGCAATAATTTAAGCATTCTTCAATGATGTCCCCCTTAACAAATCACCTTCCACACCCTAAAATTCTTATTATAGTAGGCCACCATTTGAAGCTATCAATTAAATCCAAAAAGCCACAACTTCAAGCTTGCACTTCTTGCATCAAACAGATGCAAAAAATGCCTTTCTATACATCAGAACAAATCAGGCAAAGTAGCTTAACCAAACCTAAAGTTATCTTACCTTTCAGCCACTAACCATATTATTTGTGACATGAGTAGATTTACTATAGTACTATGCATAATAACTCTTCTAAGAACTTCCTTTTTCTATGACTCCTAGGTATGTTAGTATTGTTGCAATACTATGATTTTTTGTAGTAGTATATGTAATAGTATCATATGAAGAAAACCAACAATTTCTTCACAATTAGTTTTCCATCCATATGATACCCAACTTATAATATCTCAATTCAACTACCATCAAGCATAGCCTAAAGAATTGTAGTTCCTCCCTTTTGCATGTATTAAATATGCCTCTACTCCAAATGATGAAAATGTTTGCTAGTTTATTAATAATCATACTCAATGCAAAAGCCATCTTGCTTCTCCCCTCTTCAAAGAAGTAGCCATAATCATTTCTAGCTTGATCATTATCCAACAAAATAGACCAAACAAAACATGTCCAATACACCTAAAATTTGTGGCATCTTACTCCATGCAACCAGCTCCAAAACAATAGTGCAAATAACCTCTCTATTTTCTAGCCCTAGTCACAATAACCATTCTTTAAATCAAGGTAAAAGCATAAGCAATCCCAAATATGCCTTCCAAGAGATCCCAACAAAAGCCTAGCCAGATGGTATGAACCTAAAATTTTTGGAAAATTGATGCCATTACTCAAATTGCTGCTCAAACATGTCTTAGTATTCCCCCTCCTTTAATTCCTTTTTGTTTTCATTACCTTAAGAAAATTTTTTCCACACACCTTTGCACTTCTCTCAGATACTAACTGAAACAAAAGTTCATGGGTTCCTTGATAAAGTTCTGCTTAAAGCCTACATCATACTCTCCATGACTAGGTTCATACATAAAATTAATAAAATGAAAAATTTGAAGTGCTTATGGAAGGGGCATTCCCTAGTCCCAAAAAAAATCATGCAAATGTGCATGATGAGCGACCCAATCCATAGCATCATTGCCTTGGTGCTTTATGTAGAACAAATTTGAAGGACTTCATAGCCTATGTAATAACACTATGATAGGAACCATCTCTTGCTATAAACAAAAGAAACTGGTTCACTATGGTAATGGATGTAGTAGAATCTAATTCAATCACTACTGCTTGGAAATTAGGATGTAGTGTTATAAGAAGTTCCATTGCTTCAAGAATAGTAATGGTCTCCATGGCCAAACTTAAACCTAAAACAAAAGTTTTTCTTGGAATAACCACATGCAGGATTTAACATAAGAATGAATCATAGCATATAAGTATGTAGAATCTGATTTATGTTAAAGAGTAAAAAAATTATGATTTGCTATTAAAAGAAAATAATGCTAAAATCTATAGAAGAAAAATAACTATAGCATGAAACTTATTATATTTTTAATTTTTGTTATTAATGTGGTCTTATTTATAGATATGTGTTTGCACATAACTAAGTAAATCTTAAGATGGCCAGTGTAGCTACTTTCTCACTCTTAGTGTAATAAGTTAGTATCCTCCTTTTTATTTACTTAATTCTAATAAAAACCCCTTTTACTGATTTAAAATATCATGTTTTCTTGAACAATGATGTTTAGAATTTTCATATTTTTAATGGCTATGTCCTTGTAGCAAATTACAATGATGCAATCAACTAGCAACTGGCCATCTCACGATGAAAACTACCTTAATATACTTTCACATGTACAGTTCTTAGTTTATATATTTTTTCATTTGCATGCATTTACATTAGCATATCAATGTCATCCTTACAAAGTTAATCATGCCAAAAAATTTCACATTTGCACGTTATCAATATTAAATGACATACATCTACCTACAATTATAATTTCTAATGTTTTTGTATATTATAGTACTACATCAGTACATCAGTATCACTTGTTCTATTAAAATTTACATGCATTGTCTTAAATTCAAAAGATAACCATACATTATACATATGCATATACTATTTATGTTAGAGTTCCTACATCTAATTACAATATAAATTCCCATTTATTTACATAAACTTGTACTACATTTAATTAATGTCACATATTCTATACATAATTCATATACAAGGTCTTAATTTCATCAATCAACAAAATATTAGACATATATGTATAATATTTATATTAGAGTGTCCACTTCACTTGAACGATCTTAATTTCAATAATAAGCACTACATGAGATTTACAAATATAATTTTTATGCTAGAGATCATAGTTCACATGAAAGTCTTAATTTAAAAAATCAGCACCTCATCAAACATAGGTATATAATATTTATGTTAGTGTGCTTGCCATATATGCAAAATCTTAATTTTAAAAATTAACACTACATGATATATATATATATTAATGTTATAGTTTATTTCTCATAAATTTTCTTATTGTTTGGGATAGCTTTGTAGTTGTTCAACTATCTTTTTTTGTCATTTTTTATTTTTCAATTGTAATTTCATCAACATAATTTTAAGAGTTTTACAAAAATTCAAAATTTTTAAGTTATCAATGTGGAATTGCATGAAAATTTTTTAATCAAAAAAATAATCACTTTATTTTCTCATTTTCATTATTTTCTCTTTTCTAAAATCCTACTTTTCCTTGCCATTGATGGTTTCTCCCTAAGCTTTCAAATAAACAATACTAACTATAGTTAGGATCTTAAATAATGATTTTTTTCTAATAATTTAATGGTTTCTAATTTAAATACTAAAGAAATAAAAGTTTTTGGGTTGTAACATTTTTACTTACATGAGATTTTTAAGATGTAGATCAACTTCAAATCTTAATTCACTTGAAAGGATGATGACAATCATTGCCATCAACATTGGCAAAGTGTTTCTCTAATGAAACACGGGCTAATTGCATAAGGAAACAACAACGCCATGTGCATCAAGCATGGTTGGGGAGAAGAAGATACTATCTTTGAAAATAGAAACTGCAAATTATATTATATATAATGTATATATGTAACATTATTTATTTTTGTTAGATTTGAGAACTCATATAAATTCCAAATAAGCTTTGATAAAGATATAACAAATATTGTTGATCTCATCTAAATGTGCTATAACTAATTTTGTTTTTATTTTTTATTTTTAAATACTTAATTTTTTTTAGTGTTTTGGCATGTATCATGAGATAGTTCAGCATATACCTAGTTTGAGGATTAGGGATGTTTTCTACTCTCTTTGTAGTAATTTTTTCATTAAGATCTAGAATGAGTTAGTATACTTCATTCTCATCTCATCCTCAAGTTCCTAAGTAGGTTCATGTTCTATTTGATTGTGTCATACACTTTAACCATAAGAATTTCTTTCATTCTAAATTGCTTAATCTCTTTTACTAAGATTCTTATATGTTTCTCTTCATAACTAAGATTTTGTTGCACTTCTATAATGTTTTGATCATATTGCACTTTATGAGATGGATCAAAATTACATTTCCATATATTTGAATAATGAAATATATTATTCATATCTACTAATGCTACAGGTAGTGCTACTTTGTATAAAGCCTCTTCAACTCTTTCCAATATCTAAAAAGGTTCAATGTACATTGGCTTGAGCTTCTTTGTTTTACCAAATCAGGTTACACCCTTCATTAGACAAACATTTAAGTCTGCATGTCTCCTTGCTAGAACTATATCATCTATGTTTTATGTCAAAGTACTTCATTTAATTATCTTATTCTCTCAATTTTTTAATCATTCATTTGAATACTCTGAGTTGCTTCATCTATTAGTTTTGCCCCAATTGAGCTTGTCATCTACTTCATTCTAATACAATCATTTCTTATTATATAATGCCTCATATGATTCCTTCCTATGTTTTATTAATAAATATCACTATAAATAAATTCAATCAATGCCAGATGAGTATCTTAGCTTTCACAAAAATCTAATACACTTAGTTTAAACATACCATCCAAAGTCTTTATAGTTCTTTTAGTCTATCCACCTCTTTGAGGTTGAAATACTATGGTAAATCTTAATTAAGTCTAAATGACTCATGTACATTTTTTTAAAAAATGAGATTTATTTAGAATCTTGGTTAATATAATTCCCTCGATACTCCAGATAATCTCATAATTTATTATACATGAATTTGTGCTTTTCTTTTAGCTGAATAAATAGGTTTAGTGGGTAAAAAATTGTCTGACTTTTATTAATCTAGCAATAATTAATCATACAGCATTATATACATGAACGAGTTTTGGAAACCCAACTATAAAAGCGATTACAATTTCTTCTTATTTCCATATTAGAATAGGAAGAGGTTACAACAATCCAATTGATCTATGTTGCTCCTCTTTCACATATTAACATATCATCGACTTACATCATCATAGATATCTTTGTTCATACCATCTCTGATTTGTGTACTGTCACACTTTTTATGATTTTTTGATGCATTACACATACAATTAGCATCTTTCAATAATATTTATTTCGTTGTACCTATTTAGGAATATATGTTCTATTATTATAAAATTAAACTCTTTTATTTAAATTAAAATTCGTTTCCTTTCTTTAAAAAATTTTGGACTTGATTCGTTAGATGCCTTCATTTATATTTCAAGTAACTTTTAAAGATTACAACTACCATTTGACAATATTTTATTTAGAAAAATTTCTTCTAATAGTTGCTCATCTTACGTTTAATTCCAGTTGATTGATTTTAACAATTCTATATGCTATTTTGAAGCTTGATATCATGCTATGAAGACAAGCCCTGAAGCTCAATGCATATGCTACAACATTAGCTTAACTTGTATGATAAACAATCTTTATATCATAATCCCTAAGTAGTTTCAACAAATTTTAGGGTAAAAAATGTTACTCTTTTTTGTGTGGAAATGTATTCAAATGTTGGTAATAAATAAATAGAAAACTTTTTATATCGTAAATATTGTGCGTTTGAATCTTTAAGACATATAGTTATAGTAAACACAAGATGCTTATCATTCTGCATCAATACTCACCCAAATCCTAGCATAGATGCATCAATATCTAATGAAAATTTAGTTTCTCTCTTAGGAAATGCTAAGATACATTTTATAACCAATTTCTCTATTAAAGTTTGTAAACTTTTTTTATAGTCTTAATTTTATTCAGAAATAATTATCTTCTATGTTAACTTCTTAGTGATACTAAAATTTAATAAAATTGTTTTCCAGATTTTTATAATATTTAGCCAAATGTAGGAAGCTTCATGATTGTATTATGTTTCTAAGTCTTGGTCATTAGTAATAGATCTTGCTTTTTAAAAATCTATAGAGATTGTTTTTTACATTACTACATGCACTAAGAAAGTTGCACTAGATAATCAAAGTTATATTCTTGAAATGTTAGATACAGTTAGTGATCTTGTATCCTCTGTAAGACAAGATTGTATTGCCTTTTGTGTTTTGCTTCATTTATAGAGTTGATGAAGACATCATCAACAAAAAATAGTAATGAAATGAACAACCCATTTCTTAAACATTTTATTCATCAAATTCATAAATGCTATCAAAGTATTTGATAAATCAAAAAGCAACATGAGAACTTCAAAATGGTTATACTTAGTTCTAAAGTTTTTTTTTAGAAAGTCTTCTTTTCTTGTTTTTATTAATGTTAGCTACATATTAGGCCAAAATCTTTTAAACAAGTTTAACTCCTTCCAATTGATTAAACAATTCATCTATTCTAGGTAGAGGATATTTCATATTAATTATAATTTTATTTAATTCACTATAATCAATATATATCTTTAAACTTTCATCAATCATCTTTACAAATAATTGAAGTAGTTTGATTGCAAGAGGAGTTTTTGATATGTATATTTCAACTAGAAGTCATGTAATCAGATCATTTGATATAAAACGTTGTGATGAACCATGATCAAATAAAGCCAATATAGTATATCCTATAACATAAGAGTACATGTAATAACATTGAGTGATGTAAATGCCTCTTTTGGGTGATGACATTGATTATCTTGTTGTTATACATTCTATGACGATTGTCGTTCAACTGCTCAACTATTGATTTCATTGCCCTCCTTCAGCATACAAAGGATAATGTACAACAAAACTCCATTTAGAGTTTTGGTCATTATGGTCGAGTAGAGCTATAGTATATTACAACTCTAACTCATTTGCATTTTTTTTCTTGAATTAGATCAAACTTCAATGTAAAAATTAGATCTACATTTCGAGCAACACATCATTAAAAAGTTTGTCCCTAGGGCCTCAACCACTCTAATACAACAAATGTGATGACCCTATTTGTTTCATGACGAAAAAAGATTTATTTGTATATTTAATTCATATTTTGATACCATGATTTTGGAAACCTTTTATTTTCTTGTTTACACTCAACTTAAATTGGTTTTAGTTAAGTAATCCTCCAATACCTCAAATGTGGCATACTTTATTTTCGCTAAATATTTAATAAATACTTTTTCAAATTTTAGAATTCAATTAGATTAACCACCACTAGATATTGCCAATTTTTTATTTACAAATAAATTAATAGAATATTTATAACGATAACATCACAAAAATAAGGTCTATATTCATAATTATTAAAAACAAAGAATGGAATCCAATAACTATAAATAATTAAAGCAATCACAATAATTACTCGACATAGTTTTCATCGTTTGACTATAATATTACAACTAGTTTCCACATTCACATATAATACTCAATTTATGACATGATTAACAAGTCATTTAGCTTAACTCTTGTAAGATAAACCATTGAAATTTTAATTTTTCATATAGGTTGCTCTTATGCATAGAGCTCTTTTGTTGGGCTCCGATATACGTAAAATGTTAGTGTTGAAGAAACATTATGCCAACCATCGCTAGCTTATAAAAAATATTTGAATAAATAATAATTTATGTTAACCACATATAGGGTTTATCATGACAACAACCATAGCAAATAAGTAAATAGAGATTAATTCATATTAAAATATAAAAAGAATTATGATATGGTATCACAAGAATAATATGTTATAATATTTAAAAAAAATAATTTGCACATGTAGTTTTTATAATTTAAATTTATTTTTCTTAATTTTTAACTTTTTTATCGACACTTATTCCTACTTCATTACATAAACCTTACGATGACCAATGCCACTACTATCTTTCTCTATCAGGTTAGTAAGTTGGTTTCCTCATTTTAAGTTTACCTATAATAAAAAGATCTTTTATTGATTTATCATTTTTTGTTTTCACTCGCAATCATGCTCAATATTTTCATATGTTTCATTGTTATATCTATGCAACAAATTATAATTATATTACCCTCTAGATACTAGCTACCTCATGGTTGCAATGGCAACCTTGAGCATACAAGCCAATAGCCACCTCATGACAACAATTCCCTTAATTTGGTATTATCATCATTTTTCATAGTGTTGTATTTGATGTATCTTTTAGCATTAGCACTTTAATGTCATGCTTACATAATAAATCATGTTAAATAATTTAAATTTACTCTTTATAAATATTAAAAAGAATATATCTAATTTCAAATATAATTTCTCATATAATTACATACAATACCATTACATCAATACATCAGTGTCACATGCTCTGTATAAATTCATATGCAAGGTCGTGATTTGAACAATCACTAATGCATCAGTTAGATAGACCTCATTATGGATAGCCAAATGACATTTATCTCATCTCCATAAAACAACATTTAAAATTACTATGAATTATAAAATTTAATAAGCTTAAATAATAATAAATTATTATTTTTAATATTAAGAAAAGATATATTAAAGATAAAATATAATAAATTGAAGCAATGTAATCTAAAAAATTAAAAGAAATCATGATATATGAGGGGAGATTAAAAGTTACATTATAATATAACAAAATCAAAGGAAATCATTTGGATAAATTAGAAAATTGTGCAAGAATACATCGTTTAATGATACAAATTAAACCAAGTGTAACATTCTCGATCATGAAATTAGGTAGAAATCAAAATGTCTACTTAACTGTGACTAAATTCCAAAAAAAATATTTAAAATATAAAAAAATTAATATCTAATTAGATAGAGCTCATTGGCCAGAGTTTAAAGACTTTTACTTCTTCTCTAATGAACATTTTTTTTGGATTACTTAGAATAATCGAAGAAAAGGAGATTTAAAATTGTTTAAAAAATAACAAAATCAAAGTAAAAAATTTGGAATTGAGAAAATTGTGTGTTAAAGTCGAATGCCTAGATAATATGGAGATTGTGGAACACGTTTAGTCATAATATTAATTATGTATAGTAATGTCGCTTCAAAAATATTAAAATCTTATAAAATAAATTATTTAGGAAATAAGAAAATGAATGTTTAGTTAGTTAATGCATGTTTTGGATGAATTCAATGAGATTCTTTTGCCTCAATTGGATCTTAATTTGAGATACCTCATGTTACAAAATTAAATAAGTAATAATAATAAAAAATTATTATTGTAATATATATTAAATATCAATTAAAGTCTAAAAAAATAAATTGAAGAAATATAATATTGCAAAAATAGAGTGATGTAAAAAAAAGGAGAAGAGATTTATAGATACGTAATATTATAACCAAAGATAAGCATAAACTACAAGAAATGAGACAAATTTTCCTAAAAAATGCCACATTCTATGATATTAAAGAAATTAAGTGTATCATTCTTTTGCATCAAATTAAGCACAAAACTAATTATCACTTAAAATGTTCTCATACACTACAAAATGAAATTTATAAAATTACAAAATTTCATACTTAATTATATAGAGACCCTCAAGAGAAGTAGAACAACATTGGTTTCATCACAATAAGACCTTGTATGGTGTTACTACGAATTCCAAAAATAAAAAATTATAAATAATAATAAAATGTCTTTTATTAAGTAAATAAAAATTATAGTCAATATAAGATAAATTAAAGAAATATATCATCCTTAATTAAAAGTAATGTGAAAGCAACACGAGTATAGATTAAAAATAACATCGAAACATTAGCAAATTTTTAGAAAAAAAAATTAGAAGGAATGAGATAAATTGCACCAAAAGTCTTATTTCAACTTATGTAGGAGTTCGTGGGTGAAATCACCAACCATCAAACATAGCATTAAAAAAAATGACTCGAACACATCGAAAAATTTTAGGAAAAAACTCTAAAAATAAATGGGCATGAATAATAAATTTTTTTTAGTGTTATAAAGAAGTACCAAAGAAAGTAAAATCAAATAATAATAAATAATTTTTTTATTAATAATTAAATATATGTTAAAGAAAAAATGAAGTTAATTTTACGCAATGTGAATAAATAAATTAAAACCTTTAAACATGACATGTGAGGAGATTTACAGGAAAATTTTAATTTAAAAAAATCAAAGAACAATATTTTAAAAAGCCAGAAAATTTGTAAGAAAAATCTACTTTCCATGATAGTGAGGAGATTATGCAAAACATCCTTAATGGTCAAATAGAGTATGAATAAAAACAACACTAAAAAAATGCCTAGTCCATAAAAAATACAATATTTATGAACATAAATGTTGTATTTTTTTTATAGATGTTGTTGAGACTTGTCTAATGATGTTTGTTTGGTTTTGATTGAACCTCATGTTGAAATACATTGAATGGCAAAGTAAAGAAGAATAATTAAAATTGAATTTTTATTTTAATGTTAAATAAGAAAAATGAAGCTTTGTGATTTAACAACATCAAGGCCATGTAAAAGGCACATGATATTTGATTTAGTTACAATGTATTAGAACTAAACCAATGCGAAAAGGTTAAAGAAAATTAGATAAATTGTATAGAAAAGCCGCATACCAAGATACTGAGGAGATTCGATGTAACATACTTGAACATAAATAATGGTATAAATTAACATAACTCATAAAACTACTAAGAATAATACAAAAATATTTTAAAATAAAAAAATTAATATTTAATTGGGTAGAGAGCAATGATAGTTATTTCGTCTTGATCAGATCTCAATTGGAATTACTTCAAATTTTGAAAGTAAACAAGAACAAGTAGTAACAAATATTTTAAATATTATGTAAAAATATAGTACAGTTAAATTGAGATAAATTGATGTAATGTTATAAAATTAAATCAAAATGATATAAGGGCCATCAAAGAAGAAAATTCTTGTTTTGTTATAATTTAACCAAATCAAAGCTAAACATTTAGAGAAATAAGATAAATTATATGAGAAAGTTATAATCCAAGATACTAAGGAGATTGAACATGACATTATCGATCATCAAATCAAGTATTAATCAAAATATCTTATAAAGTAGCTAAAGACCTAAATAAGAAATTTTTCCAAACATAAAAATAAATTTTCATTAAGAGAGCTAGCTAAGAGAAATCAACAGACATTTCTTTCTTCTCCATAAGATCACGATTAGAATTAGTAAGAATTTTAAAAAATTAATAATAATGAATAACAAAAAGTTATTATTTTTAAATTCAATAAATATATGTAAAAGATAAAATGGGATAAATTGGAGAAATTTAATAAAACTAAATGCAAGACATATGAAGGGCACATGATGGAGGATTTAGCGATACATAGTAATAGAACAAACTCTAACAAAAAATATTGGAGAAATAAGGTAAATTTTGTAGTAAACATGAATTTTAAGGTACAAAGGAGATCTTGTATAAAATTCTCAATTATTAAAACATACATGAAACAAAATTCCCTATAAAGCATTAAAAAACCTAGAAAATTAAAATAAATAAACAAAAATATTTAATTAGATAAAGCTCATGAAGATGAGTCCAATAAACATTTTTCTCAATTAAACCACATTTTGAATTGTAGTGAACTAACAAAAGAAATAAAAATAATTTAAATAATTATTTTATTTGTACAGCAAATATATGTTGAAGCTAAAATGTGATAAAATGATGTAACAAGTAATGAAGTCAAAATGATGCAATAGCTACACAAGAACAGATTTAAAGCAATATAGTATTTTAACCAAATAAAAGATAAATAATTGAAGAATTAAGATAATTTATACTAGAATACTGTTCAAGTATCCTAAGGAGATTGAGTGTGAAATTATGGATCATTAACTCAGATATAAATAAAAATATCTCATGAGGTATTCTAAAACCATAAAAGATAAAATATTTAAAATTATTATAATGAATATTTAAATGATATAGCTCACTAGGACGTGTCTCATGATGTTTGTTTATTCATCATAAACTCTTGATTGGAATTAATGTGATTTACAAAATATACTAAGAATTAAAAAAATTAATTATTATTTTAATATTAATTAAATTTATATTAAAGTTAATATAGGATAAATTTAGAAAATGTAATGTAATAAAGTCAAGGTGATGTAAAGGTCATGTGATAGAATATGTAGAGTTTCATAACAATAAAACCAAATAAAAGGGAAAAATTTTAAGAATTGAGATAAAATGTTTAGGAAAGTTCCACTCAAGAAACAAATAGTTTGAGTGAAATGACCTTTATTATTAAAAAAATTAGAGATTAAAATATCATGTCATTTGTGCCAATTTTTTTTTAAAAAAATATTTAATAATATAAATATGAATATTTAATTTGATAAACTTATTAGGAGTAGTCCAATAATAGTTTTTTATCTCAATCATACCATGGTTTAAAATTTTTGTGAGTTTCAAAAATAATAAAGCATAAATAATAATAAATTATTATTTTATTAATATGAAATTATCGATATTAAAGTATAAATAATATAAATTAAAAAAGTACAATATAACAAAATTAAGGAGATGCAAAGAGTCATACGAAAGCATAAGTACAGTTACATTCTGATATTATGCAATCAAAGTGACAAATTTGAAAAACTAATATAAGTGTTGTAACAAAGTTAACTTCAAAGATACTTAGGAGATCAAACATAACATTTACATTTATTAAATATGTTGGAAATAAAAAATCTCATGAATGTGTAGAAATTCTTAAAAGTACAAATATCTAAAAAAATATAAAAATATATTGAATAGGATAGAGATCTTTGAGAGTAGTCTAGAAAAAATTGTTTCACCTAGATTGGATCTCCCATTGAATTCTTTTGATTTACCAAAATAAATAAGCACAAATTTTCATATATTATTGTTTTAATTCAAAAACATATATGCATTAAAAGAATGATATAAATTAAAGTAATGTAATATAACGAAATGAATGCGATGTAACAACTTCATTACAGAAATTAATACCTACATAGTAATATAACAAATTTACTTCAAAAAATTTAGTTAAATTATACAAAAAATATTAATTTAAAATACAAAGAAGATTGAGTGCAACATTAATTATCATCAAAGTGGGTGTGAGTCAAATTAAATATTTAATAAATATAAAATAATATTAAAAGTAAATAAAAAGAAATAATAAATTATTAATTCTCAATTAATTATCATTTGGAATTACCATGAAATATAGAAGTAAATAAAGCTAAATAAATAGTAAATTATTATGTCAGCATTAAGTAAAAATATAATAAATAAAAAATGAGATAAATTAAACCAATAGAATCTGATAAAATCATAGTGATGTAAATGTCACATAAAGTGTGATTTAAGGTTAGAAAACATATTTTTTAAATAAATCACAGAATGGAATATATATGTATATATATAATATATATATATATATATATATATATATATATATATATATATATATATATATATATATATATATATATTTAATTTTATGGAGTTTATAAAAAAATTCAATAAAGTTTTTTCATCACAAAAAGATCTCTTTCAAAATTACTATGAAATTTCGAAAAAATAAACATAAATAATAAAAATTATTATTTTAGTATTAAGATATATATATATATATATATATATATATATTGGGAAACAAACATTCAAAGATATTTAGTGGATTGAGCATAATATTCATGATGTCAAATGAAGTATGAATTGAAAGATCTTATATAGCTCACTAGAACATTACAAAATAAAGTGATTGATAATATAAAATAGACATTAAATTATATAGAGCTTGTCAAGATTAGTCCAATAATATATGTTTAATCTCCATCAATTCTCATTTTCAATTGCTATGAATTACAAAACAAATTAGCATAAATTGTTACAAATTAATATTATAATATTATATAAATATATGATAAAATTGAAACGAGATAAATTGAGCATTATAATATAACTAAATCAAGGAGATTTAAATACAAGAGGAGAAGAATTTAGCATAACATAAAAATATAACCAAATCTATGTCAAAAGTATGAGGAATTGAGGTAAATTATATAAGAGAGTTGTATTCTTAGATATTAATGACATTGTATGTAACATTTTTTATTGCAAAATTAAGTTTGAAATTTAAAGATCACATAAAGTGACAATTCCCTAAAATATAAAAATATTTTAAAATGTAAAAGTGAATATTTAATTTTTAGAGATCACTAATACAAGTTCAACAAGGTTTGTTTCTTCTCCATTAGACCTTGTTTATAATTAAAAAATGTCTTCTGATAGAATAAAAAATGTAATATCTGATATGGAATTTTAGAAGTATATAAAATAAAACTTTTAAAAATATAAAATGAATATTTATTTTGATAATAGTCTTTTAGACTAGTCCAACATTCTTTTTTTCTCTAAATCAAGTATAATTTTGAATAATGGCAAATTAGAAAAAAAATTGAGCATGAATCACAAAAAGTTATTATTTAATTATCCAATAAATATATATTAAAGTTGAAATAAGATAAGTCAAAATAGGGTTTTATTACCAAACTAAAATAGCCTAAACGCCATGCAAAAGGAGATTTTGAGTTAGTAACATAACAAAATCATAGCAAGATATTGAGCAAATGAGATAAATTATATAAGAATGTTTCATTAAAAGATACTAAGAGATGAAATATAACATCCTTAATCACCAAAGCACGTATGAATCCAACTATCATGTGTAGCAAAACTACTCTTTGAAATAAAATATTTAAAATAAATAAAAATAAATATTTAAAAGGATTTAGATCATCCATATTAGTTAATAACATTTGTTTAATCTTCATTAGATCGCATGAAGAATTACTTTCAATTTAAAAAGTAAATTGAAATAAAAGATAATAAATTATTATTTTAATGTTAAGTAAATATATTTAACAATGAAATTATATGAATTAAACTAATTTAACATATCTAAATCAAAGCAATTAAAGGTAATAATGTATATGTACTAGAGTTTCATAGCTATATAACCAAATAAAGAAAACATTTTAGAAAAGGATATAAATTGTATAAGAATTTTGTATTCCAAAATACTAAGAAGATTGAGTATAATATCATTAATTTTTTACTAAGGGATGTATTAAAATATTTTGTAAATTGTGCCAACAAATTTAGAAAAGAAAATTTTAAAAAAAGATACTGAAATGAACATTTAGTTGCATAGAGTTGATCAAGTTGAGTCTAATTTGATTTGTTTCTACTGGATAAGATCTAATTCAAAATAATTACAAATTGCTAAATAAAAGAAATATTATAGAACAAAATCAAAGTGATGTAAATGTCACAATAGAGGAGAGTTTGACTTTAATTGTAATATGACTAAATTAAAGAAAAAGGTTTAAAGACATGAGAGAAATTATAAGATAAAGTTGAATTCTAAGATTCTTAATAGATCAAGTATAATGTCATTAATTATCATATTTGGTACAAAATAAAATTTCTTTTAAAGCATCAAAATCATAGAAAGTACAAAAATTGAATATATAAAAATAAAGTTTTAATTCGATAGTGATAGCTCACATGACTATAATAACACTAGTTTTATTAAATTTCCGTTGAATATATGCATAAATTAAAAATAGTATTGTTTAAAATATGTAAACATATGATAAAGTTCAAAAAGGTTCAATCAAAGCATTGTAAATTATCAAAATCAAAGTGATAAAAAAATCCTAAAAAATAAAAATATTTAGAAGTACAAAAGTTATTATTTAAATGTATGGAACTCATCCAAACGAATACATGAACAATTGTTTTCTTGTTATCTAACCTTTTTTGAATTATTATGAATTATCAATATAAATATAGATAAATAAAATTGTTTTTTTTACTTTTGTATAAGGAAAATTAATACTATAGCGTAAATAAGGTAAATTAAAGCAGTTTAATATAAAAAAATTAAGCGATGTAAAGATCACATGAGTTGAGAATTTGAGATCGATTGTAATGAAGCTAAATTGAAGTGAAACATTCTAAGAAATGAGATAAATTTTAGGAAAACTACATTCGAAGCTACTAAGGAGACTGAGTGTAACATCCATGATCCTCAAAATAATTACAAATTAAAAAATTTTATTAAACATGCAAAATATCAAGAAAATAACATATTTAAAAACTTTCAAAATAAATATTTCATTAGATAGAGCTCATCGAGATGAGTCCAAAAAAATTTCTTTCATCTCACTAAGACCATGTTTGGAATCACGGCATTTTACAAAAGCAAAAAAAAACATAAATAATAACAACTTATTTTTTTGACATTTAAATATGTGTTAATCTTAAAATGATATAAAATCAACAAAAGTAATAAAAAAAATTAAGGTAATGAAATAATAATAAAAAATTATATTTGGAGTTACATAAAATAATAACAAAATATGATTAAAATATTTAAATTAATAGCACAAATTGTATGACAAAGCTATACTCTAGGACACTAAGAGATCAAGCATAAGATTCTTAATTATGAAAAAAGGTAGCAGTTGAAATGTTTGATAATTAATATTGAAACCTGTCAAAAAAGGATTTAAAATAATAAAAATTAAAATTTATTTTGTATTGCTTTTTGAGATGATTTTAGCAAGGGTTGTTTCTTCTACATTGGAAGTCATATGGAAATACAATGAATTATTAATGCAAAGAAGCATTAAAAAATAAAATATTTTGCATAAAATAGGAAAATAAATAGTGAAGCTAAAGTGAGTGAAATTGAAGTAATATAAGATAATTAAATGGAAAGGATGAAAAGGTCAAACAACAAGAGATTTAAAATTACATAGTAAAGCAAAATATCAAAATGAATAATTTTAAGAAATATGATAGTTTTGCAATAAATTTTCTTTCTAAGATGTTAAGGGGATCTAGTATAAAATCTTTTATTGCCAAATAATGTTTGATTAAAAATATCTTATTAATATGAAAAAACACCAAATAAATTAAATACTTATAAATATAGAAATGAATATTTTACTTGACATAGTTCATCACAACATATTTAAATACATATGTATAATTTATAATAGATATCATTTAAAATTACTACATATTACAAAAGTAAATAAGCACGAATAATAATAAATTACTATTTTAATATTAAATCAATATATATTAAATATAAAACGAGATAAATTAAAATAATATGATATAAACAAAACATAGTGACATAAATGTCACATGAGAGGAGAAATGGGAATTACTTTGGTAAATAAGGTGACATAGCCAAAAATTAATATATTAATTATTTGTAAATATATATTCGTAACAAAATATGATAAACTGAAACAAGATAATATAACAAAATCAAAGTCATATAAAGGTCAAAGAGAGGGAGATTTGAGAAATCTAGTAATTTAGTTGGAAAAAGACATTCCAAGATACTATATATAGAAACTGTAACAACATTGAGTTGTCTAATGATGTACAAGTCAAATTGTCTCATAAAGTAATTCATAACACAAAAAAAAATAAAAATTTTCAAAAATATAAACAAATATATATATAACATTTAAGGAGTTCAACAAGGCAAATTTAATGATGTTTGTTTTGCCAACAACACACTTCATAAGGAACTACAGTGAATTATCAAATTAAATAACTATAATTAATAATAAATTTCTATTTGATATTAAGTTAATTTTTATTAAAAGTATTAATAAGATACATTGAAATAATGTAATATAACTAAACCATAATCTTATAAGGGTCACATGAGTGGAGAAGTAAAGTTTCATGTTAATGCTTCATCGTAATGTTTCACACCAAATATTACTTTTTATAAATTTAAATAATTTTTTCTAGAATTTCTCATGTGTTACGTGGCACTTCGATTTATACGTAATTTGATAATGGAGGTTTTCACATATATCTTAGAAAGAAACTTTATCATGCAATTTTTTTAATTTCTTCAAATATTTTTCTTTGATTTGGTCATATTACTATGAAAATCCAAATCTCCTCTCGTGTGATTTTTACATCCTATTGATTTGGTAATGTCAAATTGCTTCAATTTTATCGAATTTAACCATTAATATTTTATTTTTTGAAATAAAAATAATATTTTTTTTGTTAATATTTATTTATTTAAGTAATTTGTAATAATTAAAAACAGCTTTGATTGGACAAAACAAACATTTTGTAATTTACTATAAATCCATAAAAGGTTTATTTTAGTGGAAAAATGACTTTGAACTCTTCTCAAAGTGATCTATTAGACTAAATATTTATTTTAATACCTTTAAAAATGGTATATGTATGATATTAAGAGGCGAGATGAAGCTTTTTTATTCGTACGTGATTAGACGATTGAAAATATTACACTTGATATCCTGAATATGTTGAAAAGTTATTTACTAAAAAATATCTAATTTTTCAAATTTTTTTAATTTTATTTTGTTATATTGGGATGTACTCTAAATCACGTCTCTTATGACATTTATATTCTTTTACGTTCTTTATGAGACATGTAGTTTCATTCGTTATTTGATGGTTAAGGATACTACATTATCATATTAGTATCCTCAGATGCAACATTTGTGGATCATTTATCTAAATTCTTTAATATTTTAATGATAAGTTTGTTATATTATTTTTATTAATGAATCTCCTCTTGTTTGACATTTACATCACTTTGGATTGGTGATACTTTGTTTCAATTTTTGATTTTTTAGCTTAAATATATATTTAATTTACATAAAAAATAATTTATTATTATTATTGTTTATTTACTTTAGTCATTTATTGTAATTACAAATAAGGAATGATTGTGATGAAATAAACTTGTTTAGATTCATCCTTATAAGCTTTATGCTGCTAAAAATTTTTATTTATATTTTTAAATACCTTTATTTTCTAAGATTTTTCCATGCTTTACAAGTTAATTTGATTCACAATTTATTTAATGGTTGAGAATGTTACATTTGATATCTTAGTGTCTTGGAATCCAGATTTTCTAAAAAATGTATGTCATTACTTCAAATATTTCTCTTCAATTTGGTTATATCACTATGAAAATATATATTTTCTCTCATGTGCCTTTTACATCACTTTGATTTCATATTATTTCATTGTTTCAATTCAATAGTTTTATCATTAATATGTATTTACTTCATTGTAAAATAATTATTTATTATTATTATTAATGCTTATTGACTATAGTAATTTATATTAATAAAAAAATTGATTTGATCTAGATGAAATAAAGCTTGTTGAATTTAAGCTGATGAGGTTTATCTAGTTAAATATTTTTTCAAAACATTTTATTTCTAGTGGTTATGCGTAGTTTATGAGGTGCTTTTCTTCATACCTAATTTGAGAGTGAAGGATGGTGTACTCAATCGCCTTATTAACTTACAAGGTATTTTTCCTGTATAATATATCTCATTTCTTAAAATATTTCACAAGATTTGGTTATATTATTATTTAACTCTAAATCTCCTATCATGTGATCCGTAGATCGATTTGAGTTGGTCAAATAACATTTCTTAATTTAATCTTATTTTAGTTTTAATACATGTTAACTTAATATCAATTAATTATTTGATTACTTTTCTTATTTAATTTGAAAATTCACAATAATTCAAAATGAGGTATGATGAGGGAAAAACAAATGTTGTTGGACTCATATTGATAAGGTCCATTAATTTATATATTCCTTTTGAATTTTAAATATTTTATTTTTAAGTGGTTTAGCTCATTTTATGAGGCATTTGAATGGTGTACGATTGAATGATCGAGGGTGTTATACATGATCTTTTGGTCATGCAAACCAATTTTCCTACATAAGTTCTCTTTCTTTCAAATATTTCACTTCAAATTTTTTGTACAACTATGTAACTCTAAACTGCCCTTTGGGTCGTCTTTGCATCAGCATTATCTAGTTATATTACAATGTTTTAAATTATCTCATTTGAATTTTAATATATATTTTATTAATATTAAAATAATAACATAATTTTTACATTAATTTATTATGATATTTCTCTATAACTCCAAATAGGGACCATTTGATACGAAACAAACATTGTCGAAATCACCTCAAGGACCTCTATCAAATTAAAAATTAATTTTTATATTTTTTAAAATGTACATTATTTGATGATCGAGGACGCTATAGTCATTCCCCATAATATTTTTTAATGCAACTTTCCTATTTAATTTAACTAATTTCTCTAAATATTGTTTTATTTTGTTATACTAATTTTTATCTCAAAATCTTCTCTCATGTGACATTTACATTGTTTTGATTTGGTTATGTAACATTTTTTTAATTTATCTTATTTTAACTTTAATCTATATTTATTTAGTATTAAAATAAAATCTTTTTCAATTTATGTTTGCTTATTTTGATGATTTCCCATAATTCAAAATATTGTAAGTTCAAAATGAAACAAATATCATTAGGCATTATCTTCACGAGATTTATCTAATTAAATATACATTACTATATTTTAATATATTTCATTTTGTAAAAGTTTTTATGCATGATTTTTGAGAAATCTAATTTAATACATAATTTAATTATTGAGGATGTTTGACTTTATTTTCGTTTTGTCATGAATTAAACTTTCCTAAACAATATATGTCATTTCTTCGAATTTTTTGATTTTCATTGCTAATTCTGCAATGAAACTCTAGACATTTAGCTCACCTTCATTTTGTAGTATTACATGCAATCAATGTATTTCATTTTAGCCTTAGTAAATTTTTATATAAAAATAAAAATAATTTTTTTTATTATTTATGCTTTCTCTCTTTAGTAATTCTCAATAATTCTAAGTCAGGTTTGTTTTATAGGCTTTGTGGGATATTTTCATTCATTACTAATTTGATGATTGAGGATGTTACACTCAACCTCTTTAATATCATGGAATACAACTTTTTCACACAATATATTTTGTTTCATTTAATTTCTCATTTTGATTTAGTTATATTACATGGTAAATTAAAAATTTCTTTGTTTGACAGTTAAATAGCTTTGACTTGGTTATATTACCTTGCTTTAAATTATCTAATTTCAAGTTTACTATATATTTAATTGATCTTAAATTTTGTTTTACTATTTATTGTTTTTTAAATTTTGAAAATATTGTAATTCAAAATGAGTTATGATCAATATGAAACAAATGTCTTTCGAATTCTCTCTAGCTGCTCTATCTAATTAACTATTCATTTTTATATTTCTAAAGATTTTATTTTATAAGGTTTTTTTCACGTTTTATAAGTTATTTTTTTTCATAACTCATTCGAAGATCAAGGGTGTTACACTTGACCTCTTAAGTATCTTAGAAAGCAACTTTCTTATATTATGTATTTCATTTCATCAAATTATTAGCTTTATGTTTGTTATATTAAGATGTAGCTCTAAATCACATCTCATGTGAGCATTATATTGCTTTGATTTTACAACATTGAATTGTTTCAATTTTAATTTTCATAACTATCATATACATTTACATGATATTAAAAAAATTAGTTTTTTATTATTCATACTTAATTTTTTTGTGATTTGCTAAAATTTCATATGAGTTTCGACAAAAATGAAACAAATTGTAATGAACTCATGTCAACATGGTTTACCAAATTAAAAGTTCTTTTTCATAATTTTAAATATATTTTTTAATTATACTTTTTATGATCATAAGAGGTTATTTAATTTATACATGGTTTGATGATTAAGGATTATACACTTGAAATCCTTATTGTCTTGGAATAAAACCTTTTGGTATAATTTTTTTATATTTTAAGATTTCTTTCAACTATTTAGTTTTTTTGCTATCTTACTCTAAATCTTCATTCAATTAACTTTTAGATTGTCCTGATATATTACATTACTTTCATGTATCTTACTTCTACTTTAAATTATACTTAACTCATATTAAAATATTTATTTACTATTGTCAATGTTTGTTTACTTTAGAAATTCAATGTAATTCCAAAGAAGATTCGATCGAGATGAAACAAACTTCTTAGAACTAGACTAAATGAGCTTTATAAAATTGAACATTATTTATTTTTTTATTTTTTAATTATTTTATTTTTGAGTATGTTATTGTGCTTTACAAGGCATTCGATTTCTTCAAATATGTTTGCTTTGTTTTATGGTATAATTTTAAGAAATTGCAATTTTTCTCTCAGGTAATCTTTACATCAATTTTATTTAGTTTTATTATATTGCCTCATTTAATCTCGCATGTGCTTTAATATATATCTATTTAAAATTAAAAAAATATTTTATTATTTTTAATGTTTTGTTTTACAATATATTTTGTAATTTTAAAAGTGTTTAAATGTAGATGAAATAAATATCATTGGACTCGTCTCAATAGGCACCATCAAACAAAAGTTTTAGTAGATTTTAACATAAGTTTTTGTCTTTCAAGCTTTTTAAAACAGTTTTGATTCATAAGATATTTAACAAAATCAAATTGTTACCCTTAATCTTGAAGGTATGTTGGAAGGAAACTTTCATATATAATTTATATAATTTCCTCAAATGTTCTCCTTAGATTTGTTTATATTCCTATATAACTCTAAATCACATTTCTAATGGCCTTTGCATTGCTTTCATATAGCTCTATTACATTACTTTAAATTAACTATATTTAGGATTAATATATATTTTCTTAATATGACAACAATAATTTTATTATTTATGTTTGTTTTCCTACGCAATTTACCTTAAATTCATAAAAGATCTCACAGGATGAAACAAAGGACGTTTAATTCATCTTAAAAAAATCTATCGAGTTAAATATTTATTTTTATAATTTTCAATATTTTATTAGTTGGATTTTTCGATTCTTTATTAGTTATTTTGATTTGTACCAAAAGTGATGATCAAGGATGTTGGACTCATTCCTCTTGGTATCTTGGAATGTCATTTTCTCATAAAATCTATACTTTCTTTCCAAACAATTTGCTATGTTTCTATTATATAATTATAAAACTCTTAGTCTCCACTCGTGTGGCCTTTATATAACTTTTGTTTAGCTTTATTACATTATGTAAAGTTATTTTATTTTAACTTTAATATATGCTAACTGAATATAAAAATTATAATTTATTAATATTTGTTCATACTTAATTTGGGAATTTTTAGAGGTTACAAAAAGGTTTTATCATCTTGTAATAGATGCTATTTTACTTTACTTGATGAACTGTTTCCTATTAAATATTAATTTTTATTATTTATAACCATATATTTTTAAAATTTTTGCATGCTTTTTAAGTTATTTTTATTCATACTTTATTTGATAGGAAAAGTTGTTACCCTTGATCTCTTTGTATTTTGGAAGGAAAATTTCTAGTACAATTTATGTCATTTCTTCAAATTTTTTGCTTACATTTTGTTAACTTTGTGCAACCCTTAATGACAACTCATGTGACCTTTACATAGCTTTCATTTGAGTATATTATTATTTCAATTTCTTTCACTTCATCTTTAATATATATTTACTTAAAAAATTCTAATTTTTTATTATTTTTTCTATTTATTTTTACAATACTAAGTAATTCCGAACAATGTCGAATCAAATCAAAAGAAACATCATTAGATTCATTTGGGCAAGTTCAATAAAATTAACTATTCCTCCTTATAATTTTAAATATTTTATTTTCTTAAATTTTCGCATACTTTAGGGATTAATTTTAAATATTAAAGAAATATATGACAAACCTAAAATGCAACAATTAGAAGTTATGTTATATAACCAAATCAAAGTAAAAAAATGAAAAATAAGATAAATTTTGCATTAATGTCACTTTCGAAGATACTTAAAAGATTGAGTATGACATCATTGTTTGCCAAACAATGAATCAAATTATCTCATAAATTGTCTCAATATTAGGCACATCATATCGGGACAAGCGCAACACCATTTGTTTAATCTTAAACGAATCCTTATTCAAATTAATATAAATTATGAAATTAAATATGCAAAATAATAGAAACTTTTTGTTTTAATGATTAGAAAATATATATTAAAGACGAAAAATGATAACTTGAAGCAATGAAATATATCAAAAATAAAGGAATATAAATACCATAAGGAAAGAGATTTAGACATATGTTGTAATATAACTAAATATAGCAAAAACATTTGAAAAATAATGAGATTAATTATATGTGAAAGTCTCTTTGTAGGATACTAAGGAGTTTTGGTGTAACATCCCTGACCATTAAATATGGTACATATTGCTATGTCTTATAAAGTATGGTAAAACCCTAGTGAACAAAATATTTAAAATGATCAAATGTATCTTTAATTAGCCACATATTATCGAGACTAATCCATTAACATTATTTCATCTCAATCAAAACTTGTTTGTAATTACCATGAACTTTCATAATCAATAAAAAACTAATATCAAAATTATCATCTTAATATTAGAAAATATATGTTAAATTGGAGTTGTATGACGTGGAAGCAATGTTTTATAAAATACTTAATGTGATGTAAATGACATACGATATTTGATTTATTGAAACATAGTAAAATAACTTAGCAAAATAAAATATTTAATAAAATGAGATAAAATAAAACGTAATGTTGTATTAATGGGAATGTTGTATTTCAAAGATATAATGGTGCTAGAGTGTAACATGCCTAATTCACATATTAGTTGCATATCAAAATGTTCCACATTCTATGCCAAATTCATCAAATGTAAAATATTTCTAAAATATTACAACAAATATTTTACGACATTATGATCAAAAGGATGGGTGTGATGATGTTTATTTCTTCTAAAATAGACAATGTCTAGAATTTTTGCAAATTTCCAAAGCAAAAAGGCATAAACAATAATAAATTTCTTTTAAAATATCAAGTAAATATGTATATTAAAATGGAAATAAGATAAATTAAAAAAATGTAATATAAACAAATTAAGAGCAACACAAAAGGCACAATATAGAAGAATTAGAATTTCATAATCATAGAGCGAAATCAAAGAGAAACATTTGAAGAAGTGGGATAATTTATATATGATTAATGTACTCAAGATATTAAGGAGATTGTATGTGACGTTCTTAATCATCAAATAATATACAAATCAAAATATCTCATACTGTTTAATAAAATAATAGAATATAAAATATTTAAAACATAGAAAAAGTATATTTTGATTGGATAAAGCTTGTGGAGGCAAGTTGAATGATGTATGTTTTGTCTTGCTAAAAAATCTTTTGGAGTTACTCTGAATAAAAAACATTAATAAGCATAAATAATAATCAATTATTACTTAATTTTAAATAACTATATAATAAACCTAATATTAGATAAATTGAAGAAATAAAACACAACCAAATCAAACCAATGTAAAAGTCACAAAAGAGTTAACATAGTATTAAATAATAATATAAAGAAGGCAAAGAAAAAAATTTAAGAAATGCAATACATTATAGAGTAAATTTGTACTAAAAGATATAAAGGAGGTTGAGCATAATATCCTTGATCATTTAATCTTGTACAAATAAAAATATCTTGTGCAGCAATGCAAAATACTAGAAAATAAAGAATTTAAAAAATATAGAAGTGAATACATTATCTGATAGGGTTCATCAAGATGACTCTAATGATGTTTTAATGTATCAATTTGACCTAGGTTTAATTAATATTAATTATCATAGTTAATCAGCATAAATAACAAAAAATAATTATTTTAATAATAATTAAATATGTAATAAAGCTAAAATGACATAAATTGAAATATTAAAATATAATAAATCTAAGTAATGTAAATATCACATGAGAGGGGATTTAAAGTTCTAGTGTAAAATAACCAAATTAAAGTAAAAGATTTAAGAAATTAGATAAAAGTTATAAGAAAGCTGCATTCCAAGATACTAATGATATTGAGTGTAACATCTTTGCCTATCACATCATGTACAAATCTAATGTGTTATTAGGCATGCCAAAGCTAAAAAAATAAAATATTCGAAAATATAGAAATAAATATTTAATTTAATTGAGCTCCTTTAGACAAGTCTACTGAAATTTGTTTTTCTCCATTGGACCTTATATAGAATTACTACAAATTATCAAAATTAATAAACATAATGATAAATAATTGTTTTAATATTAAGTAAATTTATAATAAAATAAAGATGAGATAAATTGAATCAAAGAAAAATAATTAAATCAAATCAATATAAATCTCACATAAGAGGAGACTTAAAGTTACATTATATTATAACCAAATAAAATTAAAAAAGTTGATGAAATGAAAAAACTTTTATGTCAAAGTTGCATTCCAAGCAACAGAGGAGATGAAGTGTGATATTCATGATCATCAACTTAGGCATGAAAGGAAATGTCTAGTAAAGCATGCAAAAACCTAGGAAAATAAAATGTTTAAAGACATATAAGTGACTGTGTGCTAAGATAAGACTCATAAGGATAACTCCAATGAAGATAGCCTCATCTTGTTTTGAACTCATTTTAATTTATTACACCTTTCCAAAGTAAAAAATTTAAATAATAATTAATTATTAATTTAATAATAAAAATTATTATTAAAGTTTAGAGAGGAAAAATTGAAGCAGTATAACATTTTTGAACCAAAACAATATAAACATCACATCAATGAAGATTTTTAGGTAAGTGGTAAAATAACAAAATCAAAGAAAAACATTTGAAGAAATGAGATAAATTTTATAGAAAAGTTAAATTCCAAGATATTAATATTGGTTGTAATATCCATGATCTCCAATTCAGATATGAATCAAAATATCTTAAAAAAATATTCAAAACTCTATAAAATGTTTATTTATTTATAAAGAAAAATATTTAATTGGATAGAGTTCATTGAGATGAGTTGAATTATATTTGTTGTCTCAATCACACCTTATTTCAAATGACTATAAATGGCTAAATTAAAGAATCATAAAAAATGATTTTTTTAATATTAAGTTATTATATTTCAATGTTGAATAGAGATGAATTGAAGTGATATTGTAAAACCAAGTAAAAAGATGTAAAGATTAAATTAGAGGAAATTTAGAGTTAGTAATAATGTTAAATAAAACTAAAAATTTTGTTCAAATGAGTAAAATTATATGATAATGCTACACTCCATGATAATAAGCACATCTATTTATACATTATTAATCAACAAATTAGGTATGGATCAAATTGAATCTGATAGAACTTGTCGAGACAAGTCTAATGATGTTTGTTTTGTTTTTATCAAGCATCAATGGGAATTACTACAAATTAAAAAATTAAATATGCATAAATAATAAAAAACTATTCTTTTAATGCTAAGTAGACATTTATTAAAGATAAAATAGCATCAATTGAAACAATATAAGACAACTAAATAGAAGTTTGTTAGGTCACAACAGAGGGGTGTTACACTTTCTTTATAATTTATTCAGATTATAGAAAAAATTTTGAAGAAATTAGATATTTTATTAGAAGGTTTCATTCCATGATACTGTGGACATCAAGTGTAACATCTTTGATTGATGATGCTAGCACAATTTTTAAATTCCTCAAAGAACATGCAAACAAGAAAAAAAATACTTAAAATACATAAATTAATATTAGAGCATATTTTGAATGACCATGAATTATCAAAGTAAAGTTATAAATATAAAAAGAACTTATTATTTTAATAACAAGACATTATGTACTAAAGTTAAAAATAAGATTATTTGAAGCAAAGTAATGTTACCAAATCAAAGCAATGTGAAGGTCACATGAGAGAAGATTTAGAATTAGATACTAATATGAAAAAATCAAAAAGAATAATTTTAGGAAAGATGATAATTTTAATAGTAAAATTGTATTCCACAAATTATAAAGATCGTTTGTAATATACTGAATAGTTAAATATAAAATAAATCAAAACGTCTTGCATTATATTTATAATAAATTAGTAAATAAAATATTTAAAAATATAAAATGAACACTAAATTCTATAGAGCACATTAATATTTGTCTAATGACATTTGTTTCATCTTAAATGTGCCTTATTCATTATATTACTAATCACTAAAGTAAGTGAGTATTAATAATATTAAAATAATTTTTTTCATACTTAACAAATATATAATAAAGTTGAAATGAGATAAATTAAAGTAATGTAATGCTAATAAATCAAAGCAACATAACAGCCATATGAAAGAAGATTTAAAGATGTGTAGGAATATAATCAATTCAATGTGAAATAATTGTAGAAATAACAAAATTATATAGAATGTTGCATTCCAAGATCCTAAGGAGATTCAGTGTAACATTGTCAATCATAAAGTCAACTATGAATAGAACTTCCTCATAAATTGGTCCAACAACAAAGAAAATTAAATGTTTTGGAAAATAAAAAGAATAATTACTTTAAGATTATGCAAACATGAAATGAAGCATAAATAATAACAAATTAGTATTTTAAGATTATGCAAACATATATTAAAGCTAAATCATTATAAATGAAAATAATATAATATAACCAAATCAAGTGATGTAATATTTACTTAATAATAGAATAAAAATTTAATAGTATAATAAGATAAATTAAGTATAAAATATTAAATCATGCAATGAAGCATGAATTCAAATATGTAGTAAAATTAGCCTAAACAGTTACAAATAAAATATCTCAAAAATATATAAAATGCATATTTGGAATGTTAGAGCATGTTGAGATAAATCTAGTTTAGCGTCTTTCATCCCGTTCAAACATCATTTGGAATAACTATGACTTACTAATGTAAATAATCATAAACAATAAAAAATTATTTTTTTAATAAAAGTAAACATATATTAAAGTCAAAATGAAATTAATGAAGTAAAGTAGTATGACAAAATAAGGATGATGTAATTATCATAGTAGAAGAGATTTGAGTTATATTGTCATACAAACATATTAAAGTGAAGAAGTTCAAGAAATGAGTTAAACTATAAAGGGAAATTGCATTTCAAGTTATAAAATATGTTGAGGGTCAATATGAATCAAAATAATCTTATAAGGTATAAAAAAATTAGAAAGTAAAATATATTAAAAAAATTTTAAAATGAATATTTAAATAGATAAAATATGTCAAGATGAGTCCAATGGTATTTGTTTCATATTGATTGGACATCATTTTGAATTATTTTGAATTGTAAAAGTAATAAAACATAAAAAATAATAAATTAATATTTTAACATTAAGTAAATATATATTAAAAATAAAATGAGATTAATTGTAGAAGTATAATACAACCCACTTATATTGCTATTAATGTCAAAAGATAGTAGAGTTAGAGTATTATAGTCATGTACCTAAATAAAAAAAATTAAAAATGAGATAAATAATGTTAGAAAGCTACATTTGAAGGTACAAAGTAGATCGAGTGTATCTTATTTGAAGATACAAATGAGATACGAACGATGTCTTGTAAAATATTCAAGAGCTTAAAAAGAAGTGTTTCAAAATATAAAAGAGTATTTTATTGGATAGAACTTGTAATGATGAGTCTAACGACATTTGTGCCATCTCAATCAAACATTGTTAGAAATTATTATAATTTACCAAATTAAATGAGTGTAAATAATAATTAATTATTATTATAATGTTTGGTGAAATGAGATAAATAGAAGAAATTTAACGTATCCAAATCAAAATGATGTAAAGGTCACATGAAAGAAGAATTCAAGTTACAGAGTAATATATCTGAATAAAAAAATTAAAATAAAAAGACAACTTGTAATGGAAAGTTGCATTCCTAGATAATAAGGAGATTGAATGTGACATCATCAATTTCAATAATAAGCAAAAATTTTAATTATTTTAATGCATCACGAATCCATAAAAAAAATCAAAAATATAAAAATAAATATTTCATTGGATGGTGATGAAAATATCAAACAAGATGAGATTTACAAAAACATATACACATAGCTAAATCAAAGTGAAAAATTTTAAGAAATTAGAAAAAGGTTATGTAGAAGGTGCATTCCAAAATACTAAAATGATCAAATGTAACATGCTTAGTTATTAAATGAAATATGAATAAAAAAAATCTCATAAAATTTGTTAAATCAATAAAAGATCTAATATTAATTAGGTAGAGCTTCTGGTGTTGAGAACAATGACGTTTGCTTCATCTCGATGAAAGCTCGTTCAGAATTATTGTTAATTTCCAAAGTACACAAGAAAATAAATAATTAATTTTTTATATAATAAAGTTGAAAAGATATAAATTGATGCAATGTATTATTACAAAATGAAAGTGATTCTATGTACACATGAAAAAATATATTTAGTTACATACTGATATAAGCATTTTAAAATGAAAAATTTTTAAAATACGAGATAAATTATAAAGAAACTTGCATTCATAGATATTATGAAGAACAACTGCAATATCGTTGAAAGTGAATAAAAATACTTTTTAAAGCATGTCAAAACATTGCAAAGTAAAATATAAAAAAAATTTGTTTTTGGATAGAGGTAGTTTATTTGAGTCCAATTATGCATGCTTCAAATAAATCATAACTCTTGGAGTTATTGTAAATAACAAAAGTAAACAAGCTTAACTAATAATTAATTCTTTTTAACATTTTGTAAAAAATATTGAAGCTGAAATTAGATAAACTGAAGTATTGCATTATAACAAACACCAAGGGATGTATTTATTGTTCAAATGAGAGGAGATTTGGAGTTGCATAACAAAATAACAACATCAAAGTAAAAACATTGATGAAATAGGTTAAATTATATAGGAATATTCCATTCCAAGATACTAAAGAATTTGATTGTAACATTCTCTATCACAACATAAGGTGTCATTAAAAATATCTCATATAGAGTACCAAAATCCTTGAAAATTAAATATTTAAAAATGCAAAAATAAATATTTAGTTAGATGGTAGTCATCAAAACATATCCAATGAGTTAGTTTTGTCCTAAGCACAAATAGATTGGAATTACTACTAATTACAAAATTAAACATGCATAAATAACAATAAATTATTATATCAATACTAAATAAATTGATATTAAAGGACAAATGAGAGAAATTAAACAAATAATTTTATATCAAAATAAATGCTATGTAAAGGTCGCACGTGAGGATATTTAAAGTTAACGTTTGTATAACCAAATCAAATTAAAAAATTTGAAAAAATAAAATTAATTACATAGAAAAGTTTCATTGTAATATAATAAAGAGATTGAGCATAACGTCTTTTATTACATTCTATGAGAGATGAAAAAACATCATTAGACTCTTCTGAACTAGCTCTGTCAATTTCAATAAGCATTTTTAAATTTTTATATATCACATTTTTTCGGGTTTTTATGCACTATATGAGCTGTTTTTATTTATTTCTAATTTACAAATAAAGGATGTTATACTTGATTTCCATATCATCTTACAATACAAATTTCATGTTCAAATTATCTTTTGTTTTAAAATATTTCACTTTTATTTGGTCATATTACCTTTTTACTCTAAATCTCCCTGAATAAGAACTTTACATGACTTTGATGTGGTTATAATATATTATTTCAATTTATCTAATTTCAAATTTAATAAATATTTACTTATTATTAAAATAAAAAATTTATTATTACTTATATTTAAGGACTTTGGTAATTCACAGTAATTCAAAATAAGTTCCAGTCAAAAGAAAACATTATTGGACTTATCTAAGTCAGCTCTATCCAATTAAGTATTACTTTTCTATATTTCTTAAAATGTTATTTTTTTACTATTTTCTCTTGCTTCTCCAAGTATTTTTTTCATACATTATTTTTTGATCAAGGATATCACACCTAAACTTAGTATCTTAGAGCGCAACTTTTTACCCAAATTCATCAACGTTGTTCAAATTGTTTTCTTTGATTTGTTTATACTATTTTGAAACTTTAATTTTCTACTTATCTGACGATTATATTATTCTTATTAGGTTATGATAGAATGCTTCAATTTGTCTTAGTTTAGCTTTAATATACATTTTCATAATATTAAATCAATATTTTTTTTTTATTTATGCTTGTTTAGTTTGGTTATTCATAGTAATTCCAAAAGTGGTCTAGTCGTGAAGAACCACATGTCGTTTGACCCATCTCAGGTAGCTCTATCTAATTAAAAATTTATTTTTATATCTTTAAAAATTTTCTTTACCATGTTTTGGGTGTATTTTATAAGTTATTTTGATTTGTACCAAATATGATTATTATGTTATGCATGATCTTCTTAGTTTATTTTTAATGTAAATTTTTAATATAATTTATCTTATTTTTTTATTTTTTTTAATTAATTTGTATAACTATGTCCCTCTAAATATCTTGTAATGCGACCTTCACATCACCTTGATGACAGCTTTTTTATTTCGTCTTATATCATTTTACCGTTAATATATATATATACTAAAAAATTATATATATGTTTTATTATTTATGGTTATTTACATTGGTAATTTGTCTATAATTTCAAATCACATTAAATTATTACAGAAAACATCATTGGAATCTTATCAATGAATTATATCAAATTGAATAATTACTTTTATATTTGGAAATATTAGATTTTAAGTTTTTAGCATAGTTTACAAAATATTCAATAAGTACCTTATTTGACAACTATGGATGCCACACTCAATCTCACAAGTGTATTAGAACAAAACAATTTTGTATAATGTAGTTCTAAAATTTATCCCTTTGATTTGGTCACACTTTTTAACATTAAATCTTCTCTTATGAGATGTTTTCATTTCTTTCATTTAATTCTACTATATTTCCTTCAATTTATCTTATTTATTCTTTAATATATCAAACTTGATATTAAAATAATAATTTCTAATTATTTATCCTAGTTTGCTTTTGTAATTTACTTTAATTTAAAGCATTATCTTATTAAGGCAAAATAAAGTTCATTAGAGTAATTTTGACTAGCATTTTTCAATTAAATATTCATTTTTATAATTTTAAACGTTGAATTTTTCTAGAATTTGAATTTTTTTAATGAAAATTAATTTCATACATATATTAACAATTAAGGATGTTACACACATTCTCCTTAGTATCATGGAATGTAGCTTTCCTTTAGATTGTTTCATATTTCTTAAAATATTTCGCTTTGATTTGGATATTTCCTTAATGCACTAATCATTTGACATTTAATTCACTTTTATTTGGTTATATTAAATTATTTTTATTTATCATATTTCAAAATAATTTATATTAACTTAATTTTTTTATAATAATTTGTTATTATTTATGATTTTTATTTTCTAATTTGTGATAATTTTCTAAGTTATTTGATCGAGATGAAACAAAAATCATTCAACTCATCATAATGAGCTCTACACAATTCAAACTTTATTTTTTAAGGTTTTTGCTTACATTTTAAGCTAGTTAAATTTGTACCTTTGTTAAAAGAGGATGATGCACTCGATCTTCTTAATACTTTAGAATTAACTTTTTGTATAATTTATCCCACTTTTTAAAATTTTTTGTTTTTGTTTGGTTATATTATTATGATACTCTAATTTGCCTTTTATATGACATTAATAACAATATGATTTGTTTATATTTTAGAACTCTATTTTTTTTTATTTTGACCATAATACATAGTTGTAATATTTTTTAAATAATTATTTATTATCACTTAATTTTAATTATTTTCATAATTTTCTCCAATTCTAAACATGGTCAAATTGAGATGTGACAAATGTCATCTATCCCATCTTGATGAGCTTTATCTAATTTAATATTTATATTTCAAATTTTTTAGATATCTCATATTTTAGGGTGTTGTCATTCTTTATGAGATACTTCAATTGGTCCTTAATTTTATTAATGAGGGTGACAAATTCAATTTCCTTATAATTTTGGAATGTAATTGCCACACAAAATTCATCTTAGTTTTTTAAACTTTTTTCATTGATTGTGTAATGTTAGTATGTAACTCCAAATTTCGCCTCATGTAAGATTTTTTAAATTCTATCACATTAAATTGCTTTAATTTGTGTTATTTCATATTTAATTTATATCAACTTATTATTAAAAAAATAATTTGCTATTATTTATTCATATCTAGTTCTTTAATTTTTAGTAATTAAATAATATTTTTTAGGGAGATGAATTAAGCTCCATTGGAGTCATCTTAATATGTTTTATCTTATTAATGATTTTTATGTTTTCTAATTTTTTTTATATTTTTGTATAATTTATGAAATTTAGTTTTTTTATTATTTTAGTAAGTTTATGTGTGATTTTGATTTTTACCTGATTTGATAGTTGATCTCTTTAGTTTCTTGGAATGGTACTTTCCCACATAATTGATCTCTTTTTATTAAATATTTTACTTTGAATTAGTTTTATTACTATGTAACACCAAGTCTCCATCTTATGATTTTTGCATTGCTTTGAATTTTTTTGTATTACAATTCCTAAAATTATCTTATTTTATATTTGATATTAATTTTCTTAATGAAAAATAATAAATTATTATTATATGTGTTTATTTAAATTGATAATCAAGGATGCTACATTTGATCACCTTAGTTTCTTGGAATAACACTTTCTTATGTAATGTTTCTCATTTTATTAAATATTTTACTTTGATTTAGGTATATTTCTATGTAACTCTAAGTCTCCATTTTGTGATTTTTGCATTGGCTTTACTTGGTTGTGTTACATTCCATAAATTTATCTTTTTTTATATTTGATGCTTATTTTCTTAACAATAAAATTATAAATTATTATTATATATGCTTATTTAATTTGAAAGTTTGTAGTAATTCCAAATAAGTTTTTTTTTTTGATGAAATAATTATCGTTTGACTCGCCTCAACAACTTCTATGCATTTAAATATCTTATTTCTAATTATTAATTTTTTCCCAACTATTTTCTTGAATTATGAGATATTTTAATTTGTACTTTATTTGATGATCGACAATGTTATACTTGATCTTCGTTGTGTCTTCAAAAACAACTTTCGTGTAAAATTTGTCAAATTTCTTAAAAAATTTCACATTTATTATATTGTTTTACTTTGTAAAAGAAAATCTCTTTTGATGTGATCTTGATATTTCTTTCATTTGGTTATATTATAATACTTTAATTTCCCTTATTTTAGCTTTAATATATATTTTCTTAATATAAAAGTAATATTTTATCCTTCATTATGGTTATTTACATTAGCAATTATCTTAATTCAAAATGAAGTATGATGAACAAGCAGCAAATGTTGGACTTGTACTAAAGGGCTTTATCCAATTAATTATTCTTTTCTACATATTTAAATATTATATTTTCTCAAATTTTCTCATCCTTTATGAGACATTTCAATTCATGGCTGATTTGATGATTAGAGATATTATACTCGATCTCTTAGGTATCCTTGAATGAAACTTTACCATGAATGTTATCTCAATTTTTTGACTTTTTACTTTTATTTGATTATATTACTCGCTAACTCTAAATCTCCTATAGTGTGACCTTTAGATCGCTTTTAATAAGTTATATTATATTACTTCATTTCATTTGATTACAATTTTATTATCTATTTACATAATATAAAAGTAATAATTTCTTATTATTTATTTTTATTTACATCTTTATTTAATAATAATTCAAGTGGAGGTGTCATTTAAACAATATAGACATAGTTTGACTTGTCGAGTGAACTCTATATAACTTCAAATTTATGTTTATATTTTTTAATAAGATTTTCAAAATGTTTTTAGATGTTTTAAAATGTTTTTAAACTTTGTTATGATCAAGGATGTTATAGGTTTTCTCCTCAGTATCTTTGAATGCAACTTTCCAATACAATTTATCATATCTTTTTTGAATTTCTTGTTTTGATTTGGATAAGTTACTATCTAACACTAGAATTTCAAATCGTTTGACTTTTACATTCTACTAATTTTGTTATATTACAATACTTTATTTTAGTATCATTATTTCTTTGATATATATTTTCTTAATATAAAAATAATTTATTAATGTTTATGACATTTTAATTTTTAATTCGTAGTAATTCAAAACGAGGTCTGATGTGTGCAAAACAAATGTCTTTGGGCTCGTAATAATAAGCTTTATCCAATTAAAAAGTCATTTTCACATTTTGTAAATATTTTATTTGCATGAATTTTTGTGTAATATATGAGACATTTTTAATCATGTATAATTCGTTGATCGAAGTTGTTACACTCAATCCCCTAAGCATCATAAAATTCAAGTTTCTCATTTACTTTAACCTTTTCCTTTAATTCTTTTATGTCATTTTGGTTTGATTAGCTTACATTACATTGACTGATCATATTTAAGCTTTAATGTATTTCTACTTAATATTAAATAATAAATTATTTTTATTTATGCTTATTTTCTTTGGTAGTTTATTTTAATCTGAAATAAGATTTGTTTGACTCAAAGCAAATGTTGTTGGACTCAACCTAATTACATCCAACTAAAAAATATTTGTTTTCAAGATTTTTAATTTTTTTATTTACATTTCTTTACAAGACATTTAGATTTGTAGCTTCTTTGGTAATCAAGGATGTCATACTCAATCTTCTTAATATCTTGTAATTCAACTTTCTCACATAATTTTTCTCGTTTCCTTGTTCTATTTTCTTTTGGTTAATTACTTCATATTTCAATATTCTTCATGTTTCACATTTACATCATCTTAACTCAATTATTTTCATTGGTTCAATTTATCTCATTTCAAATTTGACATATAATCACTTAATATTAAAATAATGACTTATTATTATTTGTTATTATTTGTTATTATTTACTATGAAAATTTGTTGTGGTTATAAATAAGGTCTAATAAAGATAGAATAAATGTTGTCTGACTGATCCTAATGACTTCTAACAAATTTAATGTGAATTTTATAATTTTAATTATTTAATTTCTGTAGTTTTTGAAGACTTGACAAAGTATTTTGGTTCAAACCTAGTTTGATGATCGAGGATGTTCCATTTTGTCTTCACAATACGTTGGAATGTAGCATTCCCAAATTATTTATCCAATTTCTTCAAATCTTTTGCTTTCATTAAGTTACATTATTATGAAACACTCATTCTCCCCTTGTGTGACATTTATACCACTTTGATTTCAATATATTATGTTACTTCAATTTAACATATTTTAGATTTAATTTATATTTACTTAAATTAAGATAATAATTTATTATTATTTTTGTTTCATTACTTTGGCAATTTTCCATAATTCTAAATGTGGTATTATGGAGACAAGTAAACGTTATAGAATTCATCTCACTAGTTTTACTTAATTAAATATATTTTAAGATTTCTAAATATTTTATTTTTACAAGTTTTGGGATGTTGTGCACGAATATTGAATTTGTACCTAATGTTGTGGTCAAGGATGCATTAGGTCACCCTTATGCCTAATGAATCAAGCTATAAATGTTTAGCATTTTGTTATACCAAACTTATTTTAGTTTGAGTCAAGATTAAGTATAAATTAATGATCTTCAAAATTTCTTGAATTATTCAACAAGCTTTAAGGATTAAAGACGTGCACATTAGTTTTTAGAAGTTTCAGCCTCTTTATTATTAATCATAAAGCACATGTCTCCATTCAAATCATTTCAAATCTAGCTTAAAACTTTCCTTTATTTAAGAATTATATGATTTCATATTTTTAATCAAAATTAAACTTAAACCATTCTTTGATTAATAATTCTATTTAATTTCTCATATTTAAAAAAAGAAATATCCTAGCCAAAATTAAGGAACGTGACAAATTGTAATGCTTTCGAGCGAACCAAGCTTGAGTGGAAACCCTAAAGCCTTAAGTTAAAAGACCAAGTGGAACGAAGTTATGTTGTTCTTGATCTTTGTTAGGGTAAGATCAAGAAACTTGATTATGGTAAGGTAGAGGAAGCATAAGGTTGGGCAGAACTCAAGTCAAGTATGTAATGTGTCAGGTTTGGCCTATAATCATGTTATATTTGTATGCTTACAATTGACCCAACTTATTAAATCCTCACTACAGAAAAGTAGAGCTAGCCTTAATTTTAGGTGAAATTAATGGATTGCAAAAGCTTTTACAAATAGGAAAAAACTTTGATATTTCATAATATCAGGCTAAACAATTTTCTTAAGTCCATGCCTTAGCACAATCACCTGGATTCATAACATCTGATCATTGATCAGACGGCTAGGGTTGAATCCTCATGTAAGTTTTTCCTCAAGTCTCAAATCAGATGGCTATAGTCTCATTCAAATTTATTCAATGGCAAGATTCATTTCGCCTTGTCCTTGCATCGTGTGGCTTTAAATTTCTATTTTAAATCGTGTACTTGACGTCACCTCTACATTTATTGTTTAGAAATAAAAATATCTAGATCTTATTCAAAGTGATCGATTGTACTTGGTGAAATCTGTCTTGATCAAACTCACCATAACACATCCAATCTTAAATCTTTAATCAAATAGGCTAGACTTCTTTGATCAGATCCAACAACCTTTGTTGATCATGCCTAGTAGATAATTCGTTGGTTGCCATTTGAGCTATTGTGCTGCCCTTTTTAAGGAAATATTTAATTTGTTTGGTAAAAGATCTTGAAACAACTTTTACTTAACTTTCTAACAACTATGATTAAAATTTTCCTTTATTAATGTGATCATTATAAATGAAATTCTTAATAAAAATTGAATAAATTTTAAAATCTCAAAAAAGCACTACATGATAATCTACTGGTGTAAAACAATCTTATCAACAACTCTTAGCTAATTATAGATTTTTATAAAATATTTTTCCCTTATGTATTTTCCGTTTTTTTAGGTTGTTCTTCCAGCAACTCTTAGCTAATTTTAGTTTTTTATTGAAAATAAAGGATCTACTGGTGTAAAACAATCTTATCAACAACTCTTAGCTAATTTTAGATTTTTATTGAAAATATTTTTCCCTAATGTATTTTCCTTTATTTTTAGGTTGTTCTGTCAGCAAATCTTAGCTAATTTTAGTTTTTTATTGAAAATATTTTTCCTTAATGTATTTTCCTTTTTTTTAGGTCAGTCAACGTGACAATTTTGAAATCCTAAGTTCGATTTTATCTTGTAAAAAATTGAGTTAGGTTTGAGCTCCACAAAGCTTTCGGTTATAATTGAACCAATAAAACGTTGTAGGAAGGAGGTGAATAACATGAAATAACCTCAAGTAGGTTTGAGGTGAATAGTAATGTAAAACCTTAAGTAGATTAATTGTGAGTTATAAAGCCCTCAAATTGTATCTCTTTTAATAATTGAGTTCTTCCCACCATCAATTAGGAGCGGATGAATGTTCTAATTTAAATGGAGCAAAATAAATTTTTTAAACTTAAATGGAATTAATTAAAGTTTTTAAAAAATTAAATAAGATTTGAAAATGTATTCATGAAAGATAAACACTATATCAAAGTAGGAAAAATATTTTAAAACCTAAAGTTCATTTCTCTCATGTTAGATTTGCAAAACACTTATTTTACAATGGAATGTCATGCTCAATCTCAATTGTGGCTTAGAATGTTGGTTTCCTATGCAATTTTTCTCATTTCATCAAATTTCTTACTTTGTTTTGGTTAATTTATTATATAACTCGAAATCTGCTATTATGTGACCTTTACATCTCATTAATTTAAATATATTATATTACTTTAATTAATCTTATTTTAACTTTAATAAATATTTAGCTATGATTAAAATAAAAATCTATTATTTCTTATGCTTATTTAGATTGATAATTCATGATAATTTAAAAGAAGGTCTAGTCAAGATGACACAAACATCATTGGACTCATCTCAATGAACTCTATATAATAAAAGATCTTTTTTTATTTCTAAATGTTTTGTTTTTTAGGTTTTTTACATGCTATATGAATAAGTTTTATTCATAGATTTGATGGTCGTGGATGTTACACTTAATCACTGCAGCATCTTATATTTCAGTTTTCCTACACATTTGACCATATTTTTTCAAATCTATCTTTGAATTAGTTTTTAATAATGAAATTATAATACTTCCATCATGTAACCTTTATATCACTTAGAATTAGTTACTTATCATTACCTCTGTTTATCTAATCTCAACATTAATATATATACATACTTAATATCCAATTAATAATTTATTATTACTTATGTTACTTTACTTTGGTAATTAGTACAAATTCCTAATTAAGTCACATGAGACAAAAAAGAAACTTTAGAAACACCTTGATGAGCTCTATCTAATTAAATATTTTATTATTCAATTTATTTATCTTCTTAGATTATGATAATTTTTATGAGATACTTTGAACTGTGCCAAATTTTATGATGAAATATATTGCACTAAATCTCCTTAGAATAATAGAATGCAATTTTACCCTAAATTTTGTCATTTATTCAATTACTTTACATTGATTGAGTTATAATAAACACATTCAATTTATCTGATTTTAAATATATATTTATTTAGTATTGAAGTAATAATCTACTATTATTCATGTTTATTTATTTTGATAATTTGTAGTAATTCAAAATAAGCTTCAATAATGAGAAATAAAAATGTCATTAATAGCTTAAATTTATCCTATTTCAACTTTAAACTATATTCAGTTAAATTTGAAACAATAATTCATCATTCTTTATTTTTATTTGGATTGCTAATTCATACTAATTCTTTGCTAATTGTATCAAAGATGAAATAGACATTATTGAACTCATTTTCATGAGTTCTAATTAATTAAAAATTATTTTCAATTCTTACGTTATTCGACAACCAATTATGTTATACTTTATTTTTTCGGTGTCATAGAATATAACTTTCCTATACGATTAATCTTATTACTTTAAATGTTCTCGTTTTGATTTCATCATTTTACAATAAAACTCTAATTCTTTATTTATATGCCCTTTACATCCCTTCACTTGGTTATATGCATAGCTCCACTTTGTCTAATTTTAGCATTAATCTATGTCTACTTAATATTAAAATAATATTATTATATGTGCTAATTGTTTTTAATAATTTGTAGTACTCTCGATGAGGTCCAACAGAGAGGAAACCAAGTTCGTCAGACGCATCTTGATGAGGTCTATTTAGTTAAATAAATTTTTTTAATATTTTTCTATATTTTAATAATACTTTAAGAAACATTTAAATTCATATCAAGTTTGATGATCGAGGACAATACACTTTGTTTCTTTTGTGTCAACTTCTTCTTCTTCATCTACTCGTTATTATTATTATTATTATTATTATTGTTCTTCTAATTCTACTTCTCCTTCTTCATCTTC
Organism: Vanilla planifolia; assembly: GCA_023846275.1. Lineage (NCBI taxonomy): Eukaryota > Viridiplantae > Streptophyta > Magnoliopsida > Asparagales > Orchidaceae > Vanilla > Vanilla planifolia. The sequence goes on along the minus strand of JAIUJO010000084.1, from coordinate 1,311,429 downwards.
TTCCTTATCTTCTTCTTCTTCTTCAACTACTTCACATTTTTCTTCTTCTTCTTCTTGTACTTCTTCTTCATTTCTTTTTCTTCTTCCTCCTCTTCTTCTTCTTGTTCTTCTTCTTCTACTTCATCTACTTCTTCATCTTCATCATCATCTTCTTCTTCTTCTTCTTCTTCTTTTCTTTTTTTCTTCCTCATCTTCTTCTTCTTCTTCAACTTGTTCTTCTTCCTCTTCTTTTTCTTCTTCTTCTTCGTCTTTTTGTTGCTGTTCTTCATCGTCTTCTTCTTTTTCTTCTTCTTCTTCTTCTTCTTCTTTTTCTTCTTCTCCTCCTCCTCCTCCATTTTGTTCTCCTTCTTCTTCTCGTTCATCTTCTTCTTCTCCTTCTCCTTCTTCTACATCTTCTTTTTCTTCTTCTTCTTCTTCTTCTTCTTCTTGTTTCCAACTTTTCATTCTCCTTCTTGTTCTTGTTCTTGTTCTTCTTCATCATCATCTTCTTCTTGTTCTTCTTCTTCTTATTCTTCTTCTTTGTCACTTAATCCCATATAAGGATATCAATTCTAACATTGAGAATTTGTTACACAATTACATCACAATTGAGTTGAACCCATCTCATTGGAGGACGAGTGAAATAAGAAGTAAAAAGTAACCCATCAAACCCTTTAGTGCTCCCACTACACAGGGTAGAAGTGATGAAATAAGAAGTAGAAAGGAAACTATTTCTTTAGACTATAGCTTAATTGAGATCCTTTTCCTCATGTGCCTACAAATTTCAACTTTGAAAAAGATTAAATAACGCAAAAGTAATGAAATTTACTATAGAACATACAGTAACAACCACTTACACTTTCATAAACATCTAGTTTGGAAGCTTGTTTAATGAAGTAGCATCCTAAAGTTCACCTAGCCAAGCCTAAAATTCTCATTTGTGAAGTTGTTAGACCAAAATTCTTTAGCTCTATGGCACTTACACAAACAATGTTGCACATCTTCAGTAGCGTTACAAGCACACATATTAAGCTTTTGTGCATCAATTCCTTTTGCTTGAAGGAAAGAGTGAGTGGGGACTACATTTAACGTTAATCTCCATAAGAATATGTTAACCTGAGGCTGTACCTTCACTTTCCAAACCCAGACATCCTCTTTCCTATTAGAATTCTAACATGCTTGCATGTTTATGTAGATGATGTTTGAGTCTAGCATAATATCCTTAGTCAATTTGAAGAAAATGACATAAATTTTGTTCATTTGTGTAATAAGAAATGTGTAATCTAAGAAACTAGATTATGTGCAAATAAGTTTTGCATCTTATTGTGTTGCTAGACACCATGCTCCATAACTAGCTCTACTATAAGTGTAAGGTGGTCCACTTTCATTTCAAGATAGGTTGGCCACTAAACAATAAGAAGGATACCAAGCCAATTACCCATAGGGAATGAAACAAACTTACTTATTATAATCCTCTAAACTATATTATTATCCAAGAAGTTGCTATACTAAGTAACTTAGATGTATGAGAAGCACAATGTGGTGTATAGAAAGTATTATTTATCATAAGGCACTTGGATATAAGAGACTAAACCAATAAACAAACTTCTTGAGTAGTCATCCTCCATAGTGTTTTGTAATCAATGTTGGTTGCTAGGTGAAGAAACTATGGACTCTGAGTCCCCCACATTCTGTTAGAATAGTTATTATTTCCAAATAAGCATAATGTTTTATGTTATCATATTTGAACTACTTTGAAAGTAATGGAATATCAATTTCTTCAACTCTATAATGACATCTTGAGACATAACTTTTAGCTTAATTAACAATAAAATTGGTCTTTTTTTGTAATTTAGTAGTTGCAAGTGATCTACTTAGATATTGTTTTTAAACAAGTTGACATCCTTGTAATTGTCTTGCTATAATCTTTTTATGCTTGCATCATCACCTAACTTTGTTAGGATTCATCACCTAACTTGGGTATTACCATTACTACACTATAATATCCTAAGTGGTTCTTATTGTAGCACATATTATAAGTCCATAAATCATGATGTCATCACCATATAGAAGGTTTACAAACATTGAAGAGAAATGGCTAATCATGACTCTAATCAACATACCATGCTCAAGCTTGTACTATATAAGCCATGAAAGATACTCAGACATATTAATAGAAAGGTATAGTGGTAATAGACTTTGATGTCAAAGAGCCCTTGTCAATCCCATTCATTATAAGAAGATGCCATTAAATATAATCTCAAAACTCAATGTAGTGATAAAACCATTAATCCAATCATAGCAAAGAGTTAGGAACCACAAACTCTTTTGCATATCCAACACAAATGTTTGATTGACCTTGTTGTAAGCCTTGTCCAAGAAAAACTTTAGTATTGTCATACCCAATTTGGAAATAGATAAGTGAATATATGTAACCATTTCCTATGCTTGGAATATAATATCAGATATACCATGACTTAGCACAATAGCAACTTATTCACTAGCAACTATATCTAAAAGAATTGTCTCTAAAATGGCTACAAAATTTTTGTCACTATTTTATAAATCACACTGCAAAGGATAATGATCATGAAATGTTTAGGTTTAGATGCACTTTTAACTTTAAAAATGAGAATAACCGTCATATATTTCCATTGTTTTGGCATAGTGCTATCCTTAAAGAATTGTTTCACAACTTTTTCAACATCCACCTACGTAACGTTCCACTAAACAATGCACAAACTTACCAAAGATTCCAACCACACTTGGTGATTTATTTGTTTTCATGGACATTATATAATTCTTAATTTAATCATTACTAATTTGAGCCATAAGTGTGCTCGCTTGATCATTATTGATAGTTCTCAAAAGCTTGATATATGTAGGAGATTTATATTATCCATGGCTACTCTTCACATTAAAAATATTTCATGAGTCCGTCTTTAATCATAGTTAGGGAGGCCACCATTTCCTTACTATCTTTATCAAGTTGGTCGATATAAATGCTTCTAGACAATGAAGTAGTTGTTGAATAGAAAAAATGTGTGTCTTGGCTTCCAAGGGTGGCCCATTAAAGCTTGACATATTACCAGCACCATGCTTCTTCTATAGCCACAGCATTGTGATAAGAAGTGATATATCATGCTAAAAGATCACGTTAGAGCTCATTTATTCTACATGCAGATTCCTTAAGTACAAGCTCTGGGATTTTCTATTCAAACTAGTGAGGCATATCAAGGAGATTACAAAGTTCAATTACTCTCCACTTCCTTAAAGCTAACAATGTTCTATTAAGTTTAATTGTCAAATCATTAATAGAAGTTTTGCTCTAACCATCATTTTCCATGTTGTATATACAACATTAGTTGATTTTGAAAAGGATAACAAGTTGTTTTCAAACTTGGTTCTTTTATCATCTTTTACCATAATCTATGTTCTAAACTTTATAAGCAATGAGTAGTTCTCTGAGCTAATGCAAGGAAAATGTGTCACAATAGTACTTGGGAATTCTTGCTTATCATCAAGGTTTAAGAAAGCCTTATGCAATCCTTCATATTTATTGGGATTCTACTCTATTATTATCCAAATTAAATTTATTTTGAATAAATCCCAAGTTAATCAAATCTAAATCATTAATGAAACTATAAAACTTACAGTAGCCTTACCCACTGCAAATTTTTTTCCCTTTTTCTCTTCATGTGTAAGGAATAAAAGTCACATGTAATAAATAATGGTTCACAAAGATTTACAAATTCTCTTATTTGGTGCTAAGGTGCTCATTGTTTAATATAGTCATTTGATGCATACATAGCACAACATCACAAAATCTTATTACTTCCTGATCTCACTTAAATAGTAACTACCTATGAAGCGTAATACATAATCTTAAGGTTGACCATATCTTTCCATAATAATACAATACCCCTAGATCGGCCTATGACCACTACACAAACTAGTTCTAGTTCAACCAAAGGTTGGTGCACCTTATGTTTATTAAAGGACCCCATAGAAGTTTGCAATAAAGCAACTACAAAGACCCTATCATACTAAATGTTGCAAGTAGACAAGACATTTTGCCACTTTAATCTCCCTAATGTTTCTTAACACAAAAGAACTAATAATTTAATAACAAAAATGCATTATCCATAGTTATAATAGATCAATTACTACACATCTTAACCATGGCAAAATTTGCATTTTATAGGTACCACAATTGCAATACAACACTTATAACTCATCCAATTCATGAGAATACTCACATTGTTTGGAAACGTCTTCCTAGACAATGATCTAGAAGTTATTAGTCACTAAAGCATTTACCCAACAAAAAGTATGCACAATCTCTATCAAATAAGCACAACTTATAACCAATCCCACCAACATAATGATTAGGTGGTGCATCAAAACCCATTCATCGTGGTAGCCTCCCACAACAATAGTACAAAAATGTAGTTTTTAGGCGAACTTTACATTTAATTTATACCAACAATACATGCTTGAATGACCACAGTTCAATTTTCTTTTAATGAACCGATAGTTTTTGGATTGATTATATGTAGCCACAATTCATATATATTCATAGGAGTTCTCATCCTTGCTTCAAATTATCAACCACTCCAAATTCAACCTAAAACAAAAGTTAAATTCCAAAAACTAGCCAACTTGAATTAATTACACGAACAATTTTCTTGCCACCTTTTATGAAGGTGAGCCCAAATGTAATTGTTCAGCACGAGAACACATCAGTAGTCATCCTAAATAACTTCTTAGTTATCCCTTATAAACTTATCCAATGTACAAAAAATAAACTATGCTCACCTCTCCCCTTGTTTTGTCTACTACTTGAGATGTTGCCCCACACACTTTGTGTCACCAGCCTCCCATATCATAGCCCTGAATCGTTGATCCATACACACCAAAATTGAAGCACCCAAAAGCTATAGTTGAGAAAAAGAAGCATATACAACTTGATCAATACTTCAAGTAAGAACTACACATGTCAAATGACATCTTCCTTATATAACAACTTTAGCATTCATTGACTAGTACCCCCACCACCAATCTCCATCCATACCCCTTATAAACATTGTTGGTAAAATTCATACAACTCCTCCACATGAGGTTACTTCTACAAGCCCATATATTGTAGCTTGCAAATAGCTCTAGTTGTATTATATTTAATGGATATAACCTTATTTTGTGAGTACTACACTTAAAAGCTTGTAATTTTTGGCGCTTAGAGAATTCTAGAACTTTTGCTAAAAACACATAGTAGCATACAATTTCTCAATCTTGGCTCCATGGAATATAGCCTCAAGAATTTCTCCTACTCCTTAATGCTCATCTAAAATGATCCCCCTACTTTTAACAAAGTACAAATTTGCAAAACTAATTTTAACTATAACCATTACACATAATCGTGCACCTACCTTATGACTATTATGGCCATGCACAAGCCTAGCTTGATCCATAATTAGCAAAATAGGAACAATGCAAATTCTTAATTGCATTGAGATTCTATGACCTACAGACTCTCTATAGCTAACACCAATGTAGCAAAATAATAAACCTCTTTGTCATTACACACTTCACAAACAATATCCTCGATCCACATCAACTATGCCCTTTTTTATTATTTTATTTTCCAAATTTCCTAAGGATTCACATTCTCTTCATTCACTTTTACTTTCCTTATTTTAATAAAAATCATTATGTCTCGCATTTTTCTTCTCCTATACACCTCGCTTGACCATTACAATGGATGAAGTTGAACTACATAAGAGTTCCACTTACTTCTCAAAATTCGATAGCTAAGTATGTTCATAATTGGTAGGGCCTACCTCAACTTCCCTATTACTTGATGGAGTATGATTTTTATTTGTAATTGGATTGACCTCCCCTTGGCTTTTCTTCTTCGATACCCATTTGTTCATGAACGTTCCTCTTTTGCACCCTTCTTACCTAGTGCAACATCTTCACCTTTTTATTACCTACATCATATTTGCATATTTATATTGCTTTCCCACCTCCTATGTACCCAAATCATTTCCTATTATAATGCACTACTACTACAATTCTATCATCAACCCCTTTTTCTTTGGTTAGATTACCAACCATGAACCTAGCACTTATTTATTCTCATCATGATCCTTAGGATCTATCTACATCAAAATAGCTTCCCTATTCTTATCCTCTTCTTGTCCAATACGTAAATGACATAAGCTCTAACCAGTCATAGTTGTCAGTACCAACTCATAAGCTTTCAATGATCCAAAAGTGTCACCCACATTGCCACATATGAGGCATATTGAGGGTAATCTTTCATACTAAGAACATGAAAAGGATCAACCATGGCACCATTAAACAATATTCTTACTCTATGTGGATTGAAAAAGTTTATTAAGACACACACCCTAGCATTGGTTGACCTTTGCATATCTATCATCTAGTAATCAAAGTTTATAGGATACTCTAAATCTTTGTCAATGTGTAATATATTTGCTATATCTTGATACACATGTGGGAGTAATGAAAAATGAATCTAGACTAAAGCACACATAATTGTTGAAGCACTAAGTTGAAAATTAGTTTTTCACATGTCTAACCCAATGCAAGCCTAAAAACTTGCCATGGACCTCCTCACCACACATAATCTCCATTTTTAGCAAAATCAGAGTTTAGATAGATAAACCCAACTATCAAAACTAAGACCTAAAATCCTCTCAAATGGCCCCTTCTATTATTTAATATTTTGCCTATCCATTGAAAGGGCAGATGGCCATTATGCACTCTACTTATAAGCCTAAATTGGTGGTAGTGAATATGTCATTCACAAGCCTTGTTTGATAAATGAATTTCATCATTAATTATGAAATATGTATCCTCAGATGCTAGCATCTTAAATCAAAATTAATTTGTCTTCCTGAAGTTAATGGGGTGGACTTCCCATTAGAGATGACTTAATATTACCCTTCTTATCTCCATTAAGTGCCACCTTGAAGTTGACCTTAATTGGGTGATGTAGTTCATGTTTACCATTTTTGTTTTTAGCTTGTATGACACTTGTTGCATTTTCACAAACGCCATTTTTGCAACAAAAAAAACACCCCTAACAACACCATTTGCAAAAGTAGACTTCTTCTATCAAATCTCATTCACTATCTGATGGATTTAGTTTATCTTATTCATACTACACTATGTGGAATATGTGCACTTCATCCTCCTCAAAATAATTCCCATCATGGCCAACCTCCTCCAACTATGTCACTTGCATTGAATGAACAACATTTTTTCCTGCATGGCATTAAAATTGAACTTCAATTGCAAGTGTCTTTTTTGCAAGGACAATTCTGGCAACCTGGATGATCATGATAAGACAACTTTACTCCAAGTTTTCTCTTTCAAAATGTTTAAAATTAACATGCATTGTTTGTGATGACATCACTTGTAGTAACTTTATTATTTTTCTTCATCCACCTTTGAGACTTAGCTCTTGGTATTGTTCACCACTACTCAATGTCTATTTAGATGTTTAGGAATTCTAATTCCATTTCTAAAGTTGTTGGAAGTGACCCCAAAAAATTGATAATCACATAAAAGTGGGGCACATCAAAACTCCTACTACTCTCATTTCACCTCCTGCTATCACCAATACCTTTAACCAACCAATTGTGTCACCTTCTACATGTGAAATTATTCATTACACACACTGCACTCATCAATCACATCTGTGCCACTACTTCTATTGCATCCATACAACTCCTTTTACCAAGGTCTTCCACTTTTGAGAAAAGTCATTGGGTTAAAAAGTCATTGTGCTTCTTCATAATGGAAAGGTTGAAACCTACATAATGCTCTCCTTAATGAGGTTCATATATAAAATAAAAGATAACAAAAAAGTAGTTTTTGAAGGGACCTTCTACAATCCCAAATAAAATCATACAAAAGAGCATGTTGCACATCCTAGTTGGTTATACAATTGCCATGCTGCTTTATGTTGGACAGTTTGAAGATTATGTACCCTACACTTAAGTAATAACACTATGATTCGAACTCCTATTCATCATAGGGACAAGAATTTGGTTCACATTAGTAATAGTCATTATAAAGACTATTTTCATCTCTATGGTTATTAAGAAGTAGCACTCCAAGAAGCTCCATAACTTCAAGAAAAGAAGTAATCTCCATGATGGAACTTGCCTAAGATATAGGTTTTGCTAGTAATGATAACATCCCTACCCTTGTATTCCAAAACAACAATACGAATTCCAACATATAAATTATGTTACATAGTTGCATTGTAATTGAAATTAACCTAATTCATTGGAGGAGTCCAATAATAGTTAACAAATAGCTATTGAATGTCATTGAAGCTCCCACTAGATGGGACTGGAGAAATGTAACAAGAAACAATAACATATTGAATAATTCTTTAGGGTGTAGCTAAATTGAGCAACTTGTTTGCATGAGCAAGCAAATTTCTATTGATCTAATGGTGATATAACATTGTAGTAACAAATTTTATCAAATGAAATGTAGTTGTGACCAAAATGTTAATTACCATTCTATCAGGAAGCTCATTTAAAAAATTAAAAATATTTGACATTTGCCCTACTGGGCATAAGATTAGCATTTACAAAGTTGTTGGACAAAAATTCCTTCATCTTATGGACTTCTCGTAAGTTGTGTTTTATATCTTCCATCATGGTCATAACAACACATCTTGATCTCTCTTGCTTACAGCTAGGAGAAAGTAGGATGCTATAGCTTCCTAAATCCTGCTCACTTCTTAAATCGTGCTATCAATTGTCCATGGGCATACAAATCTAAGAAACTTACATGTATGTGATGCACAACATGACATATAAAAGGTATAGTTTGTAACAAAATACATTGATATTAATGCCTAAACACATAACCTATCTTCTCAAGCCATAACCTAACTACAACGCTTTGTTATTAGTGTTAGTTATCTTGTTAATAAACTATAGACTCTAAGTCCTCCATACTCCTTAGGAAAAGTTAATGATTCCATACAAGCATAATGCTATGTGTTGCTAACATTACAACTGCTCCACAAATTGCCATGCATCAATTTCTTCAACTTAGTAATAATGTCACTTAGAATTATGGATTGGGCTAAGTAATAGATAAGAATAACAGCTAACATTGAGTTGATCATCACAATATGTCTACCATCAATAATGACCTGATCATCTACCTTAACATAAAGTTTTCAAATCAATAAATATTAAATTTGAGGTATTTGTTTTCCTAAAGAATAATTTCTAGAATAGGTATTCCTAGATATTACAATTTAACAACATGATTCATATGTAATTTTTCTACTATCAACTTTCTTTACTTTTAATTGATCCCCTTGCTAAATCACTATACAGATTTATTTAGATTTACCATCTAATCGAAATGTTACCCATATTGCTTAATAATGTCTTGAATGGTCCTTTTTGTAGCACAACTTGTTGATTTATAAATCATGATTTCATCAGCATATAGGTGCATAATAATTAGAGAGAAAAGCCATTCGTAATCTTAATAGAGGTAGCTTGCTCCACCTAGAAAACAATAAGTTGAGAGAGATACACATGCACAATGGTAGAAAGCTATGATGAATGTGAAAACCTCTACATAAGAGCACTGTAAGCTTCACCTCACTTAAAGCAAATAGCATTAAACATAATCCCAAATCTTCATGCATTGTTGCAAGGCTCAATCCAATAAGCCCAAAGTTTCAAGAACCACAAATGCTGCATATCAAGCAAAATGTTTTAGTTGACCTTATCATAAATCTTGTCTTTGTTACTATCACTAAACCATTTTTGTATGAAGATAAATTAAAACAAGCATCCATTTCCTATGTCAAAACTATATTATTAGATATAGCATGGCTAAGAACAAAAGCAAACTATTCCCTTATGACAACATCAAGAAGCACCCTCTTAAGTCTACTTATTAAAATTTTTGTTACAACTTTTTAGATCACATTACAAAGATTAATAAGATTGAATTGTTTAGGGATAAAAGATGCTTGAACTTTAAGGATAAGAATGACCAACATGTCTTTCCACCATTTTTGCAAATAGTTCTCTTTAAAAAATTCTTTCACAGTTATCTCACTAGGTAATTGTCGAATAAGCATGCACATACTTAGTAGAGATGCCATCTTTAATCTACTTAGTAAAATGTTTGTCAAAACTTTGTAGATCACATTACAAAGAGTAGTGAGATTGAATTGTTTAGGTGTAGAAGATTCTTGAACTTTAAGAATAAGAATGATCAACATGTCTCTTCACAATGTTTGCATATAGTTCCCTTTAAAGAATTGTTTCACAATTGTGACAGTATATCCATAGGTAATACTAGAATAAGTATGCACATACTTAATAGAGATGTCATCCACACCAGAAGCTTTATTTTATTTAATAAACAACAGATTATTTCTAATCTCATAGCCACAAACTGGAGCCACAAGAACTATTGATTGCTCACTCTTGATAGTTCTTAAAGGCAAGAAAGGTTTAGGAGGTTCATAATGCTCAAAACTATAGTTCTTTTTTTATGAGTTGCATGACAATATCTTTAATCTTTATTAAGAAAGCTACCAATTCCTTACTAGCATTTTTATGATGACTTATATAATCTTTTTTTGCATAAAAGTAGCTACTACAAAAAAAAATATGTGCTCTAGTTGGGGTGGCCCAATGTAGCTTAACATGTTGGTATCATCATGCTTCTTCTAGTGCCATAGCCTTACGATAAGAAGTAATACATTATATTGAACGATCATGTTCTGACACTAATAATCCATACTTAGATTCCAAAAGTTGAAGCTCCTTGATCTCTTATTCCAACTAGAGAGGTTTATCAAGAATACTACTAAACTTAGCTATGCTTCATTTCTTTAATAAAGCCATAACATTGCTAAATTTAGTGGACAAACTATTTATAGGATTTACTCTATCAATCATTTTTCAAGCTACTTGCACTACATTAGTTGAATGTGGAAGTGATAGCCATATGTTTACAAGTTGGGTTATCCTAATAGTTTTATTTACTAATAATTTTTTGAACTGAATAAGTAGAGGGAAGTTGTCTTACTTGAAATAAGGAAACTATGTCACTTTTTTACTTAGGGATGCTTACATACCATCAATATTCATAATTGCTCATGTAGCCTTTCATATCTATGAGCACTCCCCACCTTCTCCTGGCACCAAGTGAACCTATTCCCAATACATTTCAAGTCAGTCCAATCTAGATCATTAATGAAGCTGGAGAACTCACACTAATCTTGCCCACTTCTAAAGGTTTCCTCATTTTCTCGGTCTATGTGAGTAAGATGTTGCAATCCTCTACAACAATCAATGATCCACCAAGTTTTGTTGATTCTCTAATTTGGACCTTATATGCCTAGTGCTTCATATAATCTTTTGATGAACACATTGCACAATACTACTAGGAGTAGTTATTGTCATATCTCACATAGATAGTAACCACATATGAGGATGGATTCACAATCTCAAGCTCTACTTACTTCCTACATAAAATCATAATAGTCCCTGACAATATAGTCAATGATTAAAAAAAGTAATTCCAATTCCTACCCAAAAGTTAATCTACCTCAAGACTTTTAAAGTTCTCCATCAACGTTTCAAACAAAGCAACTATGAAGAACTTATTTTCCATTACCAAGCACTATAAGTACCTATGAGATTTCTTATCTCTAAAGCCTTGAATATTCCATGCTACAAATGTAACCACATTTTATTAAATAAAAAATAAGCCCTTAGATAGAGTTCACACCTCTACAGCACTCTCTATTATGTTAGATGAACATTTTAGAGGCACCACACATCAATAGTAGCACATAGGACTCAAACACTTCATGACATTCATTGCACTATTCAAAACTAGCATGCTTTAATAGCCTGAGTCCCCAAAGTTAATTGTCCATAAATAATTTACCCATTATGAATTTTGCACAAGCCACGAAGTTGTATCTCCTACCAACTATTTGAAATTGAGTAAAGGTTGTAGCTCTAAATATTGCTCCTCCTCTTGAAGATGCCGCCTCTTTCTTAACAATATATTGACATTTATGAACAAATAAAGAGGCTCTTTTTCTTATAACCATTCCAACACAATTAATCTTGGTCCATCCAATAATGGTGTTTCTCACAACTAGCACATCATTTCTCCAAATTATCCCTTAATGTAGTCACTTAATATACACAAGTTCCTTAGATGCATAATAAATCTCTCAAAGTCTAACTCTTTATAGCTTGCTATTCTTAGTAAACTAGATGAAATGCCAAAATTGAATATAGTGTTTTGCATAAAACCATTCATATAAGCTGGTTGACCATTCCTTAACAAATCTGATGAACATAGTTTGAAACATCCATTACTTATAATATCTCCAAGGACACCACAATAAATACGTCTACAACAATTGCACATCATTTATGTTTCCATTTTGAATCCTTTCTTTATTAGAAACACTAGAAAGATTTTCATGCCTATTGATCAGTATATCCAAAAGAAAAGTAACATTGCTTCTACCTACCTTGTAGATGTCAGCATGCTCAGGCCAAGCTTCAACTATATCCATCAAGATCAACACCATGTAGGTAACCAAATACCACTCGATTGTATTCCAAGTGAACTTGATGAGATGAGTAGCAATTCAATAGTATCAAAACCTTCTTTACGTTATCCACCACAGCTAAAATAACCTAATTCATAACAAGGTAAAGCCATGAGCAATACCAAATAAAATTTCCTAGTGAACCTTGTAACGTTGTAGCCATCTGTAGTTCCTTAAAGGTTTTGTGATAGAAGAGGCTACTAATCAAACCTCTTATAGAGGCTAGTCCCACCAAGTATATAGAAGGTAGTTCCTCATACTAAAACCTCTAAAGAAATTAACCAATTTGCCCATTGCGCTATAGAATCACTCCAAGTGGCTTCGAAATGTCTATTCATATACATACTCTAGAAAATGATGACCACTACAAGTCAACCATCCAACCATTAATCCGAATAGACTCACCCATGAATTTGGCATAGTGTAAAATGTTCTACATTTCCCAAAAAAATACGGAGTGATTGAAAATGATCCCAAACGTAGCATCACATAATTATGAAAGTATTAAACTTAAAACCATCTATTTACTTTTCTAATCCTATACAAGGCCCACATCCCTCTAGAGTCCTCTCAAACACATGCAATCACTACTTGTAGTTAACTCAAAGAACAAATTAAAGCACTTAGTGAACAAATCTAGAACTTAAAACCCATTGAAATTGCCTCATCTACATTAGCGTATTCTAGCAATCCATTTTGAAGACAAACAACCACCGTACACTCTACCACAAAATCATACTAGAGATAGCAAAATCATCGATCACAAGCCTCATTCAAAGGGTATATTTCATCATTAATTATGAAAAAGTATAGTTCGATGCCATCATCCACACATCTAAATTTCTTTATCGCTCCATGTAATTAATAAAGGGAACTCCTATAAAAATGTTGTTAACATTGCCTTTCTCCCACTCATAAAAGCTTCATTAAGCTCACCTTACTCAAGCTATTTGCTGAATGATTTCCATTCAGAGAGTTTCCACTTTGTCATTTCAACATTCTCACAAACAATTTGCATGCACCTTTGTAAATAACCTATTTTAGTATTAATTAGACATGCAACACGCTCCTTTGAGGTAGTACATAATTACATAAGCTCATCAACCTTCAGTTCACCATCTAGTTGGTTTGTCACTTCCATCTCCTTCCTTATCATTAACATACTCACTTTCATAATTAAAGCATTCCACATTCTTGAACATTCATCTACATCATCCTTAGATGTAATATTATCAAAACAAAATTCATTTAACTGTGATGGTTCTAATGATGTCACTACGTTGTTCCATTCACTTCCCTGAGGTAACCACTATAATTTCCTAGATCATGGAACACAGAGCAATACTAGCATCCCCATAATTGTCCTTCGTTGGGGTCAAAACTTTTTCATCAGCCACACATCTTGGGGATAATATGGCCATGATAGCCCTTAAATTTTGCAATATTTCTAGATTTAGAGTTGGCCATTGTTTACTACTTCCCATAGGTACTTAGGAAGTTATTGATTCCTTTTCATTTTAGAGTTTGCTAGAAGTAGAATTAAGCACATGCCTGAACATGCCTTCTAATAAGTTGACAACTCTAGTTGGAACCAAAATTCAATCGTGCTTCTTCTATGTCTGCTTGTTCAACCTCTTACCTCCACACACCTTTCACTACAAACAATACCATCCACCTGGATAAAAATTATATTTTGATCATCTCTCCTCCAACAAAGTCACCAACATTGGGAATGTCTCCTTTCACTAATCTATTAGAGTATGGTAAACATGGCAAAAACTAAAGTGAATTGATAGGAGGCCACAGCCAATAGTGAAACCTACAGACTAATTTGATGCAATTATGGGAAGGTTATCAAGTCTCATAGCAAGGATTGACAAATTGAGAGTTCTTTCTCAATTTTATAGGTGGTGGTGCATGGCCATTCTTACTTGGTGAAAAGATTTATTAGGTTAATTTTGTCAATGAGTGAGACCTTACCCTGTTAACTAATTATATGAGGTGCCAGACCTATGGCCAACTTTTTAAAAAGACTATGGACACTTAAGCCATGAAAGTTTATGGTAATCACAAGTCTATAATTCGCTTTGATGTCATGGGCCACATGAATGTTACGTTGATGTATTCAATAAGTCCATTTCCTTTATTAAAAGGCCTATGTAATCTTACAAAATTTTCACCTTGATGAGAGTTGATCATTTCAATATTTGGTTATCAACAAAATATTCCTAGTAAGTGTTAGTCATTAGATTGCATTTATGATGTCCATGCACTATGTACAAATTACCCATTGCTCCTACCGATTAGTAGGTTAAGTGAAGTGTTTGGATCGATAAAATGGAAGTCATTTGCCACATTTGATTGGATAAGAAGTTTATTGGACCTTATGATTTAAAGGAAGAACAAGACATAATAATGTTTCCATATGTGAACCTACTAAAGGATCATCGACGAGAGCTCCGAATGATCAAGTGAACCATGAAACCTTTTGAGGTGTGATGCCTATTCGATGTTGCATTCTTCCACCGCGTGTGCTCTTTCTTCGATGTGGAGTTTGACACAATGGAGGATAAATAGTAGATTATGTTTGTGTTCGTGTGTTGATGGAGAGCTAATGTTAAGCTCGCAATGAGTTTGTTATGCATTATAAGTTCTAATGGGGCTTAGTAATTGAATTTCAAAAGACTTTCAACTATGGATATCTTAGCTCTTACATTGATGAAGAATGCAACCAATTGCAATACATGTCGTGAATTGTAGAATCTAGTGGACCATCAAATTTTTTAATGTAATTTCCACTTAACCATATAGGTAAAGGACATGCCTGCATGGGTGCACTGTGACTTGTTGCTCCTTGTAAAAGCCTAGAACTACTAGTTTGGGTCTCGACCACTACTTGGAAGGGAGCAATGGCACCACGTGCTGTGGCATAGCCTGTTGAAGTGATAGATGATGGTGAGTTGTCAATGTGGTAAGAGGTAGATGCCTTTAAGTGTTGAGGTGTTGCCTGGTATGAATTAATGCTATAACATGACAAGTACATGCCCCTCATAAACCCAACTCCATGCTCTATAGTGTGGAATTGTGACTAATTTTAAGTGATGCTACCTATTGAGTTTGAGAATGTAAATAAATAGAGGAGAAGGAACATATGATGGTGATCTTTTTTTTGTAATTGTAAGGAAAATAAGATTAGCCTAATATGGAAATCAGGCAACCCAAAGCCTAAATTTTAGTTTAGAGAGGGGTCCATAGTTATGTATCTTGATCAAGTCAACAAGATGGTGGTGCTTGGGAGGGTGAGTGCATCGTTTGGCTCATACCAAATACTACACTAGGCATTATAACTGAGTCATGTTATTTTGATATGCACTCCAAATTAGGTGGCCAATTTTTTCAAAGGAAAAATAATTACAGGAGGTCAATAGCAAATAAGAACCATAAGAGAAAGAAGATAAGGGCTTTAAGAAGGGTGTTTAGGATGCTTGAAATTGTTAAGAAGGAAGAAGATGGTAGATGGCATTGTGCATCAGCTAGATGTAGAATGTCATTAGACAATTTGTTGCACAGCTCAAGAAGTTGATTGCCTTGGACAATCATGGTGGTAAAAGCCCAGGAGAATGTCACCTACGGACAAATCCTTGTTGTGGCCTATCACAATTGTCACGTTACTAAGGCTTGCATTGGTAGCATCATGTGAATTGGTAACCACTAGTAGGCTCCCTATATAGCCAATCTTGAAACACAAACAAAGAAGTCTGACATGCTTGCTAGTCTAAAGGTGAGTATGCCTAAAAGGCGAAAAGAAGCTGAGTTATGGGTTGCTTATTCAAGTGGTGATCCACTGACTGACCCAAATATTTTATGGATGGTTTAAATGAGAGCATGTCTATCAAAACCTAAAATATGGTGAACTATTCCTAAGTAGGTCAAAGTCTGAGAAAACTCTGGTGGAGACCTTTTGCGACACTAATGTGAAATTGATAATTTGGCATGGTGTATTGGTGAAAGACTAATAAATCAATCTTGTAGTTAGTTCCATTAAAAGTTTTCCTTAACATAGTTGAAGGAACAATCGATGTTCTATCACGTAAAGCCATTAAATAGAAGCCTTGAGGGCTCAATGCACTTGACCTATTCTGATACATTAAATTTGTAGGAGGGACCAACTTCTTCGATGTGTTGAGCCAAAGAATCCAGGCTCCAAGTGGATAATTTTTGGTAAGTGTAACTGGCTGCGTTGATGAAGTAAAAGTTGGATTACAGTCTTCAATTGTGATCTAACGTAGAGCCTACAAATAATGTTGGTGAATCAAAACAATAATATGGTGGTCATGGAGGTTGAAGTCCAACAAGTGGATGAAAGCTCACTCGTTGGATCAGCTAGTCTCAAAATAGATTGCATTTGATCATGTGATGAACACCTATCTGTCTGTTCATTGCAACACCTTGATGAATAAGAGGCAGCAATAACCCTTACAAAATGTATGTCACGAGCCAACATAGAACATTTACTGGTGTACATCTTGGTTGTAGTAGATAATATTCAAATGAGAGCTTTAACAATCAAAGCAAGAAATGTTCAAAGGGAATGACACTTGACAATGGGTTAGCTAATGATAAGAGATGGGAGAAACCAGTTTGACAGTGCCATTTTTGCATGAAATCTAAAGAACATCGAGTTAAAATTCTAAAGCTGTTACTTGGTGTTCGATGGAAATAGGAATTTATTAAGAGACATAGCTAGAGACCTTGGTAAGAGAAATTGTTTTTTGCTTAATAGCTGATTGTCCTTAAAAATGGCCTAGCTGGGAGTAGGGCCTATGGTTCGAAGAGTAAGGCATGTTGAGCAGTGTCTGATGCATTCCTGATAAACCTTAAAAATCTGGATGAGTGAATCCCTTTGAGGACCAATCATACTCATAACCACATAATGTTTGCAAGGTGAATATCCTTTCATTGAAGGTGAAATTAAGCGAAGGAAGTTGATAAAAAGGTATTCATAACTTTTGGAAAATGATTCGCCTAAGGAATGGGCACGAGGGTCATAATCCCAAACTCATCGACTATCAATGGATAATTCAAGCTACTTGTGCATTAACAGTAGATTGATGCTTGTTAAGTAGTCGATGGATTGAGAGTGGCCCCTATGGGGCGATTCCCCTAGCATTAAAAACTCTACTAAAAACTGGCACAAGCATAAGGAATTTGAATATTTAATTACAACAAGGCATTGCGATTGTTCAGAAGGATGCTCATGCAATCTAATTTCTACCAAGTGCTATCAATGTCAAAGTGAAGAAATTCAACCATTTCTAGGTAAATGATGGGAGTCACTATGACTCTCTTAAGGTAACTAAATTCCTTATTATTAAATTTGTTATGCACATGAATAGATAAATGAGATTCCCACTATCCTTACCTTTTATCCAATGAAGCCACAACAAAGGGAATGAATTTGGTTGAATTGGTAGAAGTTGCCTTATCGAGGCTTACATTGGTGATACCACATGCATTGGTGATGACAAATGGGATCTGTATCTACCATGCCTTCAAACATGGACTAAGAAGTCTGACATACATACAAGTCTAAAGTTGATGAAGCCCAATAATTAAGCAAGGAAGATAATTTATGGTATCCTTGTTTAATGGGTATGCCACCAACTATCCCTTATACTTTGTTAAGGGCTAGAGTGAAAGCAAGCCTATTGAAACCTAAAAGATTATGAACTATTCAGAATTAGGACAAATCTCAAGGAAACTCTATCGATGGCCCACAACGATACTAACATGCAAATCATTTTTTCTAACTTAGGTGCACAAGTGAAGGACTAATTGAAGCATCGAGCGCTTAGTTTCTTTCAAAGTTTCCCTAAGGATAACTAGAGCCATTGTCTTAGTTCCATTGAGTAAAGCCATTAATTAGACTTATTGGAGGTAGGTTGCCCTTGACATATTGTCATACCTTAAATTGGTAGGAGGCCTTGATCTCTTTGAGGAGTTTAGCCAAGGAATCTAGGCTCAAAGTGTGCCACTTTTAGGTAAGTATGGTTATTAGTGTGGGATGAACTAAAAACATGATTATAATGTCAAACTACATGCTAACTTGGAGCCCACAAATTGTGTTAGACAATTAAGACAATAGAACAAGGGGTTATGGAAGTTGAAATCTACTAAGGAGTGTGTAAGAGCTCATGTTCTTAGTTAACTAGTACCAAAAATGGATAATAGGTAAGAGTTCAACCCACACCTCACTGTTGATGCAATGTAATGCCTTGACTTGAATAAGGGTGCAATATCATTTCAAAAAGTAATGCATAAGTTAGTGTGGATGAAAACTTTCAAGAATAAAAAAAAGGAAGGTTCCATGCGAGTGACACTTGCACATGGGTTAGTACTAAGAGATGGAGAAAACTTTTAAGATATCACCATTTTGTATGAGCTTTTAAAGGAAGTTGAGTAAAATTTCTACAAATGAGATTTGGTAGTCAATGGCAATAGCTAGTGGTACTAAGATGTAAGTAGGGGACTTTTGAAGTGTTGGCTTTTCTAATTACTATCGGCCCTAGAAACTAGTTAGCTAGAGGTAGGGCCAAGTAGATGGTAGAGACCATATGTTGGGAGGTGTCTTATGTCCCACAGATGACCCTTGAAGTTTAGGATAGTTGAGTGCCTTCAAAACCCGTTCGTACTCATAATGACACCATGTCTCCAAGGTGAACAAGTATTGTTCAATGGTGAAATTTAGGTAAGGGAAGTCGACAAAATAGATTTGTAACTTTGGAAAAAGAATTGGCTCCAAGGAAAGGGCATGAGGGTCCCAGCACAAAGCCATTAATTGTTGATGACCACTCAATCTACTTATGCTCATAGAGTAGATCGACGCATGTCCATTAGCCAAAACATTTGGAGCAACCCATACAGAGCCCTTTCACTAGCATTGAATAGTTGACTCAAAATTGGTAAAAGCATAAGAATCTTACTTTTTAGTTATAATAAAGCAATGTGATGGGCTTTAAAGATGTTCATGAAATGTGATTTCTTCATAGTGCTCTGAATGTTAAAGTGCAAAAATTCAACAAAGCACATGTAAATAATGGGAGTCACTATGACTATCTTAAAGTAGCTAAATACATCATCATCTAATTTGGGATGCACATGAATGGATTAATGAGATTTCAACTACCCTATCTATAATCTAGTGAAATCAAAAGAACGAGAATAAGCTATGTAAAGTCAATAGGGAAAGAAATCTTTCCTTGAAAGGTTGACCCTAGCATAGCACATTGTAAGGTGGAAGATTGATTGCAATGGAACTTCTGTTAAATGATAATGAAGGTGTCCTAACTTTATCAATGAGAAAAAAAATCATGTGGAACAAAATGTTAAAATCTCATGTGATTCTAAATTCTAATGTGAATACAAACCATGAAAGCAAGGCCTATCAAAACTTTGGGCTTTCAAAATTTGAGGCTAATGGTGTCAGAAAAGTTATCATAAAGATAGCTGGTTTGTGGTAGCCAAGCACTCATAGCAATGTAGCTTTTTTATTGTTTGATGTTGGCTTTTCCTATCATTTTAAAGAATAATTCACTAAGTATATTGGCTTATTCACCCTTCAATTGGGAATGTGCATTAGGTTTAGCGCACTATGAGAGAAGTTAGTTTTACCTGTTTGATGAATGTGTCATGATAACCAAGCTAGTAATAGAGAAACTATTAATTCACACAATTGTTCATGACACTTGTCATAAAAGTCAATGGTGTAAAGTCATCATGTGCAGGAATATGATTGAAGGTCTTTAAGTCAGAATCCAATCTTGAATGTGATGCTTAGGCCCTTTGTTCACTTATTAGGAAATAATAATGGCTTTGCAGCCCAAGGGTACATGACCACAGGCTCGCCTTGTGTTTTGGAAAGTTGTATGATATTAGCACTATAAGAAATGACAATTCAGTATGAACGATGGGTAGAATCCTTTGTAGATGACATAAATTTGAAACAAGAGATTATAAGTGGTAAAGTGGCCTTGCTAATATTGATTCATTGAGATCCTACCATATTTAGTATAAGATTCGTCCCCTCAAAGACATCGATATCATAAAAATTTGAAAACACCCCTTACTCACTTGCAGGCTTGCTTGCGTGCTTACTCTCTAGCTCGCTTAGTCTACATGCTCTATTTATTGTAATATTTCACGTTGAACTTCATGTGGTGATTTGTTTGATACTTTCCATAATACATTTTATGATACTATAAGATTCATGTTGTACCCCTTGTAGGCTTGTCTAAGTGCAAAGTTGAATTGCCTCACAATGTATTTCGCAAAACTTAGATGGTGCAATATAAGAATTATAGTATTTTTCCATTTCTACAAATTGTCATGTTCCATTGAGCCCCAACCTTATGTCATAGTAGATTAATCACCACAAACCCATGGTCTTCACATTAGGTTGAAAATTTTCTCTCAATTGTCACATCGATTATTAAAGTAGTACCTATTGTGGTTCTATATGTGTGGCACAAAGTTTCACTTTTTAAAAATTATTCATCACTTCTTATTACTTTGGTACGGTGGTGATGTCACTCTTTTGGGAGATTTACCTCCTTCCTTTATGGAATTGGTGCAAATTGCAATCTACAAGGGGCAAGTTTTGACACAGTTTGGCTTGCATCAAATTGTAACATAGATGGTGTAGTATGTAAAAGGTTTTGTGAAGTGCCATGAGCTGATGTAGTTTTGCTCATGATAGAGTACTAGGCACAATACAACACTGTGCTTGCACATGGTAGCCAGTCCACGTTTACCGTTCTACCTCTTTTATATGTCGTTTGTTGGGCCAGAAACGTGTAACTTTTTTTTGGTAATTTTACTTTTCCAATAGGTGGATAGAGGATAATATGATACCATATTTGGAGACTTGCCCTCACAGAACTATTACAATATGCAATCCCACAGTGAATTAAGAATTTGATGGTGCAATGTGTGCTGGAATTTGTACATGATGGGATGCCACCATAATTGCACACTACCATAGGTGCAAGTGAGGCAAAGCACTTGGTGCACTGCAACATTATTCCTGCATGTGGAAGCCAGTCTACTTGTGCCCTATGGTAAACTATGCCCATGGTGACCGGGATACTTGTTCATTTTTGAAGTTCCACTCTTCACCTCTGCATTATGAATTATAGTATGTAATTTTACTCATGTTGTAGCAAAAGTTTTGTTCTTCCATGTGTGCACTATAGTGTCCTTCCTATCTATGCTCTTGTCCTTTCTAGTGTTACATGCGATGGTATCCTATTATTTGGTGTGGTGGCTTTCTTGACACACTTCATTTTGGGGCTAAAATGTATAACTTTTATCAATAATTATCATCATTTAGGATTACTAATGAAAGAATAAGGTGCCATTTTAATGGCTACTTGACTTGGTGTAATGTTTAATTATCGAACCTTTTTTACCACTATGTAGTTTGTTTGTTATGGTATTTGCCTATGTCACATTGAAACTTTAGTGGTGCGAAGTGCATGCAACCATTTGTTTGTTGAGCTTGTTGTTACCTCTGTATGATACGACTTATAGTGTAAACCCTCACTGGCATTTTGTGCCTTCCTGTGCATGTGGTATGTGAGGGCCCAACAAACGTGACTTCTTAGTTCTTGAATTATAAGTTTTTAAAGTGATTAACATGATGTTTCTTGGTGATTGGCCAAGATTTAAGCCAATTGTTTTCTTGATTTCTTTCCATTGATCTCGGGGAAAAAATTTTTTAGAAACTTAAGTCATGCTACACATCTTCAATTTGGAAGGCATGACACTTTTTAGTCATTTTAATGGTTACTTAATTGGTGCATGCCATTATGGATCATTTGTATGTTTATGCCATTTTTCTAATGCTTGTTTCATTTCATACCAAGTGGGTGCTAACCAAGGCCATCATCCTTAGTTAGACCCTTTATGTTTCTTACTGTATATCTTTGAAGCTCTTTTGGCAACATATTTGGATTGGATTGAAACCTCTTTTGCACAATAGAAGTTTTTTTGTGATGTTACTTCTTCTGAGTTCGCTACCTCTTCAAATGGTCATACAATATGTGTAGGGCTTTTCCATGTAATTGAACCTTCCTAAGGAGGAAGTTCATATATTCCCTACTTTTTTATCAGGTGGATTGGTTCCATTAAATTATTTTGTTAACACCACACTTCTTCTATGAGGAACTATTAGCATTCTATAATGCTATTGAATGTGTCATCATCCCTACTGTCTTGTTGGCTTGGCCTTTGAAATTACCGATTTTGGTTTTCTTTTTTTGCCACGAACGATTGTCATCGAAGAGTGCTATTGTTGAAAGGCAACATTTTAGAAGAGAAGGTATGGTATCCAACCTTGGGATCATTTGCTCTTTCTTTATGGAGTGTTGCTAAACATGATGAATATGTCAACCACCACATGAAGTGATACTAGGCACTATAATTTTCTATTACTACTATTCAATCCTATCATTAATCATATGCTTTTCTCAATGATTAAGCCATGCATGTGCATGTATGAACAATTTTAGACTTTGAAACTATTAATGGTTGAATAAATCAATTATAATTTTCCTAATGGTAAATGTTGCTCCAACAACCATTATAATTCCCGAGCTAATATAAGCACTAAAACCTATCTTTTGGATGGGAAGCATTTATATTCACACATCTCTTTGACAATTTAAGAAGACTTGGTATATCACACGACCTTTGTGCTAATGATAATCATTCAAATTTCTTGCATATCAATACTTGATGGTTGGATTTGGGCCTACCATGGCAGTGATAAATGATTGAGAGTTAGGGTTCAATTTTAGAGAGGGAGCCTATTAGATGACTACCACATCCAAGGAAGGTTTCAAGAACATAAATTACCTAATTTTGATAAAGGAAGGTAGTGAATATGTAATAAAAATGGGCTCCATGAGTCTAGTAATTGGAATGAGAACAATATATTTCCCTTAATGAGAGTCCATTAGTGGTTAAGGCTGGTAATTGTAACCATGGTATATTCAGCTCCAGTAGTATAAGTTTTTCTAGTTAACAAGATCATTATCAGACCTTGGTTTGGCTCTACCATTCAGTCCTCCTTTTTATGTGGACAAGCCACCTTGATCCTTTTTTGATGATGTGTCTAACCACAGCTTGTTGGTCACTCCTAAAAGATCATTACTTTGAGAAATTTAGGGTGCTCAAACCAAGCTAGACTCTTGACACATTAGTATGGGATGACATCACAAAATTTGGATCCTATTGTGTTGCATTTAGGTTCATAGTAAAATTCCATGTGAATGACATGAGCATTCATATTTCACATTTGGAGGTGCAATTCTTTGGTTTATGAAAAATAAATCACCATAAAAGTAGTTTTTAATGATGTTTTTATTAATCAAGAATGAAAGTTGGGGGCCTGAAGAAAATCAGATCTCATCCATGTGTCCACCACAAACCATGGCAACCAAGGATAAGTGAAAATTTCTCTTTGCACTCCATTTCTATCTTATGAGAAATCGATGTCTTTGGGTTGCTTGTTAAAGTAATGGTCAAAGTCTACATCATACTCTCCTTAAGGAGGATGATATATAAAATAATTAAAAAGAATGTTAAAGTGATTTGGGAAGAACCATTCCCAAGTCCTAAACAAAATCACACAAAAGTGTGCATTGAGCAACCTAATATACAGCACAATTACCTTGGTGCTCTATATGGGACAGTTTGAAGAACTTCATACTCGAGACATATGTATTGGCATTATGGTTGGAATAACGTTTGTTGTAGACAAAAGTTACCAGTTAACTATAATCGTAGCTATAGTTGAATCTAATTCAATTGCCACTACGTTGACATAAGAACTCAATTTCTGAGAAGTTCCATTGCTTCAAGAAAAGCAAAAACCTCCACCACAAAATCTAAGTTGGACACAAATGTGTCTCCAATAATAGTACTTTTTTTATGTATGTGATCTCGTGCAACAATAACAATTCCAACTTTCAAGTTCTCATGCACAGCTATGTCACAACTAAATTTAATCCAACCCATTGGACGACTCCAATAATCTGTAACAAATGGCTCATTAAGGCCTCTAAAGCTCCCACATGATGTGATCAAAGAGTTGTACCATGTAGCTAAAATGCAAATGTTTCACTGAGCTGTAGTTAAATTGAATACCTTTTCCACATGTGCCTACAAATTCCTATCACACCAAGGGTGGACTAAAGAAAAAGAAGAATAATTGATAGCTTGTGAAGTTGTAGATATTTGCTCATTCATGCGCATCTAATTAAGGAGCTCAAAGAAGGATGTGGCATTTGTATAGTTAATCCCACAAAAAATGCTATCTTTCACAATGCTATTTTGATAAGAGTTCTTTCACAATTTGGCACTCCAAAAAAATGTTGCAATCCTTCTCATAGAAAGTTTAGACATCTCAATCCCTCTTGTAAATAGTCAGGTGCGAGTAGGAATTAATGATAGTCTCCATAAGAAAATGTTTACCTGAGATTGCACTTGCACTTTCCAAACTATTACGACCTCTTTCATAAATGGATTATAGATCATATACATGTTATTATATAGTGTCCTCTTTATTCCCTCTTAATTTGAAGTATAGCATATCCATTTCATTTAATTTAGCCCAAGGAGAATACAAAATCTAAAATACCAAATTAAGTAGGAATAACTTCTAAAACATTTTTTGATCCAAAACCCAATGCTCCTTAACTAGCTATACTACAAATGTTATATTTTCCACATCCATGTTGTAATAAGAAAGATTCTAAGGCAATTATCCAACAAAAAGGAAACAAAATTATCCACAACATTCGACCAAATTGTATTGTTTGTGTTCTAGAGGGTTGCAATTTTAAGTATACTGCATCTATGAGATGCACTGTCGGGAATATGAAAAGTATTATATGTCATGAAAAATTTGTTTATGAATGACTAAACCCACAAAAACATTTCCCAAGAAACAATTTGCCTACAATGTTTTGCAACTAATGCTGACTAGCAACTTGACAAACTATGAATTTCGAGTCGCTCGTAATCTTTATACATAGTTACAATTTCGTATCAAGCATAGTGTATTATGTTATTGTCATTAAATCTACTACATAAGTGATGACAAACAATTCCTTCAACTTTGCAATAGTGTACCTAAGAATTAATGTGTGAGCTCACTAGTAAAAACGAATAATAGCAATTATTATTCCAATCACGACAATATGGCCAATCATTAATAGTGATCCTATCATGCTTTTTGGTACACAATTTTAACATTATTTAAAATGAAATTAAAGCCTTTCTCTTCGAAGGTTTTGTTGTAGAAATTAGTATTCTTAGATTTTTTGATTTAGTGGCATGATGCAAATGCATGTTTTGTAAATTTTTTCATTACTTTTTATATCATGTTGTAGAAGCTAATGAGACTAAATTGCTCAAGTTTGGTTGCTTTTTGAACTTTAAGGATGAGTTTGACCAGTGTGTCATTCCAACATTTCAACATAATGCCATCTTTAAATAAATGTTTCACTACTGTAACAATTTCTACTTATGTGACCTTCTAATAACCACACACAAACTCGTATGAGATAACGTCCATTCTAAAGAATTTATTTCTTTTGATGGACACCTTGATAGTTCCATTCCATCATCATTGATTGGATCCACAAGTGCAGCCATGTTTTCACTATTAATAGTTATAAAAAGCTAGAAAGCAGAGGAGGCTCATGTTGGACATGGCTACACCACTCCTTGTTGAAAACTTACATAAGAATTTACTTAATCTAATTTTGGAGGCCACTAGTTCACTAATGACACTTTGAAGTTTGTGGATATAATTATTCCTCAAAGAAGAGGTAACTATCACTTAGAAAGGCTAGCATATCATTGATATCTAGGAAGTCTCTACCCAATCTTTAATGGATACAAGCTTTCCTCTCCTTTTTTTTGTACCAAGTAAATATAATGTTAACAAAACACAAGTCATTCAGATCAAAATCATTAATAAAGGTAGAGAATTCGTACTAAGACTAGCTACAATAGAATTCTTTCCCTTTTTTATCTTCTTATGCAAGGAGGGCATTGAAGGCTTCTGCAAAAAGTAGAATTCCACAAAGATTTGTAGTATTTCTAATTTTGTCCAAAGTTGGTTAGTAGTTTTTATGGTCTTTTGATGCATACACAGCACAACACTTCCAGATCTTATTGCTCCCAGATCTTACTTAGATACCAACCACTTGTGAGGAGTAATCTATAATCTAAAGCATGACCCAATTCCTTCATAATACTACAATACCTTTAGAATGCTTTGTCTAAGATTGAACAAAGAAGTTTTAGTTTCTACCAAAAATTTGATCCACCTCACACCATTTAGTGGTTCCACATGAGTTTCCAATAGAACAACAACAAAGACCCTATTCTTCCGTGCCAAATGCTACAAGTAACTATGGGAATTTGCTACTTTGATCCTATAGATATCCCACACTAAAAATGAAATCATAATTTAGTAATAAAAATACATTGCCCTTAAAATAATGTTTCTCTTTACTGCACACCTTATCCTTGCCAAATCTACATTTTAGAGGGATAATAATTTTAGAATAGCACCTCGAACTAAGAAAATTAATGAAATTGATCACATTATTTTGATATTGCAAGATTTCTTAACCTAAGTTCCTCAAGCTCATGTTAATAAGATACAAACTTAGCTAAGTGCACCCAACTTTATCAAACAAACACAACATGTGATGCATCCTATCCTATCAATAATCGAATAGTACGTTGAAAACCAACCAATGTAGCAACCACCCATAGCCATAGCACAATAATACCACATCTTGACATTCAATTAGGTTGCACCTATTGGGCATATTGGAGTACCCAATCTTTCCATTTTTGGGAATGTACCAGTAACCTTTGAATAGACTATTTTCTTATGTTATTACTTTATATTCATAGTTGCACCCATCCTTGTATCTTATTACAAAGCATTCCAAATCCACACTTGAAATAGAAGTTAAGTCCTAGCACCTAACCATGCTATAGCATTTAAGAAAGCATTTTACTTGTTGTCTTACAGAGTAATGAGCCCAAATGGAACAAATGAGTGCTTCCAACATAGTATTCATGACTTCATTTTGTTCACTATACCTTTACACAAAGCCTTTCCTACCTAGATTACCCCATATCTAATAAGTCACCATTTGGAAACACATCAAAAAGTTTCTAAAGTCAAGAGGTGGGGTGCTCATCAATTCCCCATTTTTGAATATTACTTCATTTGCAGCCAACCAAATCTTTGGGAAAACTATTTGTTGATTGCCCATATCACAATATAGAGTGGTTGGTCCATACATTCCTAATTCAACGTTCTCATCAATTGATGTTGAGAAAACAAACCTATTAAAGATTGAAACTATATTATCTAATAGTAGGTAAATATGTAAATAAACAAGTTCCAAGTAATAGATTCAACATATTTTGTTAACTCCCACTCAACAAATCGCCTTCCATACCCTATGAATAATATCATAATATGCAAGATTACTGTGCCAGCATTTTACTTGAGCACCAATTATTTTGAGCAAAGAAATGACTCTAGTCGCCATTAATGCTAATCCTCATGATAACATACTCTATGGATTTACTTAGATATACATTAGGCTAGATTGAGGTTGGAACACTTATCCTTATAAATAATTTAAAAAAATTCATATAGGTCCACCATATGAAGTTTTTCTCAAAGCCAACAAACCATAACATATAGCTATAATTCCTTGTGACAAAAAGATTGAAAAAAGCTCTATTTCTACACAATAGTTTTTTTAATGGCTAATCTTTTTCTCTTCATAATGTGTTCCTAATTCCTTAAGATATTCTTTTATTAATGCACCACATAACCCCAAAAAAGCACCTTTGTCATCTCAAGATATATTCAAGCCATAATAAGACTTTTCTTGCAATGTCTTTTACACTTATACCACTACATTCCTCTATGCACTTCTCTATATTCTATCAGCAATGTTTGCTAGTGTTTTGACTACAAGGGCAATGCCAGATTTTGGAATGTTAATTTAGAGCCAGTTTGGCTCAAAATTATTAGCAATTGGGTTGAAATGCGAACACTAGCCTTTTATGATGGGGATAATTGAACCACACTACCCTTTGTTTCTTTTGCAATCTAATAGGATTTAGTTCCCATCATAGATCAGTGCACCTCATTATGTTCTCAAAAAATTTTTAATTACAAGGGCAATTCCGTAACCTTCTGTACATATGATACCATCCCTCACATTCACTACACCCTTCCATCATGTTGATATGTCTCCAAGTGTCTATACCTTTAGGTTCCTTGATAAGGAAAGATTGAAGTCTACATCATGCTCTCCTTAAGGAGGGTAATCATAAAATTAGTAAAAAGACAATTTTGAAGTAGTTTGGGAAGGAGAATTCCCCAGTTCTAAATAACATCACAAAAACAAGCATGACAAGTGACCTAGTTCATAGCAATGGTGCGTTGGCACTTGTTTTGGGAAAATTTGAAGGCTGCATACGCTAATCTTATGCAATTGCACTATCGTAGGTACTTCTATTCTCTTTTCACAAAAGAAACTAGTTCGCTATAGTAATGGCTATACTAGAGTCTAATTCAATCACCACTACCTAGACATTACAAAGAAACATCCTAAGGAGTTCAATTACTTCAAGAATGACAATAGTCTGCAAGGCCAAAGTTTGACTTGAAACCAAAGTTTTTCGTATATCAGTAATGCGCCTACTCATTTCATCTTAAATAATAATACCAATTCCAATAGTGAGATCACATTTTGTAACAACATCAAAATCGATTTTAGCACAACCCATTAAAGGAAGTGTTCAATAAGAGGTAACAAATAGCTCATCAAGGCCATTGAAGTTCCCATTATATGAAGTTAGAGAGTTGAATAAGGTAGTCATAGTAGTAATAACAATTAGAATATTTCATTGGAGTGTAACTAAACTAAGAACCTTACCTATTTGTGCTTGCAAATTCTTGTTAAGCCGAAGGAAAAATAATGCCAAAGTAGCAAACTTAATGATATGAAAAGTAGAAGCCACCAACACAAGCAGATAAATCTAGTTAAGAAGCTCAATTAACAAAGAAACAACCTTGCCATTCACCTTGCCAATCTTGAAGCTGTCACTTGTGAAGCTCCCATTTTAACCCTATTAATAAAGCTCTAACATCTTTATCCCTTTTGCATATATTCAAGAGGAAGTAGGAAGAAGATTTAACATTAATCACAACAAGAAGATGTTAACTCAAAGCGACATCTATAGTTTCTGAATCAGTACGATGTCTTTCCTAGTGGAATTTTGGCTTGTATACATGGTGCTGTAAATGGTCTTTGAGCACATAAATGTATCCTCATCTCAATTAGAAGTGAAACATAGGCCTATGGCCTAAGGGGATTATAGAATCAAAATGCCAAATTATGGTCAAATAAATTCTATATTTTGTTGTGATCCCACACACCATGCTCCTTAAACAACTACGCTACAACCATCAGATGGTCCATGTCCATGTTAAGATATGTTAGCTATGAAGCAATAAGAAGGTTGCCAAAATAATCGTAAAATGAGAATGATTAAGTTACTTGTAAATGATGCACCATAAGAAAAAATATAATTTTTCATAAAATATTTCAACCTAAAGGATTGAACCCATAAATAGACTTCTTTAGCCATAATCTGCCTATAGTAGCTTGTAATGAATGCTGACTATCAGGTTGACAAACTTCTAATTTTGAGTCTCTCACACTTCTTAGGAAGAGTTACTATGTTCTACTTGGCTTAATGTATTATGTTATAAACATTAAAACTACTCCAAAGATAATGGTACAACAATTTCTCCTACTCTATAATAGTGAGCACTCTTAATTAATGAGTGAGTTATATAATACAACAATATAATAATAAATACAAGTTCATCATGACAATATGACTCACCATCGATAGTGATATGGTCATCCATCTTGACAAAGTTTTCAACAAATTAATAGTGAAATTGTAATATATTTTCTATAGTCTTGTCATTATAATTTGTATACATGGATATTTCAATTGAGTATCTTAACACATATTTAATTACCTATTATCATCTTCCTTTACTTAAGTCTCATAAGCTTGTTGTATAATATGATGGATTCTTTGGGATTTATGACCCAAACTAAGTGTTGCCCATACTACTCCAAAATATCTTAAATACTCCTCTCTATGACACAAGTTGTTCACGCATCAATCGTGATGTCATTAGCATATAGAAGGTGTGCTATCATAGGGAAGATGGACCTATCTTAACCCCAACATGGTACCATCCTGATGTTGTTATTGAATAAGAAATGTGAGATACTCAAACATAATAAAAGAAGGTGTAGTAAGAGTGGACATCTTTACCTATTACCCTTGGTTACTTCAATGCACTATAGATGGATACCAATAAAAATAATCCTAAGTCTTGATGCAATGATACAAGCCTTAGTCCAATCACACTAAAAAAATTTGGAACAACAAATGCTTTAACATTTCTGTCACAAATTTCTTGTTGACCTTCTTTGGAAGTAGAGATGAGCATAGAGGCAACCATTTCATGTGTTTAGATCATATTAAAAGATATAGAATGGCCTAGTGCAAAAGACATTTTTTCCTTGTAGTAATATATGGAAGCACCAACTCCGGTCTAGCCACCATAATTTTGGTCACCACTTAGTAGATAACATTTCAATGACTAATGAGCCTAAAATGTTTACATTTAGATGCACCTTCAAATTTTTGGATAAGAATGGATAATGTGCATTTGTAATATTTAGGTATATAACTAGCTTTAAAGATTGGTCTAATAACTATGATGATATCCACCTATGTGATGTTCTAATAACTATCCACAAATTTTACAGAGATGTTGTCTACATTATGTGATTTATTTCTTTTGATGAATAATTCCAAACTTCTACTCTCTTCATCATTGATTAGAGCCATAAGTGTGGCCACTTTATCACTATTAATAACTCTTAAAGATTTGAATGGTAGAAGACACTCAAATTCCCTATGATTAGACCATGTCTTGCAAAAATACTACATAGGAATGTGTTTGATCTTTGTATGGAATGCCACAAATTCTCTACTTTCATTTTTAAGTTGATGGATATAGTTGTTGTTCGACATAGTAGTTATTGCCTTGAAAACTCATGTGTTCTAATCTTCAAGGGTGGTATAGTGAAGCTTGGTATACTACCACGATCACATTCCTTCTAAAGCCATAGCATTTGATAGAAAGTAACAAGTTGTACCAAAAGATTGTGTTCTAGCTTAATTATCAATCACAAATTCCTTTAGTTGAAGTTCTTTGATTTTCTATTCCAACTGGTGATACTTACTAAGGATATTACCAAGGTATAGCACACATCCATCATTGATCCATTGGGATGCCCTAAAAATCAAACCAGACAACATAGACTTTTGGGATTACAATGAAAAACTGTTACACATCAAAAAACCTTACGGATGACCAATAAAATGTAGCGCGTCCATAGTTCTTTAGGATGTCCTAACTAATTTGTTAATTGATAATTAATTGTTATCCCTTGAATTACAATCATTAGCCCCCTAACTCTAGGATTCATACATGATTCTTACTTATCCTTTATTATCTAAAAACTCTATAACTATGTTATAAAATTGGTACTCAAAAAGGCTGATCACAATCCATTGTTGAACACTCCAAGTTCTCGTTTTACTCTTTTAAAGCCTATGATTTCCTTATAACATAACATTACCTATACCAAGGTCTAGATCAGCCACTATAAAATCTGACCATGGGTGAGCTCTACTTATTGGCTTAATTAGGATATCCAAAGTGTTCTGAAAATCTTAACCCACATACGTGGTAATTCTATGATTTCCTCAAAACCCAAACCAATATATTTAAGCATCGTAGGGTTTCCATATACCACTAAGTAGTTTAGCTATCATTATCCTATCTTCTTTTTTATAATGTTGATAACTTTCTAGTAAACCCCATGAGTTCTTCCAAATCTTTATTTCGTAGGAAACGTACTATAGAATTGTTAAATCCCATAAAACACTTATTGTTTATAACTATGGCATCTAGGATTAGCTATTAATTTAGCTATCCTTTTTTATGCTTAGTTGATTACTTTAGCCTTGTGTAGGCCTCCATCAAAACATTATGATTATGCCCAAAGATTAAGCTTTACTCCTTAAGCAATTATATAAGCTCAACTTATTCTTTGGCTCCTAACAAACGAGTTTCCCTTAAAATTAAGGTTTAAATTTGTCTAATTTTTGGCTCATCCCTCCCCTTAGTTTCTTTTGAGCTACTCTTGCTCTATGCAACAATCTAGGGTTCCAAACTATGGCCTAAGGGTAATAAAACTTGATGTTTTGTTTTTAATCATATCCCTAGCCAATTTGTAATTCTTTTCTAGATATAATAAATCCATTTTATTCCTTCGACTAAACCCTATAGCCTTCTTATGTTTAATGTAAAGGTTTGTCTCAGCTCTACCAACTCTATAGTCTCTCAAGTCAAAGGCTTTTTCGATGGTGTCATTAAAGCATCACTATGAATTATAGGTTCTTTGTCCAAACAAATTCATAAATTTCATCTTTAATCATAAATTTAGGTTATCATCATTCTTTTTCATGGCATGCTTAAAAGCATCCTTACCTGAAACCTCCCTTCCTAAGCTAGATATGGATTTACCAAAGTTTAAATTGTAGCGTTAGATATATACATCAATTTTAAATCTTATGTTTAAACATTCAACTTTGAACTTTTAAATCTCAAACTCTAAGGACTTTAAGTTTAAAACCCTACTTGATTTAAATTGTTTCCCTATAACCCCTAAATTTAAATCTCTATGATCTCTAAGATGTCTTAAAAGGTCTTTAGTACTAACTAATGGTTAACCAAGCCATTGTAGCTAGCTCTTCAAGTTCTAATTCATAAATTATTCTTCTAAAACTCAAACTATTTTTTTCTAAACAAAAGAGTTCCTCAACTTGGGCATTTTTTAAAGGCTAAAGAGTGACTCTAAATCCTCGCCACAATTAAACTAAGAGAATATTATCATAAGCCATTACTATCGCCTAACCACTTAGTGTCATGACTTTACTTTAAGTAATAATTCCCACTTCCCCACAATGGCTCAACCATTTGATTTTATTTTTAGGAATTAAAATTTCATATGTTCATAGAAACTTCCCAATACGTTGTTTCATATTCTTACTAAGTTTTCTCAATAGAATGTTTATCATCATGTCATAGTTTTCTAATGGCTTAGTGTAAACTTCAACATCAATGATAAATGTCATTTTTTATAAAAAATGATTCCATATTTATTATGGAAAAGTTTAAATAATTTATTGATAATTATCGAGTATTAATCATAATAAGAAATTTATTATAGAAAGGAATAAATAATGTTTTAGCTAAATCCATAACATTGATAAGTTGAAACTTCATCTTAAGTATTGTTGAAATGTTAGTATGACTAATACATAAAGAATTAATTTCAATAAGTTCTAATTTATATTTAAAATTAATAAACTGATCATATATCACATTTTTGTAAGGAACTGCTATACCCATGGTCATGGAAGCACTTGTTTGATGGCAAAAATATCAATTTGTTTATTTCTCCAACACTTTTCTTGGGTGTCTTTTAGGTCATGCATCTAAAGCTCCTACAAGATCAATCAATTGGAAAGATTTAACTAGATGTCTGATAGACCAATCCATATGTGAAGCAATGTTAAGTAGTGTTGGTGACTATGCTCTAGCTATGGCTTAAACGGCATATCAAGGAGCCATTAATCAAACTCTTGGTGGAGTAACTAACTGTCTAAAGTCCATCTACAAAAAAAAAATAGTTTGATTATTTATCCTATCACTTAGATTATGTATGGCATATTTTGGTTGTAGAAAATCATTAATTCACCTACATTATTATTGATTTCTTACACTTTATTATTTTAATAGTTGTAAAAATATTTTATCATTTTAATTATTATAAAAGTGTTTTAAAAAATAATAAAAATTGTTAAATATATAAAATATGTCCTTAAAAAGAAAACAAAACTTGGCTTAAAAAGCAAAGACACAGCCATGCACATAGCTTGGGCCAAGTGGCCCAAACTATTAGGAAATTAGCAAAGTGAGTAGTGGGTAAGCAAACAAAGTGAGCTGACTTGAGCTGTGTTCAAGTCACACTGAAAACATTAGTGGCTTAAGTTAAATTAATCCAATAAATATTTTTTTAGACCATTTTTTGATTTATGGGATAGGTCTTGTTGGATCAACATAGATCGAACCCATGTGGATATTTGTAAGTAACTTGGGTTTTTACCTCTTAAGTGCCCAACGGGATAGGTAGCCCCCTTTAGCTTACCTATATGTAAGAGAAAGTGTTATAAACATCTAACATCTTATATAAGCTTATGATGTGGGACTACAATTCCACCTGATTTTCTTCTCAAAAAGAGTGAACTAGTGCCATTGATCATGCATTTTCATCATCAAATGGTTAGAAGTGCATCAACTTTTTGGAAGAGTAGATTGCAATAAATTGTTCACCTAACAATCTTGATTGAATGGATAAGATAAGTTTAGATTTTTTGAATAATAATTTTTATCTCACTACCCATCCATACAACTATATAAAATGGCTAAGATCTTCTTTGCAATTTATAAAATTGCACACGTTGCAAACATCCATCTGTAAAACTTGATCCAATGGTTGAGATGGTCTCTTTCTAATTCAATAGCTTTTGTTTCGTCAAACTAAATTAGATGAATATCATTGCTCTTGTACATTTTGCTTGTTTATAACATTGAAATCTTAATTATTATTTTGGGTGCCTTTTTAGTACACAAATAAATTCCATTTTCATCTAAAATAGTGTAATATAAATAGAGGTACCCTAGGTGTTGGAGACTAAAATATTTTATTGGTTGCATCAATATTTTTGGAAGGGAAAGAGAGAAAAAGAAAATTGCCATACAATTTTGACTCCTTTACTGAAGTTATGTTTGCAACTATTTTTTCTGTTTCTTACTTAAGAATTTACTTCTATTACACATCATAATGTTGACTTCTTTAGAATTAACTTTTTTAAAAGGCAATACTAATGTAAGATATTTATTGATTCTTTTTTTATTAAAAATGTTAATGCATATTGATAAATACTTTGGATTTAATATTTCAAAACTATCCTTTAGATTATTTCAACCACTTCATATGTTTACACATATTCCGACATAGTAATCAACATACCTGTACCATAAATAATTTTGTAAATGAATAGTGAAACATTGTGATTAATTATTTCTTTATATTATGCTTCAATATTGTAAGCCTTTATAATTAAAATTTTCTTGGCGAAACCCAACCTACTTGGTAAAAGGTAGTTGTTTGCAAAGGTAACATTTCTTTGCTATGACAAAAAATAGTAGTTTTTATAGTGGAATCTTAATCGAGTTGACTAGGGGTAGATGTGGATATAGGCTATGCCATATCACCTAAAAATCTATTACTATTTTTATTTTTTTTGTTATTATATAATTTATGATTTTTTTCTTATCTAACAATATTTCATTAAAAACATGTATAAAATAAATCTTTAAAATTATTTTTATGAAGTATAATTTTTTTTATCAAAAATATGTTAAAATCACTAATGTTTTATTTTATTTTAATATTTATATTAAAAAAACTTTTAAAATAAATAATTTTATGATCATTAAATTTTAATTTATGAAAAATTATAAAAATAAAAAAAAAAGATTAAAAGCACAAGTCACCCCCCATTTGCATTAGTCTAACATAGTTTACATCAAGTGGTATTAGAGAGAAGTTACATCACAGGAGGAAATTTCCAAGAGAAGATCCTTTCCTTTTCATTTCTTTTATGCAGTGAATTGTTGACTATATTGTTAATGTCGTGGATCTACTAATATTTGGCAGTCAAATTTTTTCTTAGTGAAAACATAAATTTAAAGCATTTATTTGAAATTTTGATGTTGATTTATGACTATTATTTGAAAAGCCTTTTATTACTTTAAAAAAATTTTACGAACAATCTATAAGACATTCATGGCTAAAAAATGCAAAAGGAATGAATCACTTTTTTTTGTTGTTCTACAATAAAATGGAATCAACATTTGTCATCCAACGACTTGCTTATAGGCTACGTAAGAATTAAAGAATTGGCATGTCAAATTGTCTGTGCTTCAAATTTAATTTAAGAAGCAAATGAGAAAGGAAAATATAAAGAAAAAAAAGAAGAAAGAAAATTTATGTTCCTTAGAAGAAAGCTCATCATGTTAAGGTGCATAACATTTTTCCTTCTCTGCTAAAGATAATCATAATGTTATTGATGATAAATTATCTAATCTTTTGATGAACTTATAATGGAGCATAAGAAATTTATTAGAATGTATGCTAAACTTCAAGCAAAAAACAACAAATAAGTACATTTGTTTTACTATTAAAAGGATAAAGCAATGAGTATAAAGTTAAAAATTAATAGCTTCAAAGTGAGTCACTTAGACATGTTTATGATTTAAGTACTTTAGAAAATAAATTTGATTGATGTGAAACATCTTTAGTCTTTTGTATTGCTTCGTTGAGATGTGAAATATTTTTTTTAAGAAAAGAAAATTGTTTTTGGAAAGAAAAAGTAAAATAATATTGTGTTGATATAAAATGGGCTAAATTATTTGATAGAAAAGTTGTCTAGTGTATCTTCATGTGTGCCTCTTTCTTATGGTTATCCTCATTCATATGTATGTTTATATGCTCCGTCATTTACTCATATAAATTAAGACAATAATTGGCATTGTTATTTTGCATATATGCGTAAACATGCTCCATCATATAACTACATGGTGATAAATAATGCTAGTTGGCATACTTTTCATTTTGATGCTAAATCCTTGGTTGTATGCAATTATTGTGATAGGTATGAATATATTCTTTGGCATTAT
The DNA here is from genome assembly GCA_023846275.1 of Vanilla planifolia. Lineage (NCBI taxonomy): Eukaryota > Viridiplantae > Streptophyta > Magnoliopsida > Asparagales > Orchidaceae > Vanilla > Vanilla planifolia. The sequence continues at coordinate 1,273,696 of JAIUJO010000084.1, read as the reverse complement.
CTTATTAGGAAATTCAGGTATTTAAAGTGGCATAAATATGAATTGATTCCTAAGAGGACATGTTTAAAAAATACATTTGTTAATGACCCACAAAAAATGTTGCCATAACTGAACCCATGATGATTTGGGTTCCAAAAATTTTAAACTTAAATAGCCATATTGGTGTGTCTCCATAATTAAGACCTACGAAGACAAGCCTTACCTTATGAGTTTACGTATGACTGACTTGCAAAATGTGAGTGGTCCATATTTTTAACATTAATGAATTAATTTTGTTAGTGTCTGATCTAGATTTATTTATTATCAACTTATGGAAATTGGATAGTTCACGTTTCAATATGTAGGTTAAAGAACAAATGTTTGCTTACATAGAATGATTTTAGGAAGATAAGTGTATCAAGACTATGATGCTTTTTATTTGTTACCATGAATAACTTGGTAATGTTGGTGTTGTGCTTTGATTTTTAGTTATTGCTAAAAGCAATATGAATTTATTTGTTTGTCATAAACGTCATATGAACATTGTTGAAGTGATGGTCACATGTGAGGAAAGTGAACATGCTTTTTGTAATGACGCAAGTTATGAATTATAGATATATAATTTGAAAGAATTTAAGTTGGAACTCAGGGTGATATAAATGTTCATACATGTCAAGCCCTTAGATGATTTGTTGGAAATTGAGGAAGCAGTTAATGGTGAATAAAACCTAATATTTATAAAAAATATAAGAACTTTAAGAAAATGCTATTTTATTACTCCTTTTAAATGGACTTTGAAATATAGATTTTCTTGTAACAATATCTAATTCTTTTTACCAAATCATTAACTATTCAAATCCTTCACAAGCTCACATTATTCTTGGTATGATTAAAACTAAGGAGTGCATAAGCTAGATTTTAGGTGGAGTTAACAAGAATATCAATTAATTCTACCCTTGGTCTTTCTTTCTTAAAACATTCAATAATTTTGATTGAAGAAATAATTTCTATCAATAGAGTCTAGAATGTTATTTTCTTGTATTGATAGATTTTTAGAGTTATTAGTCCATATCATGTGTTGAAATCACAAATAATTTTAATAAGAGAATTATTTGTACTTATTGTAAGAATCAATAACATATAATTTACTAATTAAGTGTAGTTCTTAGAATTTATATAATCATATCCATAGTTTTATTGCAAATCATTTTACATTTTTAAAATTAAATGAAGTAGAAGCCTTATAAGTTGTTTAATCTTAAGACCTTATTTTATTTGGTTCTCATAGGAATTACTAAAAATATAAACAAAGGGAGTAATAGAGTTCAAAAACATCATTGTTATTAAGCTAAACATGGATAGAATGCATGATCATTAATTAGTATTGCTATATTTTTATATGATTGCTAATATGTTTTTTTATAAAGTTTAATAATCTACATTTTTTTTGTATATAAAAATTATTAAATAACTTTTGTTTTTGATATTTTTTTAAAAATTATTATGTTATAACTTCTACATATAGGTTTTGAAAGGAAATGCACAAATATTATTATTGTGTTAGCCCATTGTTTGCATCTTCCAATTTTGTTTTACCTTTTGGTGCATGAGAAAACAGAAGAAAGATATGTGTTACATTAAAAACATTAATTACATCCCAGGTTTGTCGAATAATTATATGAATTTCATGTATTAAGGTGCAATAAGAATGTAAGGAGAGCATATGCATGCTTGCACAATTTATATGTTTTAATTTCACTATTTTGTCATTGGTTTTCCAATCATCAAAAGAGGGAGGTTGTTGTATCCTTAGTCATGTAACCACTTATTTAATGATGACAAAGCCATTATGTTAGTTTCTTTAAAACATTTCTTGGGTATCTTTCTTGTCATGCATATGAAGCTCTTATGAGATAAATCGATTGGAGAGCTTTCAGTAGATATCTCTTGAAGCAATCTACTAGTGAAGCAATATCAAGCAATGTTCATGGCTATGCTTTAGCTATGGCTTAATTGGCATATCAAGCAGTCATTGATCAAAGTTTTGGTGCCATTGCTAAGTTTCAGAAGTGAGTCCTAGAAACATTTATGCATCTCTTTGTTTATCCAATCATCTGTTTACGTGTGGCAAATTTAGGTTGTATAACATCATTCATCCACATGCATTATTATAGATTTATTATTCATTATTGTTTTAGTGGTTACAAAAATATATTATCTTTTAAATAACAATAAAAATTATTTAAAAAATAATAAAGCAAATATTAAATATATAAAAGTTTGTTTTAGAAAAAAATTGGCTTAAGAAACCAATTCATGGCCAAGCCCATAGCCCACATCAGGTTGTCGAAGCATTAGGAAATGGCCCGAAGTGTTGGGAAAAGTTCTTGAGGAGCCCTAAGTAAGGACACTAAGTGAACTTGGTCAGTTCAAGCAAAAGGTTTGGTTAGACCCTTAGTATCTTGAGTTAAATAAACAAGGAAATAATTTTTTGAGGTGAAGTTACACTCATGAAGTGGCAAGTTCTTGGATTGAGTTATGTTGGACTCATATACATATGAGCATTAACTTGGGTCATGACCTCTCGTGCGGACAAGTGACAAACCAGCCCCATTTGGCTAACTTATATACTGAGAGAAAGAATTATAAATTCCAAACATCACGTATAAGTTTGCATTGAAATAGTAAAAATCATCTTTATCTGCTTCTATGTCAAACAACCACTTTTGTTAGTAGTAGATTTCATCTAATCATTATCTTGCAGGCCTAATTGAATGGATGAGGTCAATTCTACCAATTTGAATAATAATTTTTATCTTACCATCTATATATAAAACATGAACAAATGGTTAAGATCACCTTCATTATATGAACAGTGCATATCATCTAGCCATTCATCTATAAAATAGGATAGGTTGGATAAGACCATCTCCATCTTTATGAGTAAAGCTTTTATGCATCAAGATTACATCTTGACCCTTTAATTTGTATTCTCATCGAGCAACACTTTTTTGTTGAGCTAGAACATGTGGCAATTATTGTTCCAGATCGTAATTAGTATTCTAAAAAGTCATTTTCATTTGTTTATAACACTAAAATTTTAATGGCTATTTTTGTTGACCATTCTAATCCCTAAAAAAATTTAGCAATATTTTAAACTATTCTAATTTAAATGGTGGAGCATGAAGAACTTGAGAACTGATTATTTAACCTTATTATATGATTTTTAGAAGAGAAGAAGAAAAATTAAAATCATAATGCAATTTTCATGCCTTTGTAGGAGCCATATTTATGACTAATTTTTCCTCTTTCTTGCTTCAACATTTTCTTTGATTTAACATCTTATTAATGACTTTTTTAAAATCAATTATTTATTTTTTTTATTAATTTTTCAGCATTTGAAAAAAATTTTATGTTAGTGGAACATCATTGTTGATTCCATTTTTCTTAAAAAAATTAACACTTAATGATAAATATTTTCAATTTAATATTTTTAACTTATGCAGTTTAGGTTTTTTCAAACTTTTTCATAGGTGCACTCATATTATAAAATCATATTCCATAAACTTTTGTCATACATTCTTTTAAAAAGAGTACTAAGGCATTTTGATTAATTATTATTTTTTATCTTGATTTGATATTGTAATGTTTTATGATTGACATTACTTACATGAACACTTACATCTTGCTGTAAAAGGGTGTGAGTTGTAAAGGTTACTACTACTTGCTATTGCTAAAGAGAGTTATTTTGATAGTGAAATTCGATCTTGTTGAATAGTGGTGAATGTAGCCACGGGCAAGTTCAAACCACTTAAAAAGCATGTTGTATTTATTTTTCTTTATTATTGTTGAATTTAGGATATCTTTTTAATAATATTTAATTAAAATCATGCATGAATTAAAATTTCAAAGTTATTTCTTTTAAAAAAATATATTATTAAAAAAGTTAAACCACAATTTATATTTTTTTAATATTTTTATTTAAAACTTTTTCAAACAATGATTTTATAATTCAAAATTTGAATTTAAGAAAGGTGTTCAAAATAACAAAATGTTCTAAAGCAAAATTAACTACCATATTGAGCATTAGCAAAGTAAAGATTACATCAAGAACAAGTTATAAAATATAAGATAGATCTCAATTTTCTTTATTTATGCAGTAGGATTAAATCATTCAATCATGATGGAATCTATGATATACTTTATCAAGTCATGATTTTTAGTTCAAACAACCCTAAACTTATGGAAAAAAATACATATCATTCTTTACTTGATTAAGGTTCCATTCATATGTCTTATATTAAGTTCCCTTAGAAAAGCTCAAGAATTAAAGCATGTGTTCACAATAGAGTGCTAAATGTTTTATCTTAAATGTAATAGTTAATTTACTTACATAGCTTAAGGTTCATCATATGCCATCTGAGTAATGGAGTTCAGCAACAAAATTGAGCTTCTTCTACTTCAAGGTTCTTAATCATCCTCCATACTTTTAATGGCTATGTTTCCACCTCTACATCTCAATTGTCGCTATCAAACTCTTAGTGAGGCTTTATCAAGGCCATCAAAAGTCACTTCATCACTTATATAACAAGCTCAACCCAATTGTAGAACATATGTCATCAAAATACTTTAATTAATTTATAACTTAAATGATTTTTGTCATAAATCCTTAATTGGCTCTCGAGTTATATATTTATGCTTTTAATTGAAATGATATACATTTGATTTCTAAAGATATGCATGGTCTAATGCTACCCTCACATCCTGAATATTTAAAATTGAAAAATTTGGTTTAAATTTTATACTTCCTTATAAAAATATCAAGCATTCAAAAATTGGAAACGATTTTAATTTTGGTAACTCACCAAACTTTGTAATTTTAATAGTAAATTTTAAGAAATGGAATACCTTTGATCATCCTTAAAAGTACATCATACAAATCTAGGAAATAACTAAGTGGTGGAACTCCGAAGTAGGACTACATAATACAAACTATTTGCTAGACCTGGCTATTTGCAATGTGCTCAATATATAACTCCCAAGAAGTCACTCATTCCTCAAAATTATTGCATTACAACATAGGTGACCTCCTAAGAAGACTCAACTTTCTACAATTGAAAAATCTTTAGTACTTATTGAGGTGTACCCATTAGGTTTGGGACATATCTCTTCAAATTAAAGACATGAAAGACATCATTAACGATTACCAACTATTCTAGCAACTAAAGCTAATGGTTTATTGACCCTATCCTCTTTAGAATTCTATATCATAAAATATATCTATCTGTAACTTTGAAGCATTTCGAAAAGTGTTCAATCTACACATTGAACTAACTTAAAAGAGTATTGAAACACCATTAGCAAATCTAATTATCATGTGTAGTCCATCAAATTATTTCGTTTGTCGTCCTATACTACACAATCTATTTTTTAGTTGTAAAATCTCCTTGATATTCTTTTCAATAACAATTTCTCAGGATCGTCCTTCCCATGTGCAACTGTGATCTACAACACCAATGAAATGCAATGTATGGTTCCATGTCCATCACTAATTGATAGTTATTACGGTAAAAATATTCAACCAATAGCAGCTACTTGTATAGATTTCTAGAATATGAACATGTACATAGCCTTATAAGGTCCTCTGTATTCTAAATCATCCTCTAAAATTGATCATTAATCTAAGGAAAAAATGTTTTACTAAACCGAAGAGTTATTCCCAAAGTTTGTTGGGAATCATTTTAGAATTATGTGCTGAATTTTATTTATCTACCAAAATTGATAATTGAAGGAAATCCTCATAGTGTAACAATCTAAAATGCAAATAGCTTTGCCAATCTACTAGTTGAATCCTTCTTCCAAGTAACCAAACTTTATGTTCTTTAGTTTATCAATACATAATCACAAAAATAACATCAAAGTCGTTCTAGTCCTTTGAAAACATTATACAGAGGTCATTGTGATTTTCTCCCATATCTTTAAGGTATTGCCAAATTATAAAGCAAACCACTAGGATTCTAATTGTTCTCTTTACTTGTCATAGATCATGATGTTTTAAATATAATAGACTACATGTATCTTTAAGCCTCTCTGAAAAATGTTGGTGTTATTGTTTTTTTACATCTTATTCTCACAAAGGTGAAAAGTTAACCTTTTATCAAGTGACTTTCTTATTAGTCTCTCTAAACTATCAATGTTATGGAACATAACTCCTATGTTGTTAGGTCAAAATGCTGTGCCTCATCACCAAATTCTTCCAATAACTGTAACAAAGTATCAAAATCCCTCTATATAACATCAAGAATTCACATTGAAGAGTTCTAAACAAATCCATTTATTATCATAAATTGAAGAGTACTATTTAGAGCCACTAATGACTAAGGTACCAACTGTGACCAAAGTTTACAAAAATTCATCCCAAACTCGTTCGTCAGCAAGCTCTTCATGCATAAACCTAAGAGCTACACTTCTATTCAAAGTATCTATCATTACATTTTGTTTCCCTCGAAGTCATTCATGTTCAGGTAAAAACAATTAATGAGCTCCAACTAATGTCATTGTCATAGGCCTGGCTCTGTATATAAAACAATAATCTTGAGGCATTTATCATCATTATGAAGATCAGCCTACATCTGATATAAGGAATGATTCTAATTGTTGAAGCCCCATAAAACAACTAACAATTGTAGGTCATGCATTGGGTAATTGAGTTCATGCTTGCATAACTAATCAAAGTCATTGACTACTACTAAACATTTCTAGCTATGAACTACACCCAAAGAAATGTGATGCATTAGTAAAACTCTTTTTAAGGCCCATTCTACTTGAGGTTAAGCTCTTAGAACCTTTGCTCACATTGATTTGATTGAGAGAAAGTTGCACCAACTTTGTTAGTTGATTCAACTATGCATGAAACATTAAGAAGTTAGATACAAAATTGTTGTAGCACTATAAAACACCCAACAAAAATTGGATTTTTTGCCTTTATAACCCTTCTTTTCCCCTAATGATAGCATGAACCTTACTGGGTTCTATTGAAACTCCGCTGACATTGACAACATGACCATGGAATGCTATTTTATCCAACACAATGGAGCAATAAGTACGTTATACACATAACTACTTGCTCCTAAGCAACTCCAAAGTAGTCTAATGATTTTGTGTATGATGAGATTCACTTCAACAATATGCAGAATGCTATTGATTAACGATATGATAAAAAAGTCAAGTTATGGCTAAAAATGATGTTAATAAGATTCATAAATAGTATGGCTACTAACTCACAATATTTGTATCATTTGTGAAATTTTTCTTGGGCAAATCCACCTCTTAAATTGATATGTATTCATAAATTGATCGAAGATCTATCTTGAAGATTGTTGTAACACCTCAAAGCAGATCTAACATGTCATACATCTTATAGAAGTTTATAAATTCTAGCTTGTCACTATTTTACGATCTTGGTGATCCACATATATATGTAGACTACTATCTTTGATTTTAACAAGGGTGCCTCAAGGAGAAAATTTGGCCCCAATAGACCATATGTTTGTTAAGTTCTAAAACTAAACCTTTGTTCGTATCACTCTATTAGGGCCATCCAAAAATATTGTTTGGCAATAGTGTAGTTCTTAGCACTAAGTCAATACAAAACACATCTTTGTCGTCAAACAATAACCTTAACAAATCATTTTGATAACTATGCATTCAAAATCATGCATGTTAAGGTTCGATTCTTTGCATCTTCCTTTCTTAGCCACACTAAACAACTTCTTTATAAATTTAATATTTATATTGCAAAAGGAATGAGAATCTATCGGTTTATTACAAAGAAGACTACACTAATAGAGTTTAACACCGTCGTGGAAAAAGTTATTTTCTTAATAATCAATCACCAAGCTTAGATAACTTCAATGTAAACGTTGGACTTTTATAAACTCATTCTTAACACACCAACGAAAAATTTTTGTCTCTTTGAATAATCTTAACTTGAACCTCATCTTTTGAAGGTGCCTTCACCATCAGTGTTGATTTTAGATATTTTTTTATTACCTCAATCATCTTCAAATATAGCACAAGAAAAAGAGAATGGCAAGCCCTTGTATCATGAAGGAAAACAAAAGTAACTCCATAAAATATTATCATATGAGTCATTACATTTGAGTACATATTTCATTAGCTAATACAACAAAACTTCTCCTAAACAACCAAGGCCTTGAATAGTCTTCCATCTTTAAAAAAATTAGCTTTTTATGGTTGAAATTTAAAAAGACAAACAAAATCACTCTTTTAAATAATAAGAACCACCATATCTCGTAGAACTCTAGTGACACCATATGCTAACGATTTAGTTTCCTCTATTTGTGTCTCACTTATAAGTGTTGGAAAACATATAGTCTAATCGATAATGTAAAATCTCATGTACCTCATTTTTTCATGGAAAATACCAATATTTTTGTTCTAAAAGAATCAAAATACCATAGTGTCTTAACAACCACTCCTAATGTTAAAGCTTTCGTACTCAACTGTCTTGGCTACTTTTACTAAATCCTGATATAAAGTAAATTTATTGACTACCATGTGCTTTTCAAGAGAAGGTCGAAGTTCCTCCATGAGAAGCTCACATCTGTGCTACTTTAATGGAAAAAAGTTCCTTTTCATATCATCTCAAGTTTATTTTTTTGATGGTGGGATAAGCGGTTATCATCTACCACTGATTGAGATATGTAATCTGTCTTTGAATCTTAGCATTAGTATCTTTGAAACATAAAACTCAACAAATGTATCATCAATGTTGTTCCAATGAATAAATGATTCATTGTATCTTTCAACATGGTCTGGTGCTAACCTCATCACCATGTTGTGGCTTCTACATCCAAGGTTATAACTATAATTATGACCTATATCTTATCTAGGGTAAGAAAAACATGGGCTAACTAATCATATTTCAATGTATGTCCTACAATGCCCATAAAAGAAATTGGACTTAAACAAATAATGTCCTATAATAACCATTCCACTCTAGGCTTTTCCATCATTTATTGTGTCATAGCCTTAACTGGTTGTACTACCTTGAGGTCTACTTAGACATGAGCATTACCTACTAAAGTATATGCTCACTATTCTATGATGCATCCTTATACTCTACATAGGCAATACCATACAAAAAGTGTGTAATACTAGTGGGAAAAATTTTTAAAATGATTTAACTAGATAATATAATTTTATGACCCATTCTACCAGCCTATATGGTCATGAACCTAATATCCTATGATTGCATTGGAATCTAAACTAAGTTCTCATGCAATCTCAAAATAATTTACGTAACTAGCCGCTTTCAACACTCCATGCTTAATGTTAAGAATGGGGGTAGAGATCTCCCAATCTAATCATCATGTGCATGGCCTGTCACACTAAATGAAACCAATTTCTTTACCAATTGATCAATGCAACTCGTTTAGAAACTTACTAACTAGAGCCTAAGATAACTTGTTGGCATGTATTAACAAGTACATTGTACATGCAAGAAACCTACAAATAACTTTCATTGAATTAATTACAATACATGTGTGAAACATGGTAAATAAATCTTTAGCTTATTCCATGACAACAAACACATATAATGTCACTTGTATTAATAGAATAGTCCTACTACATACTAAAAATATTATGGAATGAATTATTGAAAGACAAAGGTTCTATGGTCACGTAACCTACTCGCCAAACTTTGTCTTCAAGGAAAGTACATAATTATTTGGAAGAATAAGTAATAATTGGGGTTGAGATAGAAAGCTCAATAAGAAATTCTCATGGTATGTTATAAAGGTATATAGTTATGAGATGATTATAACCAATTGGCATATAATGAATTATAACATATTTACATGTGAAGTAACATAGAGTGTCATAATAATGGGCATCACGTTATCGTGTTGAGACAAACATAATTAAGATGCCAAATAAGAAAAATACTCTTCTTACACAAAATAGAGAACCTTAGCTATTAACAAAAATATAAGGGCTTTGCTAATCCTAGGAATAACAAGACTTACTAATGTAGTAGTTTTGTGTCTAATGCCCAACAAATAGTCTAAGACACCAACATCACATAAATAAGCACATCAATAATTTTATGAGTGTACTAAGAAAATTTTAGCACATCCATAGTCCTTAAGAATGTCCTAAATTGTGTGGTGCAGATAATGTTCTTCATGATGTCCTAAACAAAATAGCTCTTCATTGTCCTTTAGGAGTTTGATCTCTTTGCTACCTTAATTACAATATTATGCTCCCAAACTCTAGTAATAATACATAATTACCATTGTTAAGTTTCTCTCTGCTACCTTGATTTATATGTCCTTTATCATGTTCTTGTTAAGTTTCTGCTAAAGTTGTGAACCCGTTAGAATCCTTTTAACACAACTTTAAGCACCTCCTTCTTTTACACTAAGGTTAGCTAAAAGCTTCTTATTCCTTTGCTCTAATATATTATAGGTGTTTCCACATAACCCCAACTTAACCTAGGCCTCAAATTAATAAAATCACAATCTAACCAAGTATTAGACTTCTAATTAATTTACTTAAGATATTTTTAGATTTTTGCAAGGCAAAACGCACTTATTTAAGTTTTATAATGTTTCATCTAAGCCTTGAGCAACCTATCAAAGCAATAAAGGTTTCCACAAAACCTTAATTAGCCTATCTATTATTATCCTAGGCATCCTTCTAAATCTCAAAATACTTATTATAGGTATCTTAAGATTTTCTTAAAACTTAGTTATTATTCATAGGTATCCTTTAGTTCTTCTAAACTCTAAATCCTTAGTTATAGTTACTATAGCTTCCTAGATTCCTAATCTGGTGTTAGCCATTAACCCATTAAGCTAACACTTGCCATTACTATTTTACTATGATAACTCTTGGGTCACTCTAAGCCCAATATCATTATTTAGGTTTTTTTAGCTTAATTACTAAGAGCATTAAAATGTCGACCCGTGGTCTGAACCTTATCTTGGTTAAGGCCAACACCTTCTTATAGCAATATTCAAGTGTTCTCTCAATCATAAAGACCATTTAGCATAAAATTTAATAATGCCTTAAGTTGAAGCCCTTTTTTAAGCTATCCTTAATTGCTCACAAAGTTCTATAAATTCATGTTCCTAACCTTAATTGATACCATAAGGTTCATATAGAGATAGTAAAATCATAAACCTCAACATATGCAATAAGTTGAGATTATCATTATTCTCTTCATTTGCTCATAAGTTTCCTTCCCTTTGTACGGCTACTCATGGCTATCACCAAATTTAAAGATTAACCTTTGTGTTGAATTTTTATGATTTAAAATTACATGTGATCTTAGTCTTGTCCCATAAAATTACTTAAAGATTGTACAAATTTCAACTTAGTTTTCATCATCAAGGCATGGTGCACTCATGATTTCAAATTAACTACAACATCCTCAGAAAATCACATTGGTTTTATAAAACAATTGTTCTATATTTACCTTGATAATGTCCAAGGAATTTCCTACAAATTGTTTAAGTTTAGCGATGATTCAAAAATTATTATTGTACGGATCAAATAATAGCATAGAAAAATGCATAACATCCCAAGATTAGGCTTGATTTCATCTAAAAATTTGTTATAAAGTTATCTAAATAAAAATTTAGGAATTATTTTTTACAAATATAATTTAAGTTTAGAAGAAATCACCTTGTCATGGAACCAACCTTCGCAATGAAACATTATAGAACTTAATATAGACCATAGCTTTTTTCTCCACGTAACTTATTTGAAACATTATAAATTGATGAAATATGATAAATTTCCTCTATGTACTTTTAACTCAATCAAGTTTCAGACATCTTTTTTTAAGTTAAAGTTAGTTGTCATTATATATTTCTTTCTTGAGTTTATTGATATCCATGTCATTTCAATAGATCATTGATATATTTTATTTTTCATATGAATGATTCATTATTGTGCTACTTTTCTTCAAGTCCAAAAAAAGATATTAATTCTATTGAACACTTGAACCACTTTTTACTACATAACTAGAAATGGAACAACTCTATGTTTTGCTAATAATTTTTGTTTAAGTGTTTTAGATGTTGCATCCCAAAAATATCATTAAATGTGTTGAAGAGTTTAATCATGACTCATTTGTTTTAGTGGCATGTTTTGTATTAATGAATCATATACCAAGTAAGAAACTTATGCATAGTTTAGAATGTTACCATTAAGAGTCTTGTCTAAAAGGAAAGATAATGTATGTCCTACAAAAAAATTCTAAAAAACACTACAAAAGAGTAAATTTGAGTGTGTGAGAAAAAAGCCCTTTCAAAATATTTCGAACATGACTCATCATTCATTAGTTTACATAGAAAATTTATTCAAAGATTGTCCTTTGCATATAAAAATACCATATTATGTACTGAAAAGGTTTGTTTTTATTTGTTAATGTGGAGCAATATCCTACAATTCTAAAATATAAAAAATGACTAAAGTTGCATATACAATATGGATTATTATCAATTGATAAGCTGTAGATTTATTTCAAGTAAATAAGCTTATAAATTGAGAGTGTGATAGGTCAATTGAAAAAAATGATTTCAAAGCTTTTCATTCCAGTGGTATATGCAGTAGGTTTAGTACAACTTAATAAGCTTTTAGATTAAGAATATTATAGATGATGTGAAAACCTTGTTCCAAAAGAATTTATTCTAATTTTATATTACAGAAAAATTAAGTTATTCCATGCATTAGGCAAATGCATGGCATGTGTGGAGTGCTTAACCTAAAATAAATTGCTCATATAGGGCATGATATTTAATGCATAATATATTTAGTTTATTTGGGTGTGGGATTTATATAGTGAGCCAAAACATAAGATTCATATGATACATTTTATTTAATATATGGCGCGAAGAGAAAATGTAGTGCTTAAGAAAACTTTTGATGCTTAGAATGTTAGGACTACTTTGTAAATTCTAAATGTGTACTTACTAGTTTGAGAACATTTTATGTTATTGAAAAATAGCTATTAGAGAGTCATTGGTGTGTTTTAGAGCCACCACAAGCCATCCAAAAAAATTATGAAAAGATTCAAACATTTATATCTCATAGACATCCTATTCTTCAAATATAACAGATTGTTTTAAGGTATGGTTTCTTCTAGAGAATATGTAATAATGAAAGAGAATATGTAATAATGTAATTGTAGACTTAATAATATTGTTAATGGTTTCAAAAATCTTAATATACTATTTTCTAATGTCAAGTAAGCGAAGAGGACACTTAAAAGCGATGATTGGAGAGGTTTATTTTGCTATGGCCATAGTTAATGCCTCCAAGAAGCTAAACTTATTGAAATAGATGAGCAACATGGAAATATTATAATAAATGTGCTGGAAATGACAAGAGAAGTGAGATGCCAAAGGACAAGGAGAACTTGGCATTCAAGGCTACCACATCCTTGTTTGAAGATAAATAATCTAGTAGTGTAGAGCTAGAATTTCTTACTAAATGTTTACTGAAAATTGATATGAAATTGCCTACAACAAGATCCAAAAAAAAAAAAAAACGTTGATTAAGAAAAAAAAGTTAAAAATAAAAGTCTAAAAATACTACTATGAATTCCATTAACCTAGTATTTTCTACTCAAATTGCCCAAAATTTATGGAGAAGAGGAAATTGAAGAAAAATTCTAGAGGATGAGAAGCAAGCCATGGTTTATACTTGGAGTTATTTGTGTCCATCATCAAAATCTTCAAATAATTTGGCGAATGTGGTTATGAAAATGTTGTTGTCTCAATGCAAAGCATGGTTCATTTTCTACCATTGAAGAAGTGGAGAAGAAGAGATTGTGGATTAATTAATGCAAGTGATTAGTCATCTAGGACAAATAATGATGAGGAAAGTAAACTCTTTAATGCTGAATTAGAAAGTTATTTGATTGAGTTGACAAACTCTTTTAAGAAAAATTTTAAAAATGTGAAATTTTGAAAAAAGCATTTTTTTTATATGACGAGTTTAACGAAACAAATACAACATACTTACATGTATTGGAAATTCAAGTGATGAACTTGTCCTATCTATTAGCTTGAATGGAAAAGAAATATTAATATTTTTATAAGTTTTAATGTTATATGCAAATTGGTTTACATCACATCATATAAGTTAGGGCATTTTTTGAAGTGAAATAGTTTATGGATATTGAAATCTCTTGAATTACACCATCACTTGTCACTATGACAAGAACCCATAGTAAACTTAATTATTTGGATTGATAAGATTAAAATAAAATATAATTAGAAATTTTTAAAAACTTAATAGAAGGTTTTCCATTAAAAACACCATTAAGGTTCCGAAAGTCATGATTTAAATTTCTAAGAATATCTACATGCTTCACTCAATTAAACTAGAAATTGGCAGAACCCTATGTAGATCCTTGTTGATTATTTTCATTATATTTATTGCTTTTAATGTCGATCTTTAATTCCTTTTATAAAAAGTTCTTGCATAAATGTAAGGGAAATAAAAATTAAACTCTTTTACTCCATTATTAAGTGTTATTTTGTTTCATTTACAACAACTGACATATTCAAAACAAGTGGTATGTCTTATTTACATTTATAGATGACTATATGTAAAACATATTAGAAAACATGATATCAATAATTTTTATATTGACCCTTTGGTTCTAAACTTTTTATAAGTTAAATAAGTAGTGTTTTGATCTCTTAATGCTCTATTGATGTGTGAAATAAAGGAGAAGAGGAACCCATATTTTTAATGTTTCTCTTATTTCATGAATTTATTTTGAAGAAAAGAAGAGGTGAAAGAGAAGAAAAAAGATGTAGTCATCCATTGTTATTACAAGAAACTTAGGTTCACACAAACTATGTGCCTGCTAATAAATAAAAAGAAGGAAAAGGTAGCAACTTGGATTGATTCTAATCTTAATGAATTATCATCTTCATCAATCAGAGATGATGTAATGAACTTCTTCTTTGTTGCATATGACCACAAGTCTAAAAGAAATAAGGTACATAGTTATAATCTTTGTTATATTGAAACTGAAGAAAATCTTCCAGAGTTGTACGTAGTATTTTAAAATTTAAGAAAAGTATGATTCCTTAAAAGCATACTGAAAAGATAAAAAGCAACAGTTTTTTTTCACATGAGAGTGGAGCTTACCAATGAGTATCATATGTATTTGTCCAAGTTCTAACATCTAAAAGGTTGGAAAGACTCCTTTGAAAAAATTATAAGATTTAATTGCAAATTTATTTTAATGTCCAATGAAAATTTTAATTTCAAATGTAAATCACAAATCTCTAGAGATTGCATATCTTTAAGGCATGATTTTGTGTCACACACTTTTTTAACAAATAAATAGAAGAGGAATGCTAAAAATTTCATTTTTAATAAACATTTGAGAATATCCTTATGTTACTAGTGCATCAACGTTCAACAAGAAATGCTCACTACATTATATTGATAACCAGAAAACCATAAATTTATCTTTATAATATCGAGTCGTTTGAATAAATAATAGGAATCCTAACATCAAAAGAAAAAAAGAAAAAATGCTCCTAGCATAGAATATGAATTGAAAAAGAAACTTTACAAAGAAAGATAAATAAATATCATTATAGCTTTATATATGGTACATTATACCAATGTAGTATATAATAATACTTCGAAAAGAAATTATTTCAATGTTGATATTCTTTTAAGATAGCATTTCTAACATTACCTTTCTTATTTTGTTATCTCAGGATACAACTCCCATGATGCCCCATGATTTAGACCCATAGCACATGGAGGTGTTAAAAAAAAATTGTGTAAGTTGCCACATAATGTAATACAAGTGTAGGGTCATGCAACACATTTGGACATTGATCTACAATCATAGCAAAATTTCCATGTAACTAAAAAAGTTATTAAGCATCCCACATGAAATGGGTTGATTAATAAACTGTACGAGTTATATCATTTTATTTCCACATGAAATGGGCTGTCATTTTTTTCTAGTACTTTTCATAATTACCAAGAACAATCACACTTGCATTTGGTTGGTGATAATGCATCCAAACAATTTAAAAGGAACATGTTTAACTATAATCTAATTAGAGGATTACAATAATCATAAAACTTTATTATGAGATGTGTTGAATGCCAATCCTTGGCACTAAACTTGCGATCAATACACTAAGAAAATGCATAGCTCAACTATGTAGTTTTCTTACATTAGTTTTGATATACATTTCCCTTCTTTCACTTTTCTTTTTTTTTTTTCCATTGAAAATATTCATAGATTTTATGCACATTAGTTTTTTACTCATTAATCTACCATGCATTGTGAATGGAAAGCAATAACATTCTTCATTGCATCTCTCCATTTTATGTCATGTTTTAATATCATTGTTTGAATTTTGAGGCATCAATTTTAAGATCCATTTTTTTACCATCTATTTATCCATAAATTCTTGCTATCAAAATCATTCAATGATTAGATGCTTACTTTATAAACATTAAACATCTATACATTTTGTGATATTAGTTTTTTTATTTCTCTACATATCATTAATAGTCAATTAAACACCTTTGTTAAATAATTTGATACCTATGAATTCTTTATCAATACTCCAACATTAACTTGCTAGAGACTTTAGGGAAAACTAATAAAACTAGGGAACCATGCAAAAGTCTCATCAAATAGTTTGATCTTAATCAACTGATAATATGACACAGACTTCATAAAAATTTTTATAATTTATTTTGACCATTCAATCCATTGCAAATACATAAGTGGAATGAAAAATATTTTGCACTAATATGTTTGAATCATTCCCAATCCTTTTCTTCATGTCCCCACCAATCACGATAGGGAAATTGACCTGACTAGAAGCATTTATGAATACCACATATGAACTTTTAAAATTCTAATGTATCCTTTCACAAACATAAAACTTTTGTAGAGATGGCACAACTTGAGTTTGTAAGAGATAGTTTTTAAAATATCTAAGTGAATTGATCCCATCTACCTACCTCAATAGTATTTACCAATCTCATTCAGTTTTTGTCCTCTAACGAGCAACGATCACATCTTTCTCTCCAATTCAAATTCCTTTGTGTTTCATCTTTCAATTTTATTATACATATATACTTATGAAGAATTTTCCTTTTCCTTTAAAATTTGAACCTTATAAGAAATATATTCTTTTCATTTTTATTCAAATTTTCTTTCACATCCACTTGAAACCCTTCATTTCAAAAAAAGTATGGAATATTACAACATTAATTAGAATCATTAATACTATACTTCATGTAATAATGTCATGATTAAAATTTTATTATTTATTACTATGTTTTATCATATTTTGCTTTATGATGAATTGGTATCCAGCTCAATTGAAATAATTGTCAAAACATTTCTTGTAATTAACCATTTACATTTAACATTTTCTTTCCTCATTTAGGAGACATTACAATAATATAGTTATTAAGAACACTTTCCAAATACATTCTATGAAGATTATCTTCCAATTCATTTATTAATAATAAAAATGCATAGATATTTATTAAAAAACTTTAATTAAAATTTAAAGGTAAAAATATTTCAATAACGGTCATTTAGATCTCTTGCACTATTAATCTAAAAATGTAACTAAGCCTACAAAAGCAATAATCTTCATTTAACTAATAGCTTACACTTGGTATGACACTGATCGTGTAAATGTTAAAAACTTTTCTAATTGAAGCCAATAGTTCAAAACGTCTACACTAAGAGTAGATCAACTCATGAGCTATTGTTGCTTTTCTTGCCTATCTCTAACCCTTAATTGATGACCATTTCCTGAAAAATATAGTCAAACAATACTTTCGTAATGTGCCACCATTGCTACATAGTTGTAGATCCCTTGTACTTCAAGCATAAAAGGTATAAAAGCCCCTCGTCTAGGTAGTCATCAATAGCTTTAGGCCCATTGCATTAGCAATTACCTTTATGGATATCCAAATGTTTCTTCGACTAACTTAGATTATATCAAAACAAAAAACCTAGACTTATAGAAAGCATTACCAACCCTAAGTATCTTAACTCCATTTCGGTAGAAATAGTAGACATTGATAAAGTAAATGCATGGGTGGCTAGTATACTATGGCATAAAAATAAAGATGAGATGGCTTCAAATCAAAATGGAGATAAGGGAATTAGGAAAAAATTGGAGTGAGTGGTACCTTCACATTCTCCATATATCCATCACTTGTTTCCTATATGATGTGAAATATATCTAAATGTTGGCTTTTGCTATTCAAAATCAAGACTCTTCGCTACCATAATGCAATGTTTTCCTCAAATGCCAGTCCACATCATTGTGTGAAATAACAGTTACATGCCTCTACCTTACCTGTTCTACTCCTTTGCTATGTAAGAAAACTTAGATATCAAGGATGAAATAACCAGTGTTCCTTTGTAAACAAAAAGGAGATGACTAAGTCATCAAACAATAGATGAAACAATAACAAAAAGAAGCCCAAGATTACAAAGCACTTCACCATCATTTAACCCCAATCTATAGAAGAGGGTTATAAGCTTTAGAAGAAAGTAAAAACTAGATATACATATTTTCAATTAGTTACGAACATTTTAAATTTTCACGACAATAATTACTTCAAAAAAAATTAATGTTTTATACATTTTAATTTGCATCATGTTGTACCCTTCTTTTCATTATGATTGATTATTTCTATAAATATTCTAAACAACAAAGAGCTTTGTTTTAAGTTATGTTAATGTTTTGTTTTTTATTTGTTGGTTATGAGCAAAATATTAAATATTTGAAATGTTTTATAATTTTGTTAATTTTTTAAAAGTTTTTTTAATTTTCATCATGGAATTTAACAATCTTACCTTTTGAAGAAGTATTAAAAATTACATGAGGTTCCATTGATTATTAATAAAATGATTTTAAGATTTTATTTGTTTAATCACTTTACTATGTCTTAATGCACCATAATTTGTATCAAATTGGTATATAAATATTCATTTATTGGATTTGTTTTACACATTATCTAACTCTTTATGTTTTTTAAAATTTTAAATTTGACACAATTATGCTATTTTCAATTGGCTAATTTTTATATATATATTTTTTAAATGAAATATTACTATTATTTCACTCAAACATGGATAATATTACATTTCTTTGTAATTTTCAATTTTTATAATTTCACTATTTGGTCATAGAATTTGATATTAGGTATTGTTGTTTTACTAGGTTTTACTTTATGTTGAACCATTTCAATTTTAACCAATAATATGATAAAAAACCATATGTTCTATCAATTCAATTTTTTTCTTATGTACTTCAAGATCATGCATCTCAATATCAAAAAGGTTGCTTATATGAGAAATGCTTGATGATTTGATGCAAGAAGCTTAAAGGTGATGTTTTGGTGTTAACGATAATTGACACGAAAAGAAACTTAAGATTTAGTAACACCTAATGAAGATCTTTACTAAGTTATATTTATTTGTATTAACCTATTAAACATATAAAAGATTACATATGACACAAAGGATCATTAAGATTATGTGTGAATTTTAATGGTTTTAAAGTCCTCTAACAAATCATATCATTATATTCTTAAGGAATGCATCTTATTTAGGCCTATTAGCATAGAAATATGCCTTAGAATATTATAAATTTAATAAAGCACTTTTGTTAGCACAATTGAATCAAGTAAGACTTTAAAATTGAATAAACAAAAATAAGTATTAAAAAATAAACTTATCTTGCTTGTATGATGGATTCATCAGACAATATGACTTGTTAGCCATGTGATCAAACAAAGAGTCAAACATTGGCGAACTAAGTTAAGTTAATTAAATATGCTTTATACATGTACGATGCTATTACCATTTAAGTGTGGCTCCATTTCTTCAAAGGGTTGTAAGTGGAGATATAGAACTATTGTGCTCTGTGCAATTGAATATAGTTGTCATACTTCCATGATCAATTCAATGTTAGGAATAGAAAATGTTTTGATAATGTATAATAACCCTTTCTAGAGACATGATACTTCTGACTTAAGAATTAAGCAAAGTCATTTGCAATTAGAGGTATGATTCCATTATTATAGACACGTGATGTTTAATTTGTAGCGAGAGCTGTACATGTGAATGGCTTTAGACAGGCATAATAGTTGTCATCTTATTATATCACTTTGTGGAATTTTAATAGATGAAAATCGTGATTTTGAGTCTTTTTGTTTATAATATGTTTAATGTGGTTATGGTATCAACTAATTATTTTTTAGTAAGTTAAATACACTAATCAAAATTAGCCAATAGTTAGATGATGTTCATATGATAGAATCACACTTGTATATCTTTTGAATAGAGAATAATTTGAAATTATGAGTAATGACTAATTTGATTAAATTTTAGAAAAAAAATGGTTATTCGTATTTGAGGATTGTATTAAAGCATTGAAGAGCACTATAGGTTAAGTTTGATATCTATCTTGCATTAATTTAATCATATTTTAATGTGCTTATTACTTAAATTTATCTTTGTCAAATTACATTGTGTAGTTGAGAGTTATACTAGATTTCTTTGTGCTATTATTGGGACTTCGTTTTTCTTAATTGTATTGGTCTTCTAGGTAGTTTGTATTCTTTTTTATCCTTGTCATTTTGGGGTGTTTTGTCTTAAAGATTTGTATTGATTTTTATCCTAATAATTTTTGGAGTCCTTTTGACTATTGTTGTTGGATTCTTCTACTAGTATGCATGGCGCTTTTCTCCAAGTGATTGTAGAATCTTTTCGCCAAGTGTGTAGCATTTTTTTGGCCTATTAACATTTTGTGAAATGTAATTAATGTTTTTTAAGGTGTTCATTTGAGTTTGAATTGAACAACATAAAAAGATTTTGCTAATCTTTTTTCATTGCTCTCTCACTATTATTTTCGAAGATAATAATTAGTTGTAAAACTAAATTTTTAAAAGTCTTTAAGAATTAAAAAACATTCTATTATAAAATATTTAAGACTATACGATTTTATGATTTATAGAATTCATACTGCAATGGGATGGACATCATGCTCCTTCTTTCCTAACATTTTCCTTCTCCAAATGCAATACTAGTTATTCATATTAGAAAAGTAATATTTCTTGTTGAAAACTTCCCATTAGTTTTTTCATTGCTATCATATCTAATAGTCTTGTCTTACTAGAAAACCTTTTCTTGACTGAATAAAGAAATTCGAATAAGTATTAAATATGATTTAATTTTTTATGATACTTTTTTTATATCTTTTAAAATTTTTTATGTATTCTAGAAAATTGCCAAAGATATGTAAAACATAACAATTTAAATAATTTAATTATTATATTTTTAAATTAACTTTATGTGTCATAACATTCAATGTTTGTCTATAATATCAAATGTTGAAATTATGCTTTTATAAAGAACTTTTTTTTGACAATTAGAAGAAAAAAATTTTTAAGAAGCAATTTTTAAAAATTTAATTTGTTTATACATTTTATATATGTTGGATCTCCTAGCACATTTCAATTTGTAACATAAACTCAAGTTAAAACACTAAGCATACAAAAAGAAATTTCCAATATATATTTGAAATGAAATTATTAATTTTTAATTATTTTTATTTTCAACTTTTAAATTATTGATTTTTCGATATTATATTGTTGAGAAAAGTATCTACTGACGTGTATTACATATATTATTAAAAACATAAGAGGTTTTCTCTATCTTAGTTTTTTATGATTTACAACTTTTTTGTTGCAATGTTTTTTATATTAGTAAGTCAACAAAATGAATATTTTTAATAGTTTTTATATCATGGCTTTAATAAGTTTTTTTGTTATGCTTGAATAATATTTTTTATCTTTTCTATTATATTTTTTTATTCCATTTCATTTTTAAATGTATTTTGTGTACTAATCATTGGAATAAATTTTTGCAACAGGGTTTAATAAATTTTTTATTTTCAATTTTCTATTTTTCTTATCATTTTTTGGGAAATTTAAAATCAATGTCGAACATTCATGACTTTCTAACATACAATGTGCGTCAACTCTTCCCATAAATTTCAAAAAAAGCAAATTCATCACTTACGACAAAAAAAACAATATATTTTTTCAAAGAGACAATCTTCTTATAAAGTACTTTGAATGAAATTACTTTTTTTCAACACCTCCTAAATAAAATTCATATGAAGATGGGATGGTGGAAGAAAATGTTATAAAAAATAGAAGGTAGACATATTGATATTAGGAATGTTTAAGTCCTAATACTTATGTTCTGTTTGGTGAAAGTAAATAAAAATCAAAGGATTCTGAGTTGAATTAAGAAAAGCATGAATGGTTTGCTTTTGTGTGAGTTACACAACATCATATGAACTATAGGCCCAATTCATTAAAACCTTTTCTTCTAGCTATAGAAAACATTAAGTAGCTAAGTGTGCATTCTCAATAAAACAAAACTTGAAATTGCCAACCAATAGTTCATTATGGTCAACATAAATAAAGGAAATATTTCTAACATAAAGAAGGAAAGACAACATATATTGGACAATTTTGAACATGTAAAGAAAAAAAGAGATGGTTTTAAAACTAATTAAACTCTACAATGCAAATAAAAATATCACCTAAAAAATCATAACTATTGAAAATTTTAGCATTCCATCAACCTCAGAAGGAACTAGTAGAAAAAATAAATTATTGAGTTTAGGATAGAAAATTTGTATTTTTTAAATGTGCATTTAAAGTATCATTTCCATGGTGACAAGTTTTAGTAGTCTACTACAATTTTGTGAGTGTTTAAGAGGGATCAACTTTTAGAAGGATTCAAAGTGCCCACACAACTCTAATGAAGGCTAAATAGGCCAATGAATTTTATGATGATAACAAGAAAGTAAGGTATGGTCTATCTTTGCAAAAAATGTATGAGCTAAGCCATTAGAAACTACAATGTTCTACTAAACATCTCATTAGTGAACATAGGGAAACAACCACATAAGTTAAAGAAAAGACATTTCGATCCATCTTATTATTTCATGGAGCATATGGTAGGCTAATAACCCAAAAAACCATGTGGAAGTTAATTAACATGTAAACACCTTTATCAATTGTCATATTGAAGTGTTAAGACCTTTAGTTGTATCGCCAACACAAAATGTGCTTGCTAGAATAATTAAATGGCTGAACTTGTTTTAATCCATATTCAATTATAAGCTACAAAAGCTATCGAGTTGTTCGTTAGTGCTCTCCACACAAAAATATGTAAGATAAATGTCGATGGTTTTGCAAATAATCACAATGGACAAGTTAGTTGTCTTGGAATTATAGGTGATCAAAAAGACAATTGTGAAATCAACTTCTCCGATTATGGTCAACAAATTATTTTTATAAACTAGAGGTTTGTCTAAGAACCTTGATCTTTTTTGAGTAATAACAAGAACATACGTATGTTAGTCAACAAAATGGACCATATAGAAATCCTTAAAGTAGCACAAGGACCAATCAACATTCTCGCTATAAAACATTCTTCAAAAATGAAACAAAAGGGAACAACAATAGTAGTTTTGTAGAGTTACATTGCAAATAAGTAAATTGAATTGTGAAATACCTCATAGAAATGGAAATTCGATCTACAAAGTTAAATAATTATGATGAGCAAAACATTCCAGTGATATGCAATGGAATTTGTTAATTGCATAGAGTAAAAATTTCATACAATTATACTTCATACTAGGTATGAAGCTTCCCCTTGGAGTGTTAGTTATAATTTAATGATAAATATTTTTGTAATTCATGTGCCATTATCTAGATGGTTATGATATTCATATCATATTGTGCAAGCACACATTGCATAAAAAATACTAGCATCATAGCAAGATGTTTTTCCTCATCTTAGTTATGACAAATTATGCTATATAAGAATACCTAAGTAGAAATCATATATTCTACATTAGAAATTTCAGATTAAAAGAAATGGTCATTTATGGTTAGCCATCATTCAGACTATTCACATTTAAAGATCATTGTACCATTTGTAACTATTTTTTAAATCACGAATCTAGCAAAAATCAAATAATCATAATACCTAATACTGTTGCAATTTATTAAAAACATCATTCAAAATAATGTCATGTTAGGAATGTCAAAGGATTTTGGTCATCTTTATGGTAAAAGCATAAGAAAAATATCCATAACATCAATAAATCATTTAATTCTACTCCATTCTAATGAAACACCATGGATAAATACAAAAGATTATTTGGATGACTTTTTAAGAAACTACAAAGATTAACATAAACATTATATAACCTACATGCTTAATAAAAAACTAATTAAAAAATATCAAATTTACCACTAATTATGATGAAATGAAGATGGTCAACCATCCAATAATGCACTCTTTTTGATAATCTCTAGCTTGACCACAACCAAAACCCTTGCTCCCTTGTCCAACAAAAACATTAGAGGGCAAACTTAGAGGCTCAATAGAAAATTTTTTAGTCAAACTACAAAACTAATATATAGTAGAGAGGAAGTTTGTTTGTAGCAATTGAGTAAATAATGTTAACAAATTACATCAATTTTTAACTACCATAACGACATAAGCATCTACTAGCTAAGTCAATATATATATGTATATATGTTTTGTGCGTGTGTGTATTTATTTTAATTAAATTATGGCTCAATAACAAATGTTTGTTCTAATACACTCTCCTATCCATGAGAAACATGATAATGCTTGCCACCCTTATCACATGACATAATCTAAGACTCAACAAAGGATGTTTTGATCACATGGACTAACCCGATAAAGTTCAAGAAGTCCTCAAAATCTTGATGTACTCCCTATAAAATATAAGATATCATTTGATTCCTCATGGTGCTAAATATGGAATAGTCCCTCTGAGCATAATTTTATAATGAAATTTAACTAATTCAATAAATTCTTATAATATGATCTAGTGCTCCACTTATAGGATCAACAAATCATGTGTAAGTATCTTTTGGCAAATGTAATAGACTTGCTTAACTTGCTTCTCTTGGATTGGCATGCATGATAAATGGCCCACTAGATTTGATCTTCTATTGATCATTGTAATTACCTTAAGGTATAGCACCCTATTAACTCTATTACATAATTATTTAGTGTTCTTCATGCCCTAAGTCAACTTTGACTTTTAATTCTAAGTTGATTTTGAGTTATCCATAGTTATTATTTTCCAAATGATATATGTTTTTTTTATCTAAACTCTAGTTCAACTATTTATAATTTTAAAAGAAATTTTGTTATATTTATTCTTGTTTTTATTTTTTAGGACAATTTTCTTTTTGAGCTAACCTTAGTGCTCACAACGACTTTGCTTTCTCTCTTAGGTCCATATATAGTTGATTATCATTGCAAGAAAACCATCCTCATAGAGATATCCATAGTGACCCATGAGCCCCAATGGAAATATTGACTCAACATACCCATCTTAAGCTCTCTATTGAACCATAACATTTCCTAAGATCTAAAACTAAGGTATCAACACAAGGCTTAAGAGATTAAATAAGGCCACTCATGTTCTTACTCAAAGTACCTAGTCAACTATAGTGTTTAGAACGAATATTAACCTTCTTAATTACTTCATGAAACCCAACATAGAATGATGTCTTATTCAAAGCTCTTTTACCTTCTTAAATGGCCTCAATATGAGCTTCACTAACCAGATCTTAGTTTACAATCTGCAAAGAGCTTCAATAGTTATATTTCCTTAGCCTATAACGATGACATTCTTTCATAGGTTCCTTTTCCTTGAATGAATTCTAAGCTTTTAAGAATAATTCCAATTGTAAGCTTACCATATATAGCCATATCAATGAGTCTCAAATCTCAAACTTTTGCCTCACAATGTATTATCCATATAACTAAAAGTCTAGCCTTAGCCTTGAAACTTCTAGTCATAACCAACTCTTTAGTTTCCAACCATAACCATAGCCAATCTAGCTTTGTTCTTTATCCATAAACTGAGCCCTCAAAGGCTTCTTATTTAGAAACCATGGGCCACACACTCGCACCTTAAAAGCTGTCTGGGTTATCTTATTGGTTGATTCATTGCCTCCAATGGCTTGGCCAAGCCATGGTCCTACACATACCAAGAAAGATCATGGCTAGGGATAACTGATGATAATATATGATCTAAGGTATTAGTTATAGTTTTTTGTTCTAAAGAATCATTCATCAATGAATCTATGCTTGAAATTTTTTATATAATTGGTGCCTCACTTTCATACATGGTTTTGTAACACCTATTCACATTTATATCACATCATGAGGTGAAATAACCTATATGCTTTTGCTTTACTAACTTATAATATTTGATATGCATTAGTACTTAGTAAAGCATTTACATACATTCATACAATTTAAAGTTTAGTAAATAAAAAAGAAGAAAATAAAAATCCTTGCCTTAGTTTTGAGATGCAAACTCATTATAATTTACAATACCATTCTTTAATAATTTTATAACATCAATCATGTTAAACTTTTCATATTGATAGCATATGTAAGATATCTATAAGGTACATACAATACATATATTGGCATACCTCCTTATCATGTCTTAGTTTTTTAGGTATTTTTTATCTATAAATAGTTATTTTATTCGAACTCCAATTTCTCTTTATTTCTATAATTGAACCTAAAAATGCAAGCATATGAATTGGAGTTTCACTTATATGTGAAATTTAGGTAATATAAAAAAATCTTGCATGTTTCCACTACAAACATTGCATTAGAAAGGAATGATAAACAACATTTTTGTCGTACAACATGTTCTCTTTAGTCATGGGGATGAGAGGTTCGTCTTTTTTAAACAAGGTTCATGGAAGAAAATCAACTAGCTTTTAACCAAATCACTTTCCTGAGGTTCTACATGCAATATTAATAAGAGAATTCCTTTTCAATCATCCTAAGAGCACAGCAAAATTTTTTGCATGTACTGAAGGGTGATCTTAGATGGAAATTGACGTGAAGGCCTTCTCCTTGTATAGGTCTTTCTAGGCTTCAATTTTTAACCATTGTCCCTCTTGTTCCATATAGTTTATCTTGTTTTCCACCTTAGTATCGCTTCTATGGCTTGTTTTTTTTTCTAAAATCTTACAACCACATTTTGAGTATTTAAATTTCCTTATCAATATATCTTTAAATAAAAATTTGCATTAAGGAAACCTAGTTTGGTTTTTAATAAAGCATGGTTCACACATTTTAGTTAAACCTTTCTTAATTATCTCAATTTTAGTTAGCCATATCTATCCCCAACAATTTGGGAACCTAAGCAAGATATGGCTATAAGATATTTCACCATTTATTCTTCTTTGTCATATATGTTTTCTTAAGATATTCCAATATGCATCGTCAACCATTTTCAGTTTTTTATGCTCTTATTATGACTCATTAATTAACTCCTAATATTTATGAATCATATCCATAACTACATTATGAATTCCATATTTGATAAGAATAAGGATACGAGATAATAATAATAATAAAAATGATATTAATAATATAAATAAAAATGATAAGCTAATTGTAAAGAATGAAGCATAATGCTATTAAGGATTCAAAATTAAAAAACTAATTTATCCATTTTGAAAATTTAAAAAATTCAGTTAAAATTTAAAGCTTTAAATCGTAGGAAAGCAACTTTTCATAAAATTTATTTCATTTCTTCAAATATTTTTCTTTAATTTGGTTGTTTTACTTTCTAAATATAAATCTTATCACATACAAATTTTACATTTCTTTATTTTTGTTCTATTATGTTTTCTAAATTTTCTCAATTTTTCCTTAATATATATAGTTATTATTTAAATAATAACATATTATTAATTATTGATACTTAACTTGGTAATTCGTAGTATTCCAAAAGCGGTCCAATAAAGACAAAAGAAACATAGTTGGACACATCTTAATATGCTCTATTCATTTAAACTTTTTTCAAAACATCTATAGTTTTTATTTCTCATTATTATTTCTTTGTTTATGAGTCATTTTAATTCATATCCTTTTTTAATAAATGAGCAAGTTAGTCTTGGTCCCTTAATGTTATGAAATTCAACTTTCTTATTAAATTTTCTCATTTCTTGAAAATTTTCATTTTTAATGCATTATCGTACTATGTTGCTGAAAAACTTATTTTATATGATATTTACATTATATTAATTTGGTTATATTACATTGTTTCAATTTATCTTACATTTTCAAGCAGCAATTTCTTATTTTTTATGCTTATTTCTTTAGGTAATTCATCTTAATGTTCATTGAGGCCATATTGAGGAGAAATGATTGTTAGACTCATCTCTACAAGGTCTATCCAATTACAACTTCATTTATATATTTCAAAAAAATTTCTTTTCTTATGTTTTGGCATGCTTTATGAGGTCATTAAATAAAACTTTAACATACAATTTCATTCATTTTTTAAAATTTTATAATTCAATTTGGTTATGTTACTCTTAAACTACAGTTTTCCTCTTTCGAAATTTTTACATTGATTTGATTTGAGTATATTACATTGCTTATTTTATCTAATTTCATCTTTAATATGTACACTAAATTAAAAACAATTTTATTATTTGTGAATATTTAGTTTGCTATTTCATAGAAATTCCAAACAATGTTAAATACAGGTAAAATAACTTCATTGGCCTTCACTCATCAAGCTCTATTTAACTAAATATTACTTTTTTTTATTTCCTTTTAAATATATTTTTTTATTACTTTGGTAGGCTTTACAGATATTTCGTGTAATAACTAGTTTTTTTTTTATTTTTTTTTTTATTGATAAAGCTAAAAGGTACAAGAGTTTTTCAAGCTATGAGGAGCTAGGAACTACATGAGTCCAAGTTTAGCAAGGGAGAGAAATTCTGAACTGAGTAGCTGACCCGACGGTCGGAGTAAGTAAAGATTGACTATGAACTTTTGTGTCTCCCATACGAAGCAATCAGGAGTTGCCACTGTACCCTCATGGAGTGCTGAATTCCAATTTTTCCAGGCCATCCATCATATAGATGCTGGGATTGAGTAGGCTAATGAGTTGATAGTTGATTTGTGGGACCACCAGCTGAATATCCGGGGAAGAGATGGCCTCTTTATGTTGATGTCGAGGCAGCGTTCGAACCAAGTCCATGTGGGTTTGGTGATCGAGCAGTGCCAGAAGATGTGCTCCAATGTATCAATCTGCGGAAAGAAGGGGCACTTTGGAGCAAGAGAGATGCCAATAGATTGAATTTTGTGTGGTAATGGCAGTGCGTTGTTGAGTAATCTCCACACCAAGATGGAGACTTTTGGCAGAATTCTTTTGTGCCAAATAAGTTTGTTGTGGTCATATCGCCTGGGAACCGGGGGGAGAGATGTTGAGCAAAATATACCATAAGCGGAGGCGGAGGAAAAGGAACCGCAGTTGTCGGAGCAGCAACCGAGCCATAGACCGAGCCATTTAAGGTGGCTGGCCAAGTCAAGTTGGCTGGGCCTGAATCGGCAGTGCTTGGGGCTAGTACAGACCGAGTCAGCAGAACCGGATGAGCTGGGCGAGCCGGATAATCCAGAACCATCTTCTTCCTTTTCGTGGACGAAGAGCAGATTATCACAAAACTTGACAAGGCGACGCCAACTGTGAGAGTCTCGTCTGGTAGCCCTGATGTTGTCATCGCGGGTCATGTATGCTTGGGTGAGAAAGCTAGACCAAAGGGAGACCGTGTGAAGCAGCCTCCACCAGAGTTTCGCCGTTTGGGCTCGAATTTGCGCCTCGAGGTTAATAATGCCGATGCCCTGGTTGGTTATTGGCCTTGCGAGCTTGTTCCATGCCGCCCAGTGATGGCGGGGGCTATTGGGTGATTTGCCCCAGAAGAAGTTGGCGAATAGGTTGTTAATGGCGGAGACTGTCTTCAAGGGAGGCGACCGGGCGGCGGAGATGTAAGCAGACATAGAAGTAAGGACCGAGTTGATGAGTACCTGTCTGCCACTCATGGAGAGAAGTTTGTTTTGCCAAGAGGCAATGCGGTGAAGAATTTTGTCGAGCAGTGGTTGAAATTGGCTGTCGCGGGGCTTTCCGACGTCGAGCCAACAGCCAAGATACAGGATTGGGAGGTTAGCCGAGTGGAATCCGAGGATGCGAAGAGTTCGCTTCTTTACTCGTGTTGATGAGTGTCTGCCGTGGATTACGGAAGTCTTACCACTGTTTAATTCAAGCGAGGAGGCTTGAAGGAAGCTATGGAGAATGATAGACAAATGCTGGAGTGAGGCTTTTTTGCAGGTGGTGAACATCACCGTATCATCCGCGAACGCAAGGTGGGTGATGGGCCTGCAGTGGGTTGGAGTCGAAAATGTGTCGAGGCTTCCAGAGGTCGAGGCTGCCGAGAGGAACCGACTGAGGGTGTCCAGAGCGATACAAAACAGGGCCGGCGAGAGCGGATCCCCCTAACGAACTCCGCAGCTCGGTTTGAAGAATCCCTTTGGGCGTCCGTTGATCAGCACCGAGAGCCATGTAGATTGGAGAACGTTGAGTACCAATGTGCAGAATGCAGCGCTAAATCCCCGGTTGCGAAGCACCGCAAGGAGAAATGGCCAGCCAATTCTATCAAATGCGGCTTTGAAATCAAGTTTAAGTATGATATTGTTCTCCTTCCGGCGTCGGTTAAGACGGGTGATCATTTCCTCTTTTAACAAAATGTTGTCTGTGATGCTACGTCCTTTAATGAAGGCGGATTGCTCAGCTGCGATGATTGAAGGCGATGGTGGCCAGCCGAGATGCCAGTAGCTTGGAAAGGAGTTTGCCGACGACGTTACAGAGGGAGATTGGTCTAAAATCTGCAGGTTAGGAAGCGGCCGTGGTCTTTGGGATGAGGCAAATCCACGCCGAGCCCAGGGCTTTAGGAATTGGCGAGCCCTCAAGGAATGCGTTAGCTACTTCCACTAGATCCGTAGCGAGGAGTGTCCAGAATTGCTTGTAGAATTTGACTGTGAAGCCGTCCGGCCCAGGAGCACTGGCCTCGGGCATTGAGGTGAGGATTGACCGCAATTCCTCAGCGTCCGTCGGCCTGGTGAAAGAGTCGTTCTGTGCCGGTGAGAGGGATGTAGGTGCGTGATTCAGAATTATGTCGACGGCGGGGAGGCAGGCCGCCCGCCCACGGAATATGTCTTGAAAATGATTTATGAGGAGGTTCTCCAATTCCTCTTCCCCCTCCGTCCATTCGCCGTTTGGCCTTTTTAATTTCTGGATATGGAGTATTTGCCTCTTAGCCTTGACGGAGGCGTGGAAGTATCCTGTGTTCGCGTCTCCCTCCTTCAGCCACCGAAGACCCGCTTTCTGGCGCCAGAAGTCTTCTTCAGCGGCCAGGCGATGGTGTAGGGTAGTGTTTGCCGAACGAAGTCGTTCAACATTTACCGGATTTTGGTCATCGATTAAGACTGCTTTCGCCTCCCTCACCTCTTGCTCGGCTAACTTGGTACTACTGAAGAGGTTGCCGTAAGTAGTCCTGTTCCAACATTTCAAAGAGGCTTTGAGTCTTGCCAGTTTACCAATGAACTTGTAAATTC
This sequence comes from Vanilla planifolia, assembly GCA_023846275.1. Lineage (NCBI taxonomy): Eukaryota > Viridiplantae > Streptophyta > Magnoliopsida > Asparagales > Orchidaceae > Vanilla > Vanilla planifolia. The sequence goes on along the minus strand of JAIUJO010000084.1, from coordinate 1,242,081 downwards.
CGGCCGCGGCGATTGGAGCATTCCAAGAATGGTGAACCAGGTCCTCTAAGCCCGGGTGAAGTAGCCAGGCATTTAAAAAGCGGAATGGCTTGGCCCCCCCGTTGCGAGGGTACTGAGCCCGGAAAAGGATGGGGGCATGATCAGAGGTGGTACGCGGAAGAATTTCTACGACTCCGTCCGGCACAGCCTCCGTCCAAGCTACGTTATTGAGAAAGTAATCCAACCTTTTTAGGACGACGGCACCGCGCCTTTTGCCCTGCCAGGTGAACGGGCCCCCGATAGTACCTTATAATTCAACTTTATCTTATAATTTGTAGTAGTTCTTTAATCATTTTGCTTCTATTAGATTATATAACTTTGTAATGTCAAATCTCCTTTGGTGACTCATTTACATCTCTTTAATTTCATAATATTTCATCAGTTCAATTATTATAATTATTAAAATAATATTTTATTATTATTTATTTTTATTTGGTTTGGAAATTTGTAGCAATTCCAAATGACATCTAACGAAATGAAAAATCATGGTATGACTTGTGTTTAAGTTCTCAATTTTGTTAAACATTTATGCTTATATTTTTAAGTATTTTATTTTCCATTATTCTATCATACTTTTTAAGACATTTTATAATCATACATGATTTGTTCTTCAATGATTTTAATATTTATTTAAGTAAAACAAAAATAATAATAATTATTATTTATACTTAGTTACTTTGACAATTAGTAATGTTTCAAAAATTAGGACTGATGAGGATAGAACAATCATTGTTGGAGTCATCTATGTGAGTTTCATCCAATTAAATATTGATTTTTACATTCCAAATTTTTTTTTTCATGGTGTTTGGCACACTTTATGAGGCATCTTGATTTGTGCTTGATTTGAAGATTAAGGAAGATACATATGATCTCCTTACTAACATGGAATGTGACTTTCTCACACAATATATCCCATTCACCAAATATTTTTTAATTTTTATACATTACAATTCACTTTAAGTCAACCCACTTGTGTCGATTACATTACTTTGATTTAGTTTTATTATATTTTTTTTCATATTTTAGATTCATTATATATTTTGTTAATAATTTTAAAAATATATTTTTTATTATATTAGCTTATTTACTTTAGAAATTCTTTATAACTCTAAATGAGAACTAATTAAGATGAAAATATGCTATTCAAATTGCCATAACAAGCTCTACCTAAAAAGATATTCATTAATATATTTTCAAATGTTTTATTTATGAGAAGTTTCCATAATTTTTAAAACATTTTTGTTTGAATCAGATTTGATGTTTAAGAATTTTATACTAAATCTCCTTAATCATGGATGTCTTATCAAGGATGTTACTATATATCATTAAAACTCCTCCACATGTCTTTTACATCACTTTTATTTCATCATATTGCATTGCTTCAACACATCGCATTTCAACTTAAATATATATTTACTTAGTATTAAAATAATGTTTTACTATCACTTATTTCTTTTTATTTGTATGATTTGGAGTAATGTAAAACTAAGTCCAATCTAGATGAAAGTAACATCATTGGACTTATCCCAATAAGCTTTATGTTTAAAATATTAATTGTTATATTTTTTAAATATTTAATTTTCATTTCTTTGGCTTGACTTAGGAGATATCTGATTAGTACTTGAGTTGATGAACGTGCTTGTTAAACTTGATTACCTTAGTATCTTGGAAGTTAATTTTCTTCCATAAGTAATATCATTTTCTTTAGATTTTCACTTTTATTTTTTCATAGTAATATGAAGCTCAAAGTCACTTCTTAAGTGATGTCTATAGAACTTTTATTTTGTATTATTACATTGCTTCAACTTGTTACATTTCAAAATTAATATATATTTACATTCTAATTAAAATAATAATATATTATTAGTTTTTTATTTTTTTGTTTAGTAATTCATACTGATTATAAGTAATGACTGATTGAGATGAAACAATTGATGTTGGATGTAACTGGACCAACTTTACCAAATGATATATCTATTTTAAAAATGGGAGCTATTTTATTTTCTTTTTTTTTTCATGGCTCTTCAGCCATTTCTTTTTGGGACAAAGTTAATGATTAGTGATGCTACTCTCTATTTTATAAATGTCTTGGAATGCATTTTTACCTCACAATTTACCACATCTTCAATTCTTTTACTTTGGGTTGGCTTCACCAATATTTAACTCAAAATCTCCTCTTCTGTAAACATTGCATTACTTTAATTTATTTATGTCATATTATTTTAATTTATGATATTTTTAGCTTTAATTCATATTTACCTAAAGTTGAAAAGAAATGACTTTTATTAATTATGGTTTCTTTTTAATTCATAAGAATTTCAAACAATGCTTGATGGAGTTGAAATAAACATCACTGGACTCAGCTTGATGTGCTTTAAACAACTAAGTATTCATTTTTATATTTAAAAATATATTATTTTCTAGTATTCTTGCACGTTTTGTGAGACATTCTATTCATACCTGATGTTATCTTTACAATGCCACACTCAATCTCCTTATTACCATAAAATTCAAATGTCCCACAAAATTTATCTTATTTTGAAAAATTATTAACTTTCATTTGTTCATATAATTCTATAACTCTAAATCTAATTTCATGTCACTTTAATATCACACTAGTTTCTTTATAATGTAATAGTTCATTTTTCCTCATTTTTTTAATATATATTTACTTAATATTAAAGTAATGAATCCTTGTTATTTATGCTTATTTACTTTCATAATTCAATGTTATCCTAAAAATCGTCAAATTGACATGAAATAAATATTTTTGGACAGGTTTTGAAGAACCTCACCCAATTATATATTCATTTTAATATTTTTTAATTTTTTTATTTTCTAGTAATTTCTCATGGTTTACATGATATTTCAATTCATACATGATTTAACAATTGATGATGTCACATAATCTCCTTAATACCTTCAAGTGCAACTTTCCTATACAATTCGTATGATTTCTTAAAATTCTTTAGTTTGATTTTGTCATATTTTTATATAACAGCAATACTTTTCTCATGTGAACTTCATATTGCTTCTATTTTGTTACATTAAATAGCTTAAATTTTTTAGCATTAATATATATTGACTGAGTATTAAAATAATAACATCTCAATATTATGTTTATTTATTTTGAGATTGAACAAATTCATTTGACTAGTCATAACAAGCGTTATCCAATTAAAATGTCATTTTTGTTTTTCAATTATTTTTCTCTATTATTTTTGAATGCTTTCGTAGGCCTTTCTACTTATATGTGAATTGAGAATCGAGCATGGTACAATTGATCTCTCTAATATCTTGGAATGGAACTTTCCAACATAATATATTTTATTTTTTAAATTTCTCATTTTTACTGAGCTAAATTATTATGAATCTTTAAATACCCTCTTCTATGACATTTATGTTTCATTGACTTGGTTATGTTATAATATTTAAAACTATATCATTACAACTTTAATATATATTTACTTGACATTATAATAATAATCTATTGCTATTTATTCTTATTTACTTTGGTAATTGATAAGATTCCAAACCAGGTCTGATCAAAATGAAACAATTGTTTTTGGACTCCACCTAATAAACTCTACCTAATAGTATATTCCAGATTAGATATTTAATATTTTTTGTTTACATGATTTTTTTATGCTTTATGAGACATTTAAATTTATACCTCATTTGACATATATGAATATAGCACTCGATCTCTTATGTATCTTAAAACACAACTTTCGTGCATAATTTGTCACAACTCTTCAATAGTTTTTCTTTGATTTGGTTAGACTTTTATGTAATTGTATATCTCATGTCGTGTGACCTCTATGTCACATTCATGTCATGATATTACATTAATTTTATATTATTTTAACTTTAAAATTTATATACTTGATTTTAAAATATTTTGATATCTTCATATCTTATTTATAGTACAAATTTATAGTAAATCAAAGAGCTCCTGCGAATTAAGTATTTAATTTTATATATTTTACATATATTATTTGAAAAGATTTTCATATTTTATGAGGCATTGAGATTTGTTTCTTATTTAGTAATTGTGGATGGTATTTTAATTCTCCTTGCATATTGGAATGCAATTTTTCTAAACAACATATTTAATTTTTCAAATTTGTTTTTGATTTGGAAATGTTACTTATAACTTTAAATCTAACCTCTACATCACTTTGATATGCTTGTATTATATTTTGTTATTTTTTTAATTTATATTTTAGTATATATTTAATTAATATTAAAATAATTATTTATCATAATTTGTTATAATCGCATTTGAAGTTCATATTTACTCCCAAAAACGCCCAATCGATATAGAATGAAACATTGTTGTACACCTTCTAATGAGCTGTATCAAGTTAATACATACATATATATATATATATATATATATATATATATATATATATATATATATATATATATATATATATATATATATTTATATATATCCATGCTTTTGCATTCTTTATGAGACGTAGTTTCATTCATTATTTGATGGTTGAGGATACTACACTTGATCTTATTACTATCCTCAAATGCAACATTTATGGATAATATATGATAATTCTTTATGGTTTTTAATTATAAGTTGGTTATTATTTTTTTTTATTCAATCTCCTCTTGTTTGAAATTTACATTGCTTTTAATTGATGATACTTTTTTTCAAATTTTTTTTTATTTTACCTTAAATATATATTTAACTTATATGCAAAAAAATTATTATTTTTAATGTTTATTTACTTTGGTAATTTTTTGTAATCCTAGAAAAGGATTGATTGAGATGAAATAAACTTCATTGAATTCACCTTGATAAGCTTTATGCAACTAAATATTCATATTTATATTTTTTAAATATTTTTTCTAAGATTTTCCCAAGTTTTACAAGTTAATTTTATTCATAATTTATTTAAAGTTGAGAATGTTAAACTTGATATCATAATGTCTTGGAATCTAAATTTCCAAATTAATATATCTCATTATTTCAAACGTTTTGCTTCGATATTGCTAAATTACTATGAAACTATAAATTTTCTTTATAGTGACTTTTACGTCACTTTGATTTCATAATATTACATTATTTTAATTTTTTTATTTTAACATTAATATATATTTTCTTCATAGACAAATAATAATTTATTGTTGTTAATGCTTTTTACTTTGATAATTTATAGTAATTAAAAACTAAGTTTGATTGAGATGAAATAAAGCTCATTGGAGTAATGTTAATGAGGTTTATCTAGTTAAATATTTTTTAAAACATTTTATTTCTAGTGGTTATGCTTAATTTATGAGGTAGTTTTATTCATACTAGATTTGAGAATCAAGGATGGTGTACTTAATCTCCTTGTTAACTTACAATGTATTTTTACTATATAATATATGTGATTTCTTAGAATGGTTCTGAAGATTTTTTAATATTACTTTGTAACTCTAAATCTCCTATCATGGGATCCTTAGATCGATTTGAATTCATCAAATTATATTATGTAATTTTATGTCATTTTAGCTTTAGTATATATTTACTTAATATTAAATAATTATTTTATTTTTTTCCTTATTTAATTTGATAATTCACTATAATTCAGAATGAGGTCTAATCTGGACAAAAAAAGTTGTTAGACTCAAATTGACAAGCTCCACTAAATTATATATTCATTTTCAACTTTAAATGTTTTATTTCTAAGTGTTTTAGCTAATTCTATATGACAATCCAATTTTCTTGCACAATTTGTCTTTCTTTCAAAGATTTCACTTCAAAATTTTTATTCAACTATGGAACTCTAAATTAACCCTTGTGTCATCTTTGTATCATTATTATTTAGTTATATTACATTGTTTTTTAAATATCTTATTTGAATTTAAATATATATATTTGCTTAAAAGTAAAATAATAACATAATTTTTATTTTAATTTATTATCATATTTCTTAATAATTCCAAACAAGAACTATTTGAGATGAAGTAAACACTTTTGAAATCACCTCAACAACCTCAATCAAATTAAATAATAATTTTTTTGATTTTTAAAAATGTACTTTATTTTATGATCAAGGATTCTGCACTCATTCCCCTTAATATATTTTTAATGTAACGTTCATATTGAATTTAATTAATTTATCGAAATATTTTTTTATATTGTTTTACAAATATTTATCTAAAAATCTTCTCTCATGTGACATTTTCATTGTTTTTTTATAATACATTGCTTTAATTTATCTTATTTAATCTTTACTCTATATTTAATTAGTGTAAAAATAAAATCTATTTCAATTTATGTTTATTTATTTCGATGATTTGAAGTAATTCAAAATATTGTGTTCAAAATGAAATAAATATCATTGCAAATGTCTTCACGAGATTTATCTAATTAAATATTCATCTCTACATTTTCATGCTTTTCAAAAATATATTGATTCATACGATATTTAACAAAATCAAGTGTTACACTTAATCTCCGTGGCATATTGGAAGGCAACTTTCTTGTATAATTTATATAATTTCATTAAATGTTTGCCATAGATTTCTTTATATTCTTATGTAACTCTAAATCTCATTTCTCATGGCCATTGCATTGCTTTCATATGGTTCTATTACATTACTTCAACTTTACTCAATTTAGCTTTAATATATATATTTTAATATGAAAATAACAATTTCATTATTTATGTTTATTTCCTTAGGCAATTTACCTTAAATTCGTACAAGATCTCACCGAGATGAAAAAAATGGTCATTCAACTTATCTTAACGAGATATATCTAGTAAAATTTCACTTTTTATAATTTTCAATATTTTATCCCTAGGATATTTAGATGCTTTGTAAATTATTTTTATTTGTACCAAAATTGATGATCACTGATGTTAGACTTGTTCTTCTTAGTATCTTGGAAGGTCATGTTCTCATACAATTTGTCTTTTCTTTGCATGCATTTTGTGATGATTTTGTAATATAATTACATAACTCTTATTCTCTAGTCGTGTGACCTTTATATAGCTTTTATTTTATTTTATTACAATAGATACAGTTATTTTATTTTAGCTTTAATATATGTTTGCTTAATATAAAAATAATAATTTATTAATATTTGTGCCTACTTTGGAAATTTCTAGTAGTTACAAATGAGGCTTTATCATCTACTAATAGATCTTATTGGGCTTGAATAAATAAACTTTATCCATTTAAATATTAATTTTTATGATTTATAATTTTATGTTTTTAAAAGTTTTGCATACTTTATGAGTTATTTGGATTGTACTTTATTTGATAAAAAAAGATGTTATTGTTGATCCCCTTTTTATTTTGGAAGAATATTTCTGGTATAATTTATCTCATTTCTTCAAATATTTTGCTTATATTTGGTTAACTTTATGCAACGCTAAATAACATCTCATGTGACCAATACATACCTTTCATTTAACTATATTATTACATCAATTTATCTCACTTCATCTTTAATGTATATTTACTTGACATTAAAATTATAATTTTATTTTTATTTTTCATATTTATTTTAATAATACTAAATAATTCCAAATAACATCCAATCAAATAAAAACAAACATCATCAGATTCATCTTAACAAGTTCAATTAAATTAATTATCCTTCTTTATAATTTTAAATATTATGTTTTCTAACATTTTGGTAAACTTTAGGAATTAATTTTTAATTATTAAAGAAATATATAACAAATCTAAAATGACATAATTAAAAGTTATGTAATAAAACCAAACCAAAGTTAAAAAATTGAAAAATGAGATAAGTTGTAGAGGAAGGTCATATTTCAAGATATTTAAGAGTTTGAGTATGACATCAATGATTACCAAACCATGTATGAATCAACTTATCTCAAAAATTGTCTCAATATTAGAAAAACCTCATTAGGATATTTGATAAACCTCATTAGGATAAGTGCAACATCATTTATTTAATCTCAAGCGAATCTTATTTAGAATTACTATGAATTAGAAAATTAAATTTTAAAAAATAATAGAAAATAATTATTTTTAATAAGGAGTAAATATATATTAAAGACGAAAAATGATAACTTGAAGAATCAAAATATATCGAAAAGAAAGGAATGTAAATTCCTTAAGCAAAGAGATTTAGACAAACGTTGTGATATAACCAAAGGCAACAAAAAATTTGAAAAATAATGAGAACAATTATATGAGAAAGACTCATTGCAACATACTAAAGAGCTTTTGTGTAACATCCTCATCCATTAAATATGGTACATATCATAATGTGTCATAAAGTATGCCGAAACAATCGTAAATAAAATATCTAAAAATATTCAAATGAATCTTTAATTGGACACATATTATTGAGGCTAATGCAATGACATTGTTTCATCTCAATCAAACCTAGATTAAAAGTACTATGAATTTTGAGAAGTAAATAAAAAAATAATATAAAAATTATCATTTTAATATTAAGAAAATATATTTTAAACTCGAGATGTATGGCATTGAAGTAATGTTATATAAAAAAACTTAAAGCGATGTAATTGACATACAATATTAGATTTATAGTACAATTGTAAAATAACTTAGCAAAGTAAAATATTTAATAAAATGATATAAACTATAAGAAAATATCATATTTCAAAGATATAATGGTGCTAGAGTGTAAGATGCCTAATTTACAAATTATTTGCATATCAAAATATCTCACAATCTATGACAAAGTCATAAAATTTGCAATATTTTTAAAATATTGCAACGAATATTTTATTATATTATGATAATAAGGATGAATGCAATGATGTTTATTTCTTCTTAATTATATCTTGTTTGGAATTTTTGCAAATTTCCAAAACAAATAAGCATAAATAGTAATTAAATTCTTTTAAAATATTAAGTAAATATGTATATTAAAATTGAGATAAGATAAATTGAAGGAGTGTAATATAACCCAATTAAGAACAACACAAAAGTCACAATATAAAAGAATTAGAGCATGATAACGATCGAGCCAAATCAAAGAGAAACCTTTGAAGAAGTGAGATAAGTTATATAGGAATCATGTATTCAAGTATTGAGGAGATTGAGTGTCTCTCGTTCTTAATCATCAAATAATATACAAATTAAAATATCTCATATTGTTTAACAAAACAATAGAATATGAAATAACTAAAATCGTAGAAAAAGTATATTTTTTTTGGATAGAGCTATTGGAGGCAAGTTGAATGATGTATGTTTTGTCTCTTTCAAAAATCTTTCGAAATTACTCTAAATAAATAAAATAAATAAACATGAGTAATAATAAATTATTATTGAATTTTACATAACTATATACTAAACCTTAAATTAGATAAATTAAAGAAATAGATTACAACCTAATAAAAGTAATATAGAAGTCACATAGGAGTAAACTTAGTGTTACATAGTAATATAATGAAAACGAAGAAAAAAGTATTAAAAATTTGTTAAATTTTTGAGAAATTTTGTACTAAAAGTTATAAAGAAGATTGAGCACAAGATCCTTCTTCATTGAATCTAGTACAAATCAAATATCTTTTATAGCCAGACAAAACACTAGAAAACGAGGCATTTCAAAATAATAGAAGTGAATACTTTATCAGATAAGGTTCACCAAGATGACTCTAATGATGTTTCTTCGTATCAATGTGACATCATTTGGAATTAATATTAACTATGATAGTTAGTAAGCACAAATAAAAAAATAGTTATTTTAATAATAACTAAATATATAATCAAGCTAAAATGAAATAAATTGAAGTAGTCAAATATAACCAAATCAAAATAATATAAATGTCACATGAAAGGGGATTTAAAGTTATAGTGTAGAACAACAAAACCAAAGTAAAAGATTTTGAGAAATTAGGTAACATTTATAAGAAAGTTTCATTCCAAGATACTAAAAATATTGAGTGTAACATCTTTGGCTATCATTTCTGGCAGAAATCTAATGTGTTCTAAAGCATGCAAAATCTAAAAAAATAAAATATTTAAAAATATAGAAATAAAAATTTAATTTAAAAGAGCTCCATAAGATAAGTTCATTAAAATTTTTTTTGTCTCCATTGGGCCTTAAACAAAATTACTATGAATTACAAAAATTAATAAGCATAAATGAAAATTAATTACTAATGTAATATTAAGCAAATATATAACAAAACAATGATAAGATAAATTGAATCAAAGAAAAATAATCGAATCGAACTAAGGTAAATGTCATGTGAGTAGAGACTCAATGTTACACTGTATTATAACCAAATTAAATTAAAAAATTTGAAGAAATGAAAAAAGTTTTATGGGAAAGTTGCGTTGTAAGTATAGAGGAGATGAAGTGTAATATTCATGGTCATTAAATTAAGCATGAAACAAAATGTCAGCAAACCATGCAAAAACCTTAAAAATAAATTAAATTTTTAAAGATATAAAAGTGAGTATGTCCTTAGATAGAGCTCATAAAGATAACTCTAATGAAGATAGTCTAACCTTAATTGGACCTCAGTTTAATTTTTTAAAAGTAACCAAAGTAAATATTTATAAATAATTATAAATTATTATTTAATAATAAAAAATAAATATGAAAGTTTTGATAGGGTAAATTGAAGTAATATAACATTACCAAATAAAAACAATATAAAGATCACATCAAAGTTTTTTAGTTAAATGATATTAAAACAAAATCAAAGCAAAACATTTTGAATAAAAGAGAAAAATTTTATAGAAAAGCTAAATTCCAGGATATTAAGATTGGTTGCAATATCCATGATCTTTAACTTACTTATGAATAAAAATGTCTTAAAAATTATTCAAAAACCTATCAAATAAAAAAATGTCCTAAAAAATTATTCAAAACCCTATCAAATAATTTTATAATTACAAAAAAAAATATTTAGTTGGATAGAATTCATTGAGATTTGTTGAATTATATTTGTTGTCTCTATCACACTTTGTTTCTAATGACTATGAATTGCTAAATTAAAGAACAATAAAAAATGATTTTTTTTCTATTAAGTAGTTATATTTCAAAGTTGAATAGAGATGAAATGAAGCAATGTTGTATAACCAAGTAAAGGATAAATGAAAGGAAATTTAGATGTAGTAATAATATTAAATTAAAATATAACTTTTGTTCAAATGAAAAAAAATGTATGATAAAGCTACACTCCATGATACTGAGCACAGTCTTAGATACTTTATTGATTAACAAATCAGGTTTTGACCAAATTGTCTTATAAAGTTTGCTAAAACAAAAAAGATTAAAATATATTAAAAAAATACGTATAATTGTTTATTGAATCTGATAGAACTTGTTGAGGCAAGTCCAATGACGTTTGCTTTGTTCTGAACAAACTTCAATGGGAATTAGTAAAAATTGAAAAATTAAAAAAGAGTAAAGAATAAAAAAATTATTCTTTTAATTTCAAGAAAATTTTTATTAAAGGCAAAAAAACATAAATTAAAATAATGGAACATAACCAAATCAAAGATTTTTAGGTCATAGAAGGGGCATTACACCTTCCTAGTAATTTAACCAAATTAGTGGAAAATCTTTGAAGCAATGAGATATTTTATGAGAAATGTTAATTCTATGATACTATGGAGATCGAGTGTAATATCTTTGATCAATGATTCTCGCAAAGTTTGAAATTTCTCATAGAACAAACGAACAAGAAAATAAAATGCTTAAAATATACAAGTTAATATTGCATTGGATAGGGTCATTAAGAGAGTCCAATTATATTTGTTTTGTCTATATTAGAGCACATTTTGAATTACCATAAATTATTAAAGTAAAGTTGTTAATATAGTAATAACTTATTACTTTAATAAGAAGACTTTTTATACTAAAGTTTAAAATAAGCTTAGTTGAAGCAATTTAATGCTACAAAATCAAAGTAATGTAAAGGTTGCATGAGAGAAGATTTGGAATGATATACTAATATGACCAAATCAAAATTAATTATTTTAAAAAATATAATAATTTGAAAGGAAAACATGTATTCCAAGATATTATGAAAATCGTTAGTCATACACTGAATAGTTAATTACAAAATAAATAAAAAGTCTCGTAATCAAGTTGTAATCAATTAGTAAATAAAATTTTTTAAAAAATTAAAATGAATTCTTAATTATATAGAGCTCATTGAGATAAGCCCAATGATATTTGTTTCATCTTGATTGTGCCTTGTTTGTCATACTACTAATCACTAAGGTTAGTATTAAGAATAATAAATTTTTTTTTTTCAAATTTAGCAAATATATACTAAAGTTAAAATGAGACAAATTGAAGTAATGTAATGGTAATAAGTGAAAGAAACATAACGATCATATGAAAGGAGATTGACTGTAACGTTGTCAATTATAAAGCAAACTATGACCAAAACTTCCTTATAAAATGAGTCAACACAAAAAAAAATTAAATATTTTGAAAAATAAAAAAGAATAGTTAATTTGATAGATCCAATCAAGATGAGTACAATCAAGTTAATTTCATCTCAATTTGTAATACTACAAATTGTATGTAAATAGGCATAAATAATAAAAAAATATTCTTTTCAGGTTATTTAATCGTATATTAAAGCTAAAACATTATAAATTGAAATTATATAATATAACAAAATCAAGTGATGCAAAATTCACTTAATAAGAAAAGAAAGGTTTAATAGTATAATAAGATAAATTAAGTTTAGCATCTTCAATCATCAAATGAATCATGAATCAAAATATGTAAAAATTTTATCTAAACCATCACAAAAGAAAAATTTTAAAAAAATATAAAAAATGTGTATTTGAAATATTAGAGCTTGTTGAGATAAATCTGGTGTAGTTTCTTCATTCGGATATCATTTGGAATTACCATGACTTACTAATGTAAATAATCGTAAATAATAAAAAATAATTTCTTAATTAAAGTAATTATATATTAAATTCGAAATGAAATAAATGAAGTCATGTAGTATGACAAAATAAAGATGATGTAATTATCAAAGTAGAAGAGATTTTTATCTATATTGTCATTTAAAGAAGTTAAAGTGAAAAACGTGAAGAAATGAGTTAAAATGTATAAGAAAGCTACATTCCAAGTTATAAAATATGTTGAGGATCACATCCTTAATTCTTTATTCTAGTATGAATCAAATAATCTCATAAAAGATGAAAAAATTAAAAAGTAAAATATACTAAAAAAATATAAAAATGAATATTTAATTGGATAAAGTATATCAAGATGACTCCAATAATATTTGTTTCATGTTGATTTGACATCATTTAGAATTTTTTTGAATTGTGAAAGAAATAAAACATAAATAATAATAAATTAATATTTTAACATTTATTAAAAATAAAATGAGACAAATTGTAGAAGTATGATATAACCAACTTATAGCGACATAAATGTCAAAAGGGAGGAGAGCTAGAGTATTATAGTAATGTGCCTAAATCATACAAAAAATTTTAAAAGGTTTGATAAATTATTTGAGAAAGCTACATTTGAAGTTGCAAAGTAGATTAAGTGTATCAAATTTGAAGATACAAATAACATAAGAATGAAAATGTCATGCAAAATATTCAAGATCGTAGAAAGAAGTGTTTCAAAATATAAAAGCGAATAATTTATTAGATAGAACCTGTGATGATGAGCCTAACGACATTTGTGCCATCTCAATCAGACAAATTTTAAGTTATTATAATTTACAAAATTAATTAAGAATAAATAATAACTAATTATTATTATAATATTACGTTGAAAAAAAGTAATTTAAAGAAATTTAATATATCGAAATCAAAATGATGTAGCGGTCACATGAAAGAAGAATTAAATTTACAGAGTAAAATATCCAAATGAAAACAAAAAAGGTTGAAACAAAGAGATAACTTGTAATGCAAAATGTAAGTTACATTTAGATATCAAGGAGGTTGAGTGTAACATCATCAATCATCATAACAAGCAAAAAATTGAAATTATTGTAACACATGTTGAATCCAAGGAAAATAAAATATTAAAAATTATAATAAAAAAAATTTCAATGGATGGCGATGAAAATGTCAAATAAGATGGGATATATAGACACATATAAACATAGTTAAATAAATTGAAAAATTTGAATAAATTAGAAAATGGTTATGTGAAGGGTGCATTCCAAAAAAATAAAAAGATCAAATGTAACATGCTTAATTATCAAATGAAAGATAAATCAAAATATCTCATAAAATATGTTAAATCAATAAAAGAGCTAATATTAGTTAGATAGAGCTTCTGGAATTGAGACCAACGAAGTTTTCTTCATCTTGATTGGAGCTTGTTCGGAATTATTGTTAATTTCCAAAGTACATAAGCAAAAAAATAATTTTTACATATTAAAGTTGAAAAGATACAAATTGATGCAATGTATTATTATAAAATTAAAGTGATACTATTTAAACATGAAAATAGATTTTGAGTTACATAATGATATAACCAATTTAAATGAAAAATTTGAAATATGAAATAAATTGTAAAGAAAACTTGTATTCTTAGATATTAAGAAGAACAAGTGTTATATCCTTCAAAGTTAAATACGTATGAATAAAAATGTTTTTAAATCATGTCGAAAGCTCATAAAGCAAAATAATTTAAAATATAAAAATAATTTGTAGTTAGATAAAGCTAGTTGTATTGAGTCCAAATATGTATGTTTCAAATAAATCATAACTGTTTGGGAGTTATTACAAATGACCAAAGTAAAGAAGCTTAAATAATAATTAATTTCTTTAACATTTTGTAAATATATGTTGAAGCTAAAATGGGATAAACTGAAGTATTGCATTATAAACAAAACTAAAGTAATGCATTTATGGATTACACGAGAGGCGATTTGTTGTTGCATTGCAAAATAACAACATCAAAGTAAAAATGTTGAATAAATGGGATAAATTATATGGGAATATTGCATTTCTTGATACTAAGGAATTTGATTGTAACATTGTTAATCACAAAATAAGGTGTCATTCAAAGTATGTCATATAAGGTACCAAAATCCTTGAAAATTAAAGATTTAATAATTCAAAAATAAATACTTAGTTAGGTACTGGTCATCAAAACTTTTTCAGTGATATCAGTTTGGCCCCAACCAGACATAGATTAGAATTACTACAAATTACAAAAGTAAACATGCATAAGTAATAACAAATTATCATATTAATGTTAAATAAATTTATATTAAAGAACAAATGAGAGAAATAATGCTATTATAACATAACAAAATAAATGTTATGTAAAGGCCACACGAGAGGATATTTAAAGTTAATATTAATAGAACCAAACAAAATAAAAAAATTTGAAGAAAAAAATTTTAATTATATGGAAAAGTTACATTCTAATATACTAAAGACAGTGAGCATGACTTTCCTTATTGCATTCTAAGAGAGATCAAAAAAGCATCATTAGACTCATCTCAACTAGCACTATCAATTTCAATAATCACTTTTAAATTTTTAAATATTTCATTTTGTTGGGTTTTTAAGCACTATATGAGCAATTTCCATTTGATTCTAATTTTAAAATAAAAGATGTTACACTTGATCACCATAGAATATGAGAATACAAATTTCATGTGTAATTTATCTTTTTTTTAAAAAATTTCATTTTGATTTGGCTATGTTACCTTGTTATTTTAAATCACCCCGTATAAGTACGTCACATGACTCTATTGTGCTTATAATACATATATTTCAATTTATCTAATTTCAACTTCAATAAATATTTACTTAACATTAAAATAAAAAATTAATTATTTTTTATGTTTATTGAATTTCATAATTCATAGTAATTCAAACAAGTTCCAATCAAAAGAAAACATTATTGCCTTATCTAAATTAGCTCAATCTAACTAAGTATTACTTTTTTATATTTTTAAAAATGTTATCTTTTTAGTATTTTCACTTGCTTCTCTAAGTATTTTTTTCATTCATTATTTGTTGATCAAGGAAATCACATTTGAACTTCTTATCATCTTGGAATGCATCCTTTTTCTCTAATTCACCTACATTCATCAAATTTTTTCCTTTGATTTGTCACTTCAATTTATCTTATCTTAGCTTTAACTTAAATTTGCATAATATTAAATCAATAATTATTTTTACTAATGCTTATTTACTTTTGTTATTCATATTAATTCCAAAAGTGCTATAGTTGAGAAGAAACGAATGACATTTGACTCATCTTAGGGAGCTCTATCTAATTAAAAATTTACTTTTATATTTTTAATTTTTTTCTTTATTATAGTTTTGGTGTATTTTATAAGTCATTTTAATATGAAACTATTATGACTATTATGTTATGCTTGATCTTCTCAATTTATTGAATTTAAATTTTTCATATAATTTATCTTATTTTTTCAAATTTTTTCTTTAATTAATATATATTACTATATAACTCTAAATGTCTTCTAGTGTGACATTCACATCACTTTGATTTGATATATTTTTTTATTTCATCTTATACCATTTTACCTTTAATATATATATTTATTTGATATGGTAATAATAATTTTTTAATTATTTATGTTTTTTTACATTGGTAATTTCTCTAAAATTTCTATTAACATTCAATTATGACAAGAAAATTATTGGAGTCATATCAATGAAATTTATCGATTTCAATAATTATTTTTATATTTGAAAATATTATATTTTAGACTTTTTGCATAATTTACAAAATGTTTTATTTGTAACTTATTTGACAACTATGGATGCCACATTTAATCTCACAAGTGTTTTAGAACAGAATAATTTTGTATAAGTTATCATTCAAATTTCTCCTTTGTATTTGTTGCATTACTTTTTAACTTTAAATATTCTCTTATGGGATGTTTTCAATCCTTTCAATTGATTAAATTTTTTTTTTGAATTTATCTTATTTCTTCATCAATATATCTAACTCAATATCAAAATAATAATTTCTAATTATTTACCTTTATTCACATTAGTAATTTACTATAATTTAATGCATTATTCTATGAAGACAAAACAAACATCATTAGAGTCATCTTGAATAGTTTTATTCAATTAAATATTCATTTTTATAATTTTAAATATTTAATTTTCTAGAATTTAAATTTTTTTAAAGAAAATTTATTTCATACCTATTTTGATCATAAAAATGGTTATACTCATTCTCCTTAGTATCATGGAATGTTGCTTTGCTTTAAAGTACTTCGTATTTGTTAAAATATTTCACTTTGATTTCAATATTCTTCATAATTCTCTAATCATTTGACATTTAAGTCAGTTTTATTTGGTAATATTATTTTTTAATTTATCATATTTCAAATTAATGTATATCTACTTAATTTTATAGAATAATTTATTATTACTTAAGCTTTTTATTTTCTCGTTTGTGATAATTTTATAAGAGATCTGGTCGAGATGAAATAAAAATAATTCAATTCATTCTAATGAGCTTTAGCCAATTAAAACAACATTTTTTTATATTTAATTTATTTATTTTAATATTTTGACCTACTTTTTAAGCTAATTAAATTCAAACCTTATTTTTTCAAAGGCGATGATATAGTCGATCTTCATAGTATTTTAGAATTAACTTTTTGTGTAATTTATCCCACTTCTTCTAATGTTTAGCTTTGGTTTGGTTATATTGCTATGATGCTCTAATTTTCCTTTTTTATGAGATTAACAACACATTGATTTGTTTATATTTTATATCACTTATTAGTTTAATTTTAGCTGTAATATATATTTGCTTGATATTTAAAGAATTGCATATTATTATTTATTTTTAATTAGTTCAATAATTTGCTCTAATTCCAAACATAGTCAAATCATGACATAACAAATGTCATTGGCCCCTTCTTCATGAGCTTTATCCAATTTAATATTTATATTTCATACTTTTTAAATATCCTTTTTTTAAGGTGTTGCCATGCTTTATGATATATTTCAATCGGTCCATAAATTTATTATCCAGGATGTTAAACTCAATTTCCTTAAAATTTTGGAGTGTAATTAGCTCATAAAATTCATTTAATTTTTTTAAACTTTATGCATTTATTTTTGTCATGTTAGCATGTAACTCTAAATTTCCTCCCATGTGATATTTTTTTTAATTGTCATTGTATATTTATTCAATTTGTGTTATTTCATCTTTAATTTACATTAACTTAATATTAAAAAAATAATTTACTATTATTCATTCTTATTTAATTCTTTAATTTGAAGTAAATATGATTTTTATTTCATTAAAGTAATCTCAATATGTTTTATATTATTAAATATGATTTAATTTTTTCTAATTTTTTTATATTTTTTGTATACTTTATGAAAAAAAAAAATTTATTACTTTGGCTTGATTTATGAGAGATTTTGAATTGTACTCATTTGATAATATTGATATTACATTCGATCTCCTCAGTTTGTTAGAATGGCATTTTCCCATATAATTTATGTCATTTTGTTAAATATTTTACTTAGATTTAGCTTTATTACTATATAACTTAAAGTCTCCTTCTTGTGTTGCTTGAATTGCTTTGCTTTTTTTCTATTACATTTCTAAAACTTATCTTATTTTATATTTGATATTAATTTTCTTAATAAAAAAATAAATTATTATTATCTGAGTTTATTTAATTTGGTAATCAAAGATGTTACATTTGGTTAGCGTAGTTTCTTGGAATGACACATTCTCATATAATTTCTCATTTTATTAAATATGATACTTTGATTTAGTTACATTACTATGGAACAAAAAGTCTCAATTTAATTACATTACTTGATTTAGTTACATTATTTGGTTATGTTACATTCCTTAAATTTATCGTATTTTAAATTTGATATTTATTTTCTTAATAATAAAAGAATAAATTATTATTATTGAAGTTTATTTAATTTGATAGTTTGTAGTAGTTCCAAAACAGGTTTTGATTGAGATGAAATAATTACCATTGGACGTACCTCGACCACTTCCATGCATTATACTTGATCTTTATAGTGTCTTCAAACACAACTTTTGTGCAAAATTTTTCTCATTTGTTAAACATTTTCACTTTAATTATATTATTTTACTATGTAAAACTAAACCTCTTTTCATATGTTCCTGATATCCCATTCATTTACCTACATTATAATACTTTAATTTATCTTACTCTAGCTTTAATATATATTTTATTAATATTAAAATAATATTTTATCAATAATTATGGTTGACATAAATGAAATAGATGTCGTTGCACATGTACTAATGAGCTTTATCTAATTAATTATTTTTTCCATATTTTTAAATATAATATTTTCTCAAATTTTTGTCATGCTTTCTCAGATATTTTGATTTAAAGTTGATATGACAATTAGAAATATTACACTCGATCTCATAAGTATCCTCGAATGAAACCCTATCATAAATTGTATCTCCATTTTCTTTAACTTTTGTACTTTTATTTGGTTATATTACTAACTAAATCTAAATCTCGTATAGTGAGATCATTACATCACCTTTAATTAGTTATATTATATTGTTTCAATTTATCTTATCATAATTTTACTATATGTTTACCTAATATGAAAATCATAATTTATTTTTATTTATTCTTATTTAACTTGCTATTTTATAGTAATTCCAGTTGAGCTAACAATTACACAACATAAACATACTTGGACTTGTCGAGCAAATTCTATCAAAATTAAAATTTATTTTTTATGTTTTTTAAAAAGTTTTCATTATTTTTTTATATGTTTTAGAATATCTTTTCATTTCCACCACTTTTGTATGATCAAGGATGTTGTAGCTTTTCTCCTTAGTATCTCTAAATGCAACACTCCAATACAATTTATCATATTTTTTAATATTTTTCCTTTTGATTTTGATAAGTTAGTATCTAATGCTAAATATCATTTCATGTGACTTTTACATTTTACTGATTTAGTTATATTATAATAATCAATTTTTATATCATTATTTCTTTGATATAAATTTTTTTAATATTCAAAAAATAATTTATTAATTTTTATGTTGTTTTAATCTTTTAATTCGTAGTAATTGGAAGCATGGTCTTAAGCAGGCAAAACAAATGTCTTTGGGCTCATCTTAATATTCTCTATCTAATTAAAAAGTAATTTTTACATTTTTCAAATTTAATATTTGCAAGAATTTTTGCCTAATATGAGACATTTTTTAATCATGCTTAATTAGATGATCGAAGATGTTACACTCAATCTCCTAAAAATCTTAAACTGCAAGTTTTTCATTTACTTTATCTTTTTCCTTTAATTCTTTCATTTTGATTTGGTTAGATTACTATAAGATTTAAATTCGCCTCTCATCGATCCCTTATGTCACATTGGTTTGATTATCTTACATTGGATTGGCTAATCATATTTTAGCTTTAATATATTTCCACTTAATATTAAAATAATGAATTATTTTTATTTAGTCTTATTTTCTTTGATAATTCATTTTAATGCGAAATGAGATTTGTTTAAGTCACAAAAAAAACATTGGAATTAGTCTGGTTACATCTATCTAATAAAATATTTTTTTAGGTTTTTAATTTTTTTCATATTATAAGCTTCTTTACAAGACATTTAGATTTGTTGCAACTTTGGTAATCAAAGATGCCACACTCAATCAACTTAATTTCTTGGAATTCAACTTTTTCACACAATTTATCTCATTTCTTTAACTTTTCTACTTTCTTTTGGTTAATTGCTTTATATCTTTATATTCTTCTTGTATCACATTAACATAACCTTAACTCAATTATATTCATTGGATCAATTTATCTCATTTCAAGTTTGACATTTAATTATTTAATATTAAAATAATAAATTATTATTATTTGTTACTATTTGTTATTGTTTACTGTGATAAATCATTGTGGTCACAAATGAGCTCAAATAAAGATAGAACAAATGTTGTTTCACTCACCTAGATGAGCTCTAACGAATTGGATGTCAATTTTATTATTTTAATTATTTTATTTTTTATTGTTTTTGCACACTTGATAAAATATTTTGATTCATACATAATTTGATGATCAAGGATGTTCTATTTGGTCTCTATAATATCTTGGGATGTACCATTCCCAAATAGTTTATCCAATTTCTTCAAATCTTTTGCTTTGATTAAGTTACATTAATATGAAATACTAATTCTCGCATTTTGTGACATTTATATCACTTTGATTTCTTTATATTATATTATTTTTAATTTATATAATTTTAGTTTTAATTTTCATTTACTTAATTTTGAGATAATATTTTATTATTGTTATTTTTAATCACTATGGTAATTTGTTGTATTTCTAAATGTGGTATTATGGAGACAAGTAAACATTATAGAATTCATCTCACTAGTTCTATTTAATTAAATATTTTTTCATATTTTTAAATATTTTATTTTTATTTTTGTGGAATTTGTCGTATTCCAAACGAAGATCGATCGAGAGGATTCAAATATCGTTGGACTTGTCTTGATGTGAGCAATGTAATTATATATATATATATACTAATAATTTATAATTTTTTATTTTCTATTATTTTGGCATGCATTATGAGGTATTTCAATTGTTACCAAATTTTACTATCAAGGATATTACACTCTATCTTTTTGTTACATTAGAATGCAACATTCTTTATAATATTTCTTATTTCTTCAAATATTTTAATTCAATTTTGTTATATTACCATGTAACTAAATTTCTCAACTTGTGTGACCACAACATATCCTTAAATTTACTATAATTCATTGCTTGAAATTATGAGCATTTATTTGCATCATATATTTACTAAATATTAAAATAATAACTTGCTTGAACTTTTGCTTTTTTACTTTTATAAATCATATTAATTCTAAAAGAAGTTCAATATGGATGAAGAAGACGTTACTAAATTCTTTTTAACAAGCTAATTCTAATTAAATATTATCTTTTAGTTTTAAATATATTATATCATTGTGTTTTTATGTGTTTTATGAGATATTTTGATTCATTTCAAATATGTTGATATATGATTTTACACAATCACTAGAATTTCTTCGAACGTAACTCTCTCATAAATTTTGTCAAAACATCTTAACTTTTTTCTTTAATTTGGTTATATTATATTTCATCAAATAATGTTTGATCAAGAAAAAAGAAACATCATTGCAATGATCTCAATGAGTTCTATCCACACTATTGTTCTATTTTTTTAAAAAAATAATTTATTTTCTATTTGTTTTATAGATTTGACAAAGAATTATGATTCATATCTTATTTAGTGAGTAAAGATGTTACATGTCATCTCATCACTATCTTGGAATGTGATTTTTTCTTATAATTTGTGATATTTTTGAAATGTTTTCCTTTCATTTAGTTATATAATAGTGAAATTTTAGATCTCCTTTCATGTTTCCTTTATATTGATTTGATTTACTTGTATTACATTGCATGAATTTATATCATTTCAACATTAACATTTATTTATCTAGTATTAAAATAGTAATTTGTTCTTCCTTATTTTTTTTTTTCATATTAATTCAAAATAATGTTTGATTGACATGAAACAAACATCATTGGACTTGTCTTAATGAGCTTTATAAAATTAATTAAATATTTAATATTTCTAAATATTTATTTTCTATGGGTTTGGAAATCTTTGAGTCATTTGATTTTGTACCTATATTGATAATCAAGAATGTTGCACTCAATCTCCTTGATATCTTGGAATACAATTTTATTATGCAGTTTATCTCATCTCTTGAAATTGTTTGCTTTGATTTGGTTTTATTGATATGTTAGTCTAAATTGCATATCATATGACCTTAACATCATAGTAATTTCATTATATTATCTTTCTTCAATTTATAATTTTTTAATATTAATGTATGTTTACTTAATATTAGAATAATATGTTATTATCATCTATGTTATTTACTTTGACGTCTCCATAATTCAAAATGATGTTTGATCGAGACAAAAAATTGTCATTGGATTCATATCAATGTACTATATCAAACGAATTATTTTTTTTTAGTATTTTTAAAATATTTAATATTTCATGAATTTAGTATGCGTTTTACGAAACACCTTGATTTTTATCTAATTTGATGTTCGAGAAAATTACACCATATCTCATTAGCATATTGGAATGTGACCTTAACATGTGTTTTATTTGGTTATTTAGATTACGTCAATTTATCAAGTTTCGATTTTAATTTGTGTTTACTTAATATTAAAAAATTATTTTGTTGTTATTTAACCTATTTTGCTTTAAAAATTTGTATTAATTATGAATGAGCTCTAGTTTCGTTAAAACAAATTTTTTTCCACATTTTGGCAAGCCACATTAATCTATTTATTTATTTAATATTATTAAATTTATTTTTCAAGATTGTTTGATTGACTTAAGAGATATTGTGTTTTGTATTTAAATTGATGATAAATGACACTACAGTCAATCTCCCTAATGTAACTTTTTTTTACAAATTATCTCAATTATTTATTTTTTTTAGTTTTCTTGTATTATAATGAAGCCAAAATTCTTCTCACAAGTTACCCATCCATTACTTTCATTTTGTAATGTTACATTATTATTTATGTTTATTTAATTAGAAATTTTTAGTACATCAAAAATTATTTTAATTAAGATGTAAAAAATGTGTTTGGAATTATCTTGATAATCTCGATAAGATACAATATCTATTTTTATAATTTTGAATATGTTATTTTTTTTCTACGATGTTTTATAATATATTTCCATTCATACTTTATTTGATCATGAAATTTGTTATAGTCAATCTTATTAGCATGTGGCAATAGATTAATTTTCAAATAATTTATCTTATTTTTAAGCTTTTTAATAATTTCATTACTTCTCTATGTAACTCAAAATTTCCACAAATATGACCTTTGTAGCATAAAATTTTTTTTAAACTACCTTGCTTCATTTTATCTCATTTAAATAACACTATGGAATATCTCATTATTAAAATAATAATGTATTGTCATGTCATTGGACTAATTCTAGTGAGAATAATGAACTACATTTTAATTATATATTTTAATAGTTTTTATTTTGTAGGATTTATGCATGATTTGCTTGTCATGTTCATTCATATCTACTTTGATTATGAAGGATGTTAAACACAATCTATTTAGAATCATGGAAAGGAACTTTTAATTACAATTCATCTCATTTATTCATAATTTATAACTATGATTTGTTTATATTATAATGTTACTCTAAATCATCTCACATTTAAGCTTTACATAATTTTTTTGCTGTATTATGTTGTTATCTAGACTTATTTATTTTGATAATCTTTTGTAATACAAAAGTTGTTTGATCAATTATATTTAGTTTTTTTTAATTTTTTTAAATTTTTGAAAATTTTACTAGATATTTTATTTGTACCTTATTTAATGATTAATGATATCATAGTCAATGTACTTAATAATTTCAAATGCAACTTTCAAAATTTATCTCATTTCATGAAATTTTTACTTTGATTTTCTTATATTCTTATAAAGCTTTAATTCTCTACTTGTTTGACCTTTTCATTATTTTGCTTTGGTTAAATAACATTCATCATCAGGTATTAATAAAAATTTATTATAATGTGTGCCAAAAAAAAGGAAAAAATATTTGAAAATATAAAATAATTTTTTAATTAGACAGACCTTGTCGAGATGAGAATAATTACATTTGTTTTGTCTTGATCAAACCTTGCTTAAAATTACTAACAATTATCAAATTAAAATGGAATAAATAGTAAGAAAAAAAAATTTATCATTAAATAAATATATATAATATTGCTAAACTACTAAAAAAATAAATAATATGATATATCCAAATCATTTCTATGCAGTTGTCTTATTAGAGTAGATTTTTAGTTACACACTAATATAAATTCTGTGGAAATATTGCATTCCAAAATAGTAAGTAGATTAGGCTAACATCCTCAATACTTAAATTAGGAGCGAATTGAAAAATCTTACATAATATGTCAAAATTATATAAAACAAAATTTTTAATTTTTTAAAAATAAATATTTAATTGAATGAAGCTAATCAAGATGGATATGCTGATTCTTATCTCTTTCACATTGGACATTGTTTGATATTATTTTGAATTACCAAAGTAAATGGGCATACGTAATTATAAATTATTATTTTATTAGGTTGATAAATATTATAATTAAAATAAGATAATTAAATTAAAGAAATATATCCTTTTCAAAGGCATATAAATTGAATGAAGTTTAGGCAACTTTTTAATTTAAAAAAAATCAAACCTAGAATTTCAAAAATAATTAGATAAACACGATTAGAATGTTTATTGCAAGATACTAAGGAGATCGAGGGTAGCATCTTAGATCAACAAATGAAGTATAAATTATAATGTCTCATAAAGTGAGCTTAAAAATCGAATATTTAAATATAAAAGGGGTTATTTAACAAGATAGCTTGTTGAGATGAGTCTAATTACTTTTGTTTTGTCTTATTTAGACCAAATTCGAAATTAATTCAAATTTCCCAAATGATCACCAAATCAAGCACGAGTTAAATTGTCTAATAAGCATAAAAACATAGAAAATGAAGTATTGAAATATATAATAATATATAATTAATTAGATATAGCTCATTATGTTGTGTCAAATTATGCTAATTTTCTTTTTCAATTTGTACCCAATTTTGATTTACTTTTAATTTCCAATATTAATAAGAGATAATAATAATAAATTATTATTTTAACATTATGTAAATAAAAAATAAAACTAAAATAAGAACAACTAATGCAATGTAACAAAAAGCCAGCTAAAAGCTCAACAAAAATAAAATAGTGAAAAATATTAAAAATAAATATTTATTTGTGTAGGGATCATCAAGACGAGCCTAATGGTATTGTTTAGTGTCCTTTGAACCATGTTCGTAACTAATGCAAATTACCAAAGTTAGTAAACATAATGAAAAATATAGCTAAAATATGATAAATCAAAATAATGTTGTATAACCAAATCAAACGAATACAAAGCCACCACATTAAGAGATTTAAATTTAGAATGTATAATGACAAAGTCAAAGAAACAATTTCGAAAAAATGAGATATATTGCTCAAAAAATTGCATTCCGATATACTAAACTGGTCGAGACAATTCCAACAATATTTCTTTCATTTTGCTGAGTGCATGTTACGAATTACTATGAATTCTCAAATAAATGAACATAAATAATAACAAATTATTTTGTAATAAAAGCAAAGACGTATTATAGTTGAAACTAGTAAAATTGTGGTCATATAATATAAGCAAATCAATTGGTGTAAACAAAACATAAGAGGGGAATTAGACGTTCATAATAATATAACAAAATTAAAGCAAAATAATTTCAGAAATAAGAAAAATTTTATAAGAAAGTTAGATTCTAAGATACTAAGTGGATCATGTACAACATCCTCGATTGTCAAAATGGATGTATATAAAAAAGTCATAAAACATGAAAAGTCTATAGAAAAAATATTTAATAATATAAAAAAGAATATTCAATTTGTTAGAGCATAACAAGATGAGTCCAATGACCTTGTTTTTCTCCTTTTGAACCTTATATAGAATTATTATGAATTAAAAGAAGAAATAAGGATAAATAAAATAATATTATTTTTTTTATTAATAAAATACATATTAAATATAAAACTAGATAAATTAAACCAATTAAATATAACAAAATAAAAGTGAAAATTTTGAAATGATGACAAATAATGTTTAAGAAATTAGCTTTGTAAGGCACTAAAGAGATCGAGTGTAGTATCCTCGACCTTATAATTAAGAACAAATCAAAATATATCATAAACATAAAATGTTTAAAATAAAATAATAAATAATAAATTACATAATTTCCATTGAGACGTGAAATTTACTTTGTTTCATTTCAATTGAACCTCATTTTTTATTTCTTTCAATTAGTAAGGTAAGTAAAGAAAAATAATTAAAAATTATTATTTTAATGTTAAATTAATATATAATAAAGGTAAAATAAGATAAATTGAAGTATTTTAATGAGACTAATCCAAAGAAAATTATAAATGCCACATCAAAAGAAAATTAGAGTTTGACAAAAATATAACAAACTCAAATTAAAACTTTTTAAAAAAATGAGATAAATTAGATGAGATAGCTATATTCCATCGTACAATAGATCAAGTGCAATATTCTTGATCTGTAAATGAACCATGAATCTAAAAGGCT
This sequence comes from Vanilla planifolia, assembly GCA_023846275.1. Lineage (NCBI taxonomy): Eukaryota > Viridiplantae > Streptophyta > Magnoliopsida > Asparagales > Orchidaceae > Vanilla > Vanilla planifolia. The sequence goes on along the minus strand of JAIUJO010000084.1, from coordinate 1,214,840 downwards.
CATGAAGCATGTTAAAAGCATAGAAATTGAGAAAGCATTGTTTTAATATTAAGTAAATAAAAATTAAAGCTAAATTATTTAAATTAAATAAATATAATATAACAAAATGAAAGCGATGTGAATGTCACAAGATAGATGATTTAAACTTACATAGTAATATAACCAAATCAAAGCACAGCATTTTAAAATTAATTATATGAGAAATTTGTGTTGCAAAATACGAAAGTATTTTATTGTGATATCTTAAATCATCAAATAGGATTTCAATCATAATTTTTCATAAACCATACAAAAACACTATGAAATAGAATGTTTTGTAATATAAATTAGATTAATTAAATTGGTAGAGCTTATCCAAATCAACCTAGTAATGTTTCTTTGATCTTTATAAGACTTCATTTAGAATTATAGCGAAGAACCAAAGAAAATAATTAGAAATAATAACAACTTATTATTTTAAGATTAATAAATCTGTATTGAAGAAAAAATGATACAAATTCATGCAGTATAACAAAAAAAATCAAAGACATGTAAATGTCACATGAGAGAGGATTCAAATTTACTTAGTAATATAATCGAATTAAAGTTAGAAAATTGAACAAATGACATAATCCGTATGAAAAATCATATTCCAAGATGCTAGAAAGATCAATAGTAACTACCTAGATTTTCAAATCAAGTACAAATCAAAATGTCACATAAAACATACTTAAACTATAGAAAATAAAATATTTAACAATACAAAATTTAAGTTTACATTGAGCTAACAGACATGAATCTAGTGATGTTTCTTTTATCTCGGTTAGCCCTTTTTAAGAATTCCATAAAATTACTAGCTAAACATTCATTAATAATAATAAATTATTATTTTAGAATTAATTAATTATATATTAATGATAAAATGAGATAAATTAAAATAATTTAAAAAGAACTAAATAAAATACCTATAAATGACACATGAATGGATGCTAGATGTACATAGTAATATAGTGAAATTAAACAAAAAATTTAAGAAAATTAGATATATTGCTTGATAAACATATATTCTAAGATAAAAATGAGATCCAGCATAACATGGTCAATAAGCACATAAGGTACAAATAAAAATATCTCATAAAATATGTCAATCTTAAAAATAAAAAGTTTAAAAAATTATATAAAATAAATATTTAATTAGGCAAATGACATCATTGTAAAATGAAATAAGAGAAGATTATGAGTTCTATTATAAAATAAAAAATCAAAACAAAAAATTTGATGAAATTATATTAATTGTAAAAGAAACTTAAATTCTAAGATACTAATGAGATCGAGTGTGACATTCTAGGTCATCAATTTAGCAAAAAGTAAAACTTTATCAGAAAGTAGCTCAAAAACTCAAAAAATAAAATGTTAGAATAAGATAAATAGATGGAACATATTATAACAAAAAAAATGTATTGTTAAGGCCACTTGAGATGTGATTTAGAGTTACAAAGTAATATAACCGAATTTATGAAAAAACTTTAAAGAAATGAGATAAATTACAAAGAAAGCTGTATTTCCAGATAATAAGGAAAACATTGTGTTTCAATTCATATGTGATTTTATTTGGATATATTAAAATGAAACGCTAATTCTACTCTCACAAGGTCTTCAAAACACTAACATTTGGTTATGTTACATTACTATAACTATCTTACTTATTTATTAATACATATTTACTTTATATAAAAAATAAAAAATACGTATAATTTATGTTTTTAAATTCTTTTAATTTGTAGTAATTCTAAACAATTGCGATTAAGTTGAAACAAATATCATTGGACTCATTGTCATTAGCTCTATCCAATTAGATATTATTTTTGAAATCTAAAATTTTTTTTAGTTTTTGATACATTTTATGTCATAGTTCAATTAATATGTGATTTGAGAATCGAGAATGATATAGTCAATCTCTCTAAAATCTTGTAATACAAATTTGTCGTAAGATTTGTATTATTTCTTCAATTTTTTTGCTTTAATTTGGTTATATTGTTGGGTAACTCTATATCTATTCTCGTGTGACCTTTGCATCACTTTGATTTAGTTTTTTAGTTTATTTTGACTTATCTCATTTCAAATTTAATACTTATATATTAAATATTAAAATAATAATTTATTATTACTTACGATCATTTCAAATGTGGCCTAATCAAGATAAAACAAGCATCATTTGACTCTTATCAATAAGATTTTTTATTTAAATATTTTTTTCTATATTTTTAAATAATTCATTTTCTAGTACTTACCAAATTTTATGAGGCATCTCGATTGGTATTAATTTAATTGTCTTTTCTATGATAATTGATCTCTTTAGTATCAGGTAATGCAGCTTTCCCATTAAAGATATCTCATTTTTTTCAATTTTTTAATTTCAATTGATGTTGTTATTATAAAATTATAACTCTTCTATTATGTGACTTTTACATTCTTTGTTTTGATTATATTACATTTCCTTAGTTTATCTCATTTTGTTTTTGAAATAAATTACTAAATATTGAATTAATAATTTGTTATTATTTATGCTTCCTTAATATTGTATTTTATTGTAATTAAAAATTAGATCTCATTAAGATTTAACAAAAATCATTAGACTCATTTAAGCAAGCTCAATCTATTTAAAATTTTATTTTGATGTTGAAAATATTTTATTTTCTTTGATTTTTATATGTTTTAATAGACACTTCGATTGGTACCTAATTTAATGATGGAGGATGTTGCACTCAATCTCTTTGACATATTATAATGTAATTTTCACATCTTGTGTAATCTTCACATTATTTTAATTTTGTTACATTACAATTCTTTAGTATATCGCATTTCTACTTTAGTATGTATTAATAAATATTAAAACAATAATTTATCAGAATTTATGAATATTCACTTTTTTAATTTGTCATAGTCAAGTACCAATTATAATGAAACATATGTTGCTAGACTCGCCCCCTTGAACATTATCAGATTAAATACGTAATTTTATAGTTTCATAAAAGTTTCATTTAATAATATTGTCATGCTTTAAGAGGCATTTTAATTTGTAACTAATTTGATGTTACACTCATTCTTTTTAGTATCATGGAATATAAGTTTTGTATCAAATATCTCTTATTTCTTCATATGTTTTACTTTGATTTGGATATATAAATTTTAAACTAGAAGCCTCCTCTCGAATGACAATTACATCATTTTTATTTATTTATATTATATGTTTATAATTTATTTTTTATTTTATTTTATTATATATTTATTAAATTTTTTAATGATACATTATTATTATTTTTGCATTTTAAAATTTTATTCATAAAAATTCCAAAAGTGTTTTGATCAAGATAAAACAAATATCATTGGACTCAACTCAAGGAGCATTATCAAATTAAATATTTATTTGTAAAATTTAAATATTTTATTTTCTAAACTTTTTATATGTTTTATGAATAATTTCTTCTTGTATCTTATTTTTGATAGAGAATGTTACAATCAATCCACTTGGAACTTGGCATGTAATTTTTCTACAATTTATCATATTTCATCAGATGTTTTTCTCGATTTAGTTATATTGCTTTCGATTTCTAAACTTCTCATTTGTGAGATTTACATTATTTTTATTTTATTATAAACAATTTCATCAATTTAAGTTATTTTAGCTTTAATATATATTATCTTAATATTAAAATAATTGTTTAGTATTCTAACTATGAATCCATATTTCCCTCTCTTGTGACCTATAATTCCCTCTCATGTATCATTTTTATTGTTAATCAATTTGGTAATTCTCTATAATTTTTAATCATTTTAAATTGAGAGGAAAAAATATCATTAAATTAGTCACAATGAGATATATCCAACCAAATGTTTATTTATATTTTTTGAAATATTTTGTTTTTTAGGATTTTGGCATATTTTAATTGTCAAATTGATTAAAACCTGATTTGATGATTGAATATTCTATAGTCATTCTCCTTAGAGTCTTGGAATACAACTCTTTTGCTTAATTTAAGAAATGTTTCAATTTTTTTAATTTCATTTGAGTATATTACCGTGAATTTATAATTCTACTCTCGTGTGACAGTTGCATAGTTTTTATTTGATAATGGTACATTTCTCCAATTTACCTTATTTTATATTTATTACATATTTACATAATATAAAATTATAATTTATTATTATTTATATTTACTTAATTAGGTAATTTGTTGAAATTCCAAACAAGTTCTTTTTGATATGAAACAATCATTATTGGACTTATCCTTAAGAGTTTTATCAAAATAAATGTTCAATTATATATTTTTAGATATTGGATTTCTAAGATGTTGGCATATTTTAAGAGACATTTTCACTCATACCTGATTTGATGAATCAGAATATTGCACACGATCTCCTAATTATCTTCGAATGCAACTTTTTTGCACAACTTATTCTTATTGTAGAACATTTTTTTTTTATTTCGTTGTATTACATGGCTTGAAAGCCTCTCAATGTTGCTTTCATATATAATAAATATTTAAATTATATTTTAGTTTTATTTATTCCTATTTAATGGTATAATTAATAGTAATTCCAAATAATATCTAATCATGACAAAGAAAATAGTATTAGACACATCAAAATTACCTTAGTCATATTAAATATTCATTTCTATACATTTAACTTATTTATTTTTTTAAAGTTTTTGAATATTTTATAAGACATTTAGATTCATAGCTGATAGGATGATTGAGAATGTTAAACTCGTTCTCTTTAATATATTAGAACACAACTTTCTCCAATAATTTATCTCATTTATAAAACTTTTTTTGTTTAATTTTATTATATTAATATGAAATATTAATTCTCTTCTCATGTGATATTTACATCATTTTTATTTAGTTATTTTATATTACTTCAATTTATCACATTTTAACTTTATTATATATTTAAGTTATATTTAAATTAAAAAATATTTTTAATTATGCTTATTTATATTTTTAATTCACAATAATTTTAAAGATGGTTTGATTGAGACAAAATAAATTTTATACCTAATTTGATGATTGATGATACTAGAATTTATTTTATTTATTTAAATTTTTTGCTTTAATTTTGATATGTTGTTATGTTGCTCTAAATCTCCTCTTATATGGCCTTTATATCACTTTGATTGTATAATATTATATTACTTTCATTTATCTTTTTTTAGTTTTGATATATATATTTATTTAATATTAAAAAATAAATTATTTTTCGTTTTTATTTTTTAGTAATTTATAGTGATGTTGAAAGAGGCCCAAACGAGAGGAAACAAATGTGAGTGGGCTCTAACTTATTTTTTATTTAGTAAATATTCAATTTATATATTTTAAATATTTTATTTTTATGAGTTTTACATGCATTACTGAACATTTTGATTAGTGCATGATGTGATGGTCAAGGTTGCTGCACATGATTTCTTTGGTTTCTTGGAATGAAATTTTTTTGTATAATTTATCTATTTCTAAAAAGTAATGCCTTCATTTGATTATATTACTATGTAACCCTAAGTTCCCTCATATGTAGCCTTTAAAAAACTTTGACATGGTTATATTACCTTACTTCAACTCAACACTTCTTGGTATTAATAAAAATTTTCTAAATATTACAAAAGTTTATTAATTATTAACATTTCTTATTTATTTTTTTAATTTATAGTAATTATAAAAGAAGTTCAAATAAGAATTAATAGATGTTGTTGGACTTGTTTCGATGACATCAATCTAATTAAAAATTGGTTTTTTTACTTTTAATATATGTGCTTTACCAGATATTTTGATTTCTGCCTAATTTTAGAAACGAGGACTCAATCTCCTTAGTATATTAGAAAACCAGTTCCGTGTGTAATATATCAAGTTTCTTCAAATTATTCTTGTTGATATTGTTATATTACATTACTTTAGTATGTCTAGTTTCATCATTAATGTATATATCTTTAATACTAAACTAATAGTTTATTCTTTTTTGTGTTTCATAAAATTAGAAATTCACTGTAATCCAAAACAAAGTCCATTTGATGTGAAACAAATGTTGTTCGACTTATCTCGATGATCTTTATCTAGTTAAATATTTATTTTTCAAATTCAGTGGTTTTAAATTTGTAAATGATTTGACAATTGAGAATATTACACTTGATCTCTTTAATATCTTATAATACAGGTTCTTATAAAGTTTATCTCATTTTATTAAAATACTTTTCTTTAATTTGATCATATTACTATGAAACTCTAATTCTTCTTTAATGTGATCCTTACATCTTTCTTGTGCATTTTATGCATTTTTCCAAATTTTTCATTTGATTTGCTTTTATTGCTATAAAATTATAATTCTCCTCCTATGAGATCTAGCTTTGATTTGGCTATTATTACTTTTGTTTAATTTACCTCATTTCAGCTTTAAAATGTTTTTCTTAGTATTGTAATAATAATTTTTATTTATGCTTGTCTAACTTAATAACTTATGAACATTTCAAATGAGGTGCAATCACAACAAAACAAAGAATATTGGACTCATCTTGATGAGCCTTATCTAATTAAATGCTTAATTCTAAATTTTTAAGAATGTTATTTTGTATGTTTTTACATGTTTTATAAGACATTTCTATTCTTATATTGTTTCATGATCAGTGATGATTAACTTGATATCTTCAATATTTTTGAATGGAATTTTCCTTTACAATTTGTCTTTTTTTCAAAAGTTTTGATTTCATTTTGTTGTATTAAAATTAAGCCTTAATTTGCTTCTCTTGTAACTTACAACCCTATAATTTTCTTATATTAAATTTCATTAGCTTATCTCATTTTAGCTTTAATATATATCACATAAATTTAAAATATTTGTTTATTATTATTTTTACATATTTAATTTTTTAGTTTGTAATAATTCAAAATGAGGACTACTAGAGTTGAAACAAAAATCATTGGTCTCATCTAGAAATCTCTATCCAATTAACATTCATTTATATAATTTTAAATATTTTATTGTCTTATGTTAAAAACTCTCTTTTTGAGGTATCTTGATCCATACCTAATATAATAATTTACCATGTTATTCTCAATGTCCTTACTATCTTGAAGTACTACTTTCCCACACAAATTATCTCATTTCTTCACATTTTTTATTTGATTTTTTTACATTATTATGTAACTTTAAAACTTCTTTAATGCAACCATTACATTGTTTTGTTTTGATTATATTACATAACTTTGGTTCATCTCTTTTCAACTTCAATATAGATTCTTCTAATATCAAAATTATAATTAACATTATTTAATGTTATTTAGTGAGGTTCAATCAAGATGGAATAAGAGTCATTTTACTAATCCCAATATGAAATAACCAATTAAATATTTTTTATATATTTTGAAATATTAATTTCTGACATTTTATCATGACTTCTGAGAAATTTTGATTCATATGTTACTTGATGATCAAGCATGTTATACTTGATCTCTTCAGTATTTTTGAATGTAAGTTTCCCATACAATTTGTCTCATTTCTTCAAATTGTTCACCTTAATTTGGCTATATTATTATATAATTTTTTAATCTTATCACGTGTCACCTTTATAAAAACATGATTTTGTTATAATACATTACTTCAATTTATCTCAATAAAGCCTTAATATATATATATATATACATCTATATATATAACTAATATTAAAATAGTAATTTATTATATTTTGTATTAAAGTTTGGGTAATTCCTATTATTTCCAAATGGGGTCTCATTGAGAAGAAATAAATCATTCAACTCATTTAGAATATGTCTATCTTAATAAATATTCATTCATTTTCCTTAAAATACATTATTTTCTTGTGGTTTAGCATACTTTATGAGACATTTAAATTGATACATGACTCATCGACTCTGGATGTTACAGTCGATCTTATTTGTATCTTTTAAACAAACTTTCCTTAATAATTTATATTGTTTGTTCCAATTTTTCACTTTTAAGAACTTTATTTCTAGGGTTTTTGCACATTTTTCTATTACCATGTATGCTTCATGAGGCAATTCAATTTATAATTTATTTGGTGATTCACGATATTACACTCGATTTTCTTAGAATGTTAAATGCAACTTTTGTGTAAAAATTTTCACATTTCATCAAATTTTTCTCTTTGATTTAGTTATTTTATTTCATAAAATTATTTAATTTCATCTTCATTGTATTTACTAAATATTAAAAAAAATAATTTATTGTTATTTATGTATAACATTTTTTTAATTCAAAAAAATTCCGAATGAACTTCAATCAAGAAAAACAACAATGTTGAACATGATTCAACGAACTTAATTAAATTAAATATTAACTTTTTCTCCATATAATATTTTTTAAACACTCCTGATTAAATAGTTTCACATTTATCAAAATGTTTTTAATTTATTTCATTATACTTTGATGAATTTCTAATTCTCCTTTTTTACGGCATTCACAACATTTTTATTTGGTTATGTTAAATTGCTTCAGTTTCTTCTATTTCAATTTCAGTAAATATTTAGTTTATACTAAAAATAATATTTGTTTAAATATAAATGCTTATTTAGTTTTATAATTCCCATTAATTGCTAAAAAGATGTCTAATAGAGTTGAAATAGATATCATTGAACATGTGTCAAAGTGCTAAATAAAATAAAGTTTTTAATTTCAGTTTTTATCGCACTTATTTCAAGATTTTGCCTCCCATTACTAGATATTTTAATTCATGCTTAATTTTGTGATCGATGATGTTGCACTTGATTTCTTTACTATCTTAGAATGCAACTTTCCTGATATTTTTAACTTTTTCTTCTCTTTGAGTATTTGATTTGATTAGGTTTTATTGTACTTATTTATTTTGGTAATTAGTAAACTTTTCTAACAAGTTTTGCTCAAGATGAAACAAATATCATTGGATGGGTCTTAACAAGTTTTATCAAATTAATTACTCATTTCTATTTTTTGAAGTATTTTATTTCTAAGAAATTTGGATGCTTTTTGAGTAATTTTTATTCTTACATAATATGACAATCAAGGAAGTTACACTCGACCTTCACTGATTTTTGAATGCAACATTCTTAAACAATTTACCTCATTTTATCAAATTGTTTGATTTGATTTTGGTGTGATGCTATGAAACAATAAAACTCCTCTATTATGACATTTATATCGCTTTAATTTTATTATAATATGTTGCTTTAATTTATCTCATTTTGATTAAATATATATATTACATAATATAAAAAGTAATTTATTATTATTCCAACACAAGTGCTTTTTATCACAGCAAATCTAAATGAGGCTTGATCAAGATAAAACAAACATTAGTTCACTTATCTCATC